>JAWWEV010000115.1:35191101-35212767 GCA_035583235.1 Hafferia zeledoni
CCCCCCCCCCCCCCCCCCCCCCCCCCCCCCCCCCCCCCCCCCCCCCCCCCCCCCCCCCCCCCCCCCCCCCCCGCGGGAGAATGGCAGAGGATCCCAGAGGAGGTTTTCTTTGAAACTCAGATTCAGTCAAAGCTGTAGCCTGATGCCTAAGAGTCAGATAGAAGGCAGCACCAGGAACATGACTGTGTGTTTGATACAAAGGGAATCCAAGCTGCTTTCATCCCATCATCAACATCAAGAAGTTTTTGGGAATGAGAAATGCAGTTTCTTTCAACATTTTTTTGACAGACAGAAAATTACCCTGGAAGTAAACACAGCATATGTGTTGTCTAAAGTGTGTATCTTAACCTTATATCTTCTTATTCAGATGTCCTCAGGTTGCTGCAGAATTTCAGTGAGGAAAATTCATCTTAAATCTAGTTTTCTTCTGCTTCTTGATGCTATTTTTCGTTTCTTATAAAAGCATCTGGGACTCACAGGTACCCTGTCAGTGGAAGGAGCTGCAAATTCATTCATAAATGTGGTGCAGAGCCAGGTGGTTGGTAAGGCCAACTACCTTAACTCCTTTGTCATTGGGAAGAATCTTTGAGGACTACATGTGTAAGTGGGACTTTATTCATAAGAGATAGTGTATATCTGAGGAAATAGTCTGGTATGTCACTCAGCCTGAAGCTAAGGCAGAAATCCCTTCAGGAGGTGGATAGTCTGAGGACCTTTTCTCTTTTTATGTGAGTTCTTTCGTTCCATTGTGAGCTACAGGCCTTGGTTGTCTTTAAGCAGAGGGCAGGTGTATCATACAGTGTGCTCTGTACTCCTGGTGCCTTACCTCTCTGAGTAGCTCTGAGCAGCTCTGCCTTGTTTGGGCTTCCCTTTCCTCAGCCCTCTAACTTCAGGGACCTGGACAGGGAGGGGAAAGAGGGTTGTGGTGCTTCTGGGCATGTTATTTCAGATTACTCCTGAAATCAAAGTTCAGATACAGTCTTTAAAAATATGCATAACCCTCAGATCATCTCATTGTCATCAATTTATAAGGAATACCAAATCCAGGATTCATTAAAAGCTCAAGTTTAGCTAATATCTCAATTGTAAACATCTAGGCAAGCTACTGATGCTCACTGTATCTTTGCTTCCACTTTCTACTGATGTATCCAGAGAAAACTTTTTATTTTATTGCAGAATAAATGTAACTATTGAGAAGAAAGCATGTGGTATTATGTTGGCTAAATCTTAGGATCCAGTCCACACATTGTCAGAACAAAATGCTTTTTAAATTTGCTCTCCATAAAAATTCCAGAGGCAGGTGCAACTATGAGAAGCATGGGACTTTCCACTAATTAGCAAAATAATTAGGGATATAGGGCTTATGAAAGTCATAGAAACTAAAACATACAAGAACATTATTTAATACTAAATTAATGGAGACATTCTTGAAGGATATAAATGAGTTGTCTTGATATACCTAGCTGAGTTCAAGTCCTCCATCTAAAAATTATGGAAATGGTCAAAAGACATGACTTTGGAGAAGACATAACAACTCTCCCTTTTCAGGTGACCCAATTTCAACAGCCTTTGTCTGCAAGATTGTTAGCAGTGAGAACTCTGATTAGTCTAAAATTAAACAGGGTAGGAAATGCATGAATAAAACTGATAGAAACTTTTCGAGTCCAGTTCCTTAGGCTAAGCATCCATTTCCATTTGCTCCTTACTCTGTCACATTATTATTTTGTATTTAACGGAAGTGTATTTTATTAACATACATAATGTAATGTGTAATTCTTCATGGAAAAAACAAACAGGAACCAATCTGAAATAGCTTGCATACTGTTTGGGAATGCTTTATTTTCATTCCTTGAAACTATTCTTGGGCAGAACAGGGTTTTGACTGCATAAATGCTAAGTGATTATTACCAATAAAATAAACATAATTGGTGATTGAATGTGTTTATCTTACAACAAGGGATAAAATTCTGCATTTATGGGCAACAAGCTCTCTTTTTATCCCTGTCTTTGATTATTCTGAATTTTCATTCTGCAGCTTGATAGGTGCTGTTAGTGCTATTCAACATGTGATACTGAGGACTGATTCAAGCCTGCTCTCCTATCCAATCTGCTTGAGCTGCTGGCCATGATAGCAAAACAGCCTCCCCCTCAGCCACGTTACTCTGTTACTTCCCTTGCCCCTCAAGCTTATTAAAAGGGTTCTTCAATACTTGTTCATCAAATCCCACTGACTTCAACTGGTGCTTTCTGTTTATACAAAGAATTTGAGGTCACGCCAAAGAGCTGCAGCATCCTGAAACACTGTTTACAGAATAATTGCTGAGACCACATGCTGATAGACTTTTTAAAGTATGACAACCAGTTGTCAAGCAAAATTGGCCACAATCATTTGTTTTTCAATGGGAGGGTGAGGACAGTAATTTTGTAGCTTAGTGACTACAGTTATATAAATAATTAGAATTGCAAAGGTTCCCCCTCATCCTTTCAAAATATTGTGTCATTTTAACTGTCCCCTTTCTCTGTATATTTCTTCACTTTGCTAAAAAAGGTAACTTCATTGAAAGCCAACACTTTCCAGCTTTTTAGTACTGAAACGTGGGAAAGGGAAAATTCAGGATCCCTTGATTTTGCCTGACGCAATTCAGAAGTTGAGAGTATATCAGGCCATGCTGTCAGAAATCCAAGGAACAGACATAGTTTGCAATATTTCCAGTGGCCTTCTGATGTGTATAGTAATGTGAAAATCTTACACAATTGTGAGTTGACTCCCTGGAGAATATTTGGATATTTGGTCAGTAGTACCTATCAGGTAGGAACTATATAAGAATGCACAGAAAAAAAAACAGAAAAAAGATGAATTTCTTTTTTTTCTTCTTTTTCTTTATTTTTTTTTCTTTTTATTTTCCAAATGGTATATGTTCAATTAGAATTCTTGCCAATACCTGTAGTGGTGGTTGGACTCGATGATCATAAAAATATTTTCCAGGATAAAAGATTTTATGACCCCATTTGGGAATTTGCAAAATTTTAAGTGGCCTGGATAATATGAAAAAAAACCCACCTAAACGAAATCTGCCTGAGGTAGAAAATCTGCATTTTGCACATAGCATGCACTAGGGATAAAGAATAAGCATAAGCCATCACTGTCAGGTACTTTATAAATAATCCTTGGAATCTTATGTGTTTGCCTCTAATGTACTCCCTACCACTAAGTATTATTCTTGAGAATGTATTAAAGACAAAGGAGGCAGGGAGAATGTTCTATATGGTGGATATATGCTAGAAAATAATCCCTCAGAATGCAAATGGTTATGTCTGATGCAGCCATGTTACAGGACCTTGAGAAAGCAGTGTGGTGCCAGACAGCTCCAGCTCTGGACACCAAGCAGATGCTGAAAAGCAATTCCATTACATGGGTATAACACCCAATCCCTCCCTGTGCAGCCCTACGTATGACCAAAGGGATCTTGGAAGAAGTAATAATGACTTTTCCAACACATTTGTTTTTCTAGGGGAGGATGGAAACACTGACAGGCAGGCTGGTTCTTGTGTGCCAGTCATGCAGAGTGGGGAAATGTCACCCAGATGGGCACTTGCAGAGACAGTGAGCTATGTCTTTGGGCTGAAACACATCCATATTTACCTTGCCCACAGTAACATTACAGCAGTGTAAATCACGTGGAAATGTAGCCTCGAATTAGTGTTTCATTTCAGAGGTTTAAGTTCTGTCTCCTTCTGTGTGCTTTCCCTGCAAGACATTTAGTGGATAATGTCAGTCTAAACAGTTGTATTCAAATGTAGATGAGCTAAATGTGCATGTGTGCATATGTGTGCAATCAGGATTATTCACAGCTTATTAAATGCTGTATTTTTTTTTCTCTTTAAATTGTAAACTTAATCAAATCGTGTGTGTGGTTTCTATAAAAACTTGGTGACCCACCACATTAATATTCTCTGGGGACACCTTCAGAGCACAGCATAGTTGGAGATGTTTTTATGCAGAATATTTCACCCACGTTTGCAAATAAAAAACACACTTGCAAAATCTGAAGTGAGAGTAATTCAGTATTTGAAAATCAAGCTAAAACTGTAAGATCATTTATTTGTAACTTGAAATTAAATCTGCTGTAGATGGTATTCATTTAACATGGATGAAATTATTGATTTAAATATCAAGGGGAAAAAAATCCAGTTAGATAAACTGCTTTATTGCTCTGGAGGAGAGGAAGGTGAAGCTGAATGATGTTAAAGTGATCTTCTTTTTAAAGATGCAATGTAGTCTTCACTAGAGGCTCCCTAAGTTTTGTTTGTGGAGAATTACTTTACAGGTGGGACAGCACATCACAGGCTGCAAAGCAAAATGTGTCTGAGCTGGGGAGCAGCCTGTGCCTGGCACAGGGAGATTTTGGGCTCCCAGGCTGACTCCCACAGAGGGAGCTCATGGGTAGAGGGGGCCTGCAGGCACTGTCTCCTTGTCAATCAGCAATTTCTGCAAGGGACACCCATGACCAAAATCTTTTACAGGTCACATAGAAAGGCACTGTGAGCCACCAGTGACCTGACTGCAGGGCTAGCTGCTAAACAGTACGGTATTACTTCAGGTATGTATTTAGGATCAAACTGTGATTCAAAGGGACTTTTTTGGAGATATTGTTTTGGTTTGAATACTTTGGCAAAATGCCAAGTATAAACCTAAGGACAAAAGCTTTCTCCTCACCTCACCAAGAAAAGGGAGTAAAAACCTTCTGAACACTTAAATTTGAACTCAACTAGTTACATATTTATACAGAAAAGAGAAAATTAAAAGACAACTACAATATAACACACACTTACACAAGTTAGATATAACAAATAATTTTTTCACCTCTCCACTCAACAGAAAACTGAACCCTTTTGAATGCAAATCGCACCATTCTAGCTACAAAACCACACAAGAGAACTCAATCTCCCAAGGGACAAGACCCAAGTAGAGAAAATTAAAACAAACATTTTACTTTCCTGTAGATAACACAGCAGTGAGGTGGTGGTGGGCCTAATCAGTAGAGCAGCACAGAGCACATCCACATAGCACCACAGCCAGCAGGGACTGAGAGAACTCCTCTTACTCTACTGTATTTATATTTGAGATAATGTTGGAATATGGTATGGAATACCATTGGCCAGTAGAAGTTATCTGTCAGCTGGCCTGACCCAGCTTGAGTTAGCTGATAATCTAATGCCTAAACTGAAAGCTAAAGCCTAAATTTAGGCCTGGCTAAACCCATAACAGGTGTTCACTCTGTCAAAATTGAGACACCATGAGCAAAAGTTAGCACATAAAAACTATGGTCTTAAAAAGACACAGCAAGAATTGCTTCCAGCCATTTGTGCAAATTCTTAACTCCACTACACTGTTTTATTTTGAGGTACTTACTGACTCCAAGGCTAGTGCCTGAAAGCACAATTCATTATTCATATGTAATTGTCAAATATTTCCCCTTGTGAGATACCCTCTCATTCCAGTGAAAATTATATGACTAAATCCTAAGCATTTGCATTTCTATCACAATGCTTTTATATCTTTTAAATCTTGCTAGGTTGGCAAAATCTGTGGTTGGTGGGACAAATGTGCGCCTTGAAATGACCAAACATGTTTTTGGAGAAACAACATGGTAAGTCAGGCTTCTCTACAGTGTATTCTATAGTACAATCGCTCACTTCATGTTTCTGTAGAGGTTCCAGGGATTTAAAACCAAATTTAATTTTAGTTTGGCACCAATGAACTCCAGTACAAGACATCACACAAGCAGTAATCATGGAAACAAATGAAGCTCTATGGTTAAATCAAGATTGAATAATAAATTTAAGAGACAAATTCATAGAGACTGCTATATATGTGCGTTTCCTTGGGTAGGTGCCTGAGATATATTAATGGGTGATTGTTAAAATCAGGGAGTCTGGAAACTTTTCTGATCTTCAAAATGAAAACAACAACAAGATTAATCAGAAAACAAAATAACAAGGTAATTCATACATTGAGGAAGGGAAAGGGATAAACAGTACATTGTTTGTGAATTTCCAGTGCAAATAGGTCAGCTTTTATTTCTTTCCCAGCACTCCCTTTTCCCTTTTACTTCTGAGTGACTTGAAAGGCCTGTTTACGACCACTACATTGATTTCCTTTCCTCTGACTCATTGCAATCTGGCTCCAGCCCTCCTCATTCAAACTAATTCACCAAGGTCTCAAATGACCTCTTGCTGGCTAACACGGGAATCTCTGTGTCCTCTTTGACCTTCCTGTCCAATCTGATACTCTTGATCACTTTTCTTCTTGCCTGGCTTTTGTGGCAGTACCCCCTTGTGGCTTTCCATCAACCTTCTTTATTGCTCTTTAGCGTCTTTTTCATCAGCTCCTTCTGCCTTCTCCATGGGATTCCCTCAAAACCACTACAGGCTCTCTTTTGTCATTGTGCACCTTTTTCCTCTTGTTTATTTTTTTCTATTATTCCCAGACCAATATTTTCACCTCTCTGTCCTGTGTGTTTCTGTTCCATTGTGTGTGTTGAATTGACAGTTTGTGTATTCATAGTGACTCCCTGTCATATGAAGCAAAAAAGATCACAGATAAGTCTTTAATTTGAACCTACCACTCTTCCTTCTCTGCTCATCACTGCTGAAAATTTCACTCTTCCCCTTCAGCTCTCAAACTCAGGATCAGTTTTGTCATTCCTATGACATATTCCTATGTGCTTAGATAATCACGGTAGATTTGCTGCGTGACCTGTGGGTATTAGAGGAATCTTTCTGCTATGGCCACAAAAGTTTAGGCAAAGCTCTAAACAGCATATTTTCCCTCTTCACCTTTTAAAAAACCCATGCTGCATTTCCTCTCCAAGATCCATCCTTGGTCACCTGTGTGGCAATATTTTTTCTGTGAATGATGCTCTTCAAGTATCTAATATTTCTCAAAAGCATCTCTCTGACATTCCCTTCTTCAGAGCTTCTTCAGGGCTGCTTCAGACATTCTTCAGCCATTCTTCAGGGCTGCTCAGGGTTGTGCCCTTCCAGCTGATAGACCGGATGTTCAATCACCATAGTGCCATGGACTTGACAGCTGAAATCAGTTAAGGTAAATTTCTGGTTCTTGTCATCTTTTGAAACCTGAGACTACATTTTCCTGTGCCCTTTTCCCTGTCAAAAGGGTGGGCCAGATGGTTCTCTGTCAGTATCTTTCATGATTTGGACTTACATCACAGAATTCCAATTATTGTAGTTCCTTTCACACAGAAACTCCCTAAACCCTCTCCTCTTATCAGACAAAGATTTATCATGGAGGAAGCAAGCCTCCAAAAGAATCTACTGCTAAGGAATTCCCTATAAGCCTTTTGGGCCAGATTACTTTTTATGGCAGGCAATCATACAAAATAAGGATGTCTCTGAGCTCTGCTGCTCAGGTTTTAATGTAGATGTAGTCCTCAATACTCTTTGAAGTCAGAGGTGGTTTTAATGGTCTGGACCTCCCTAAAGTGAGTGATCATGTGTATCAGACAATGGCTGTCATCCTAAAGTAGTATAAGTATTTGTTATCCTTTCTATACACAAGTCAATGCCTTTGGTTAAAATAAATACTGCACACAAAAATTTTAGCAAATCCCAGAGCTAAGATGTGTATCTTTCAAAATTTGCCTATTGGGATTGTGGTATGAATTTTTTTGGCAATTAAAGATTCTATATTAATTTTACTTGGAAGTACCTGAAAAGACTTTCAAGACAAATGCTCCTCAGAGAAATTTGGTATGCACTTACAGCAAAAGAGGGTAAAGTAGAGTCTTCCTTCAAACAACTGGGTGCAAATAAATCACTGGCTATATAAAACTTCAGTCCTTAGGATTAATATCATTACTACCTTTTTGTAACAGAATTCATTTCATGGTGACTTTTTCTTTTGTTGACATGCATACACTTTTTTGGCCTGTGGTTACCCACACTTTAGGAATTTTTGTTTCCAGAAGGTACCCACTAAATTTCCAGGGAGAAATTCATCAGTTGAACTATGATCTCATTTCCCTTGGCATGCCACAGCACCAGACACACCATGTTTTCATTGCTGCAACATAATTCCCCAAAGTACAGCAGCTGAGAGATGCTGCCAGGAAAAATGTGACAACCATACCATAATTTACCAAAACCCAGCAGTAACACATGGGTACTGAAATATGTCACCTAGGTTAGCTGATACCATACAGTCCTGTTCTAAGGGACATTTCTTTTTATATAAACCACATTAGTTTGGGGGGGTTGGTTTTGTTTTGTTTTTAGGTGGAGTTTGTTTTGGTTTTTGGTTGGTTGGTTGGGTATTTTTCTGCAATTTGCTCTACATTTTGTTAGAGTTTAATTCTTTCCAGGAATCTGTACAAATATGCTAGAGACAAAAGAAAACAATTTGAACAGATAAACTTGCTCACAGATACTATGTTGTGTTTTCATACATTTTCCCAAGATGGAGACATATTTGTATTAAAGACTTCAGACATACACTGAAAGAGCCAGTGTTATCCTAAGCGGTGCTTTGTTCAAACCAGAAATGATTTATTGTTTCGTGCTTCATTTAAGAAAAGTCAGCAATTAATGAGCAGAAGAGAAAGAATTAAATTCAGAGGAAAACTGAAAACTAATAACAATCTCATAACTACATGAAAATTTGGGGGAAAAAACCGAGAGACAGAAATAAAAAAAAAAAAAAATTCTTAAGTATTGATATTGCATATGCTGAAGGTTGGACTTATATATTTGTATGATGTATTACTACAGTCCCAATTTCTTAAAAATAAAATCTAGTGTAAAAATAAATAAATAAACAGAGATTAAACTGCAAATGCATGCAAATACCTAGATGACAATAGGAAAGACCAAGAAGTAGGTTTTAATATTTTTTTGTCATAATTCTAAATTTTATTTCTTACCTTTCACTTTTCTAGCATATGTAGACAGAAAATGAGATACAGCCGCCTAAGAAATTGGGAACATATAGCATTGACATCATCCTCTCAAACACACTCTTGCAAGAGATAAGCACAGCGTGGGAGCACTCTCAGGGCTGCAGTGCATAACCAGTTACTGGGATCCTTGGGATACTGCTTCCCTCCATTTTGTCAGCCTGCAAGCTGAGACTTGTGATAGGCATTTTCCTGTCCTACAGCTTAGTAACCACAATCAATTCACAGAGCGAAAACATAGGCAAGAATAAGAAAGAGCAGCAGCTAAAAACAGCAGTAGTAATTAGCTGGCATCCCATCTGCTACCTTTTGCACACTGAACAAAAGCAGAATGCCTTCCCAGGTAAGATCAGAAAAAAATAC
Organism: Hafferia zeledoni; assembly: GCA_035583235.1. Taxonomy (NCBI): domain Eukaryota; kingdom Metazoa; phylum Chordata; class Aves; order Passeriformes; family Thamnophilidae; genus Hafferia; species Hafferia zeledoni. The sequence continues at coordinate 35,200,440 of JAWWEV010000115.1, forward strand.
CAGTAGGTTACTGTTGCTTCAAAAGGCACCAACAATGGTGAAAAGAAAAGAAAACAAACAAAAAACCCCCAACAAAGTATCCTTTATGGTACAGTGTATTGAATACATTTCTTTTTGAATCAGTAAATCAGTTTATACCTCATGTATTTTCTACATGTACTTCTCCAGGTTTTGCTTACACAAACACTACAGGTCTTTCATTGCATACGAACAAAAATCATGCATGATGGCATCATAATTTCCAAGACTGATTGCTCTTAACTAATGTAGCCTCACAGAAAATCACTGCATTGAAAAGGTCTGCCTGGCTAAGGACATTACTATGCATGTGATCCACATGGCCTCATCTCTGGTGTCTGCACTAGCTTCCTTTGAATATCTTTCTGTACAGAAAACTCCCATCTCTGTTTTGAGAGTCCTCAAGCATGGAGGTTATCCAGAGGCACTGGAAGGGCACACAAAGAATGGGCTGATTCCGAATGACCTTGACCTTAGCCCTGTGACCCTGATAGCCTATAGGAGTTACCAAATAACAAAGGAGATGGGTATGAACTAAATCTCTTTGCCTATTGTTGCTCTGGAAAATGGTAATGCAACACAGTGGCAGCTCCCAGGTAAGAATCTTTAAAGATGAAGGTGCAGAACTCATGATTTCAAACTCTAATGCTTCCTGCTTATGTTTTCTAAGTCTTGCTGTCCTGTGCACTTAGGCCTTCTGGGCTTCCAGAAGCTTCTAGGAAGGATGAGGAGACAAGGAAGTAAGGTTCCACAGAGAAACCGCTAAATGGGAACATTTATATACTTGCTTGGGTTGGAAGATCACTGGGTTAACAGCAAGAGTCTGGAGAGAGTGGAGACCAGTGAAGGAGAGAAGGAAGAGAAGAAGAAAAACTTGTTACAACTCTGCCTATCTTTCTCCTGAATCTTAACCCTCCACATGGAAAGAAGGTAAAGGATTAAGTCTGTGTGAAATGTTTAACTGAGAGTTGTTGTAAATGCAGAATTAAATTAGAAAAATGAGAAAACAATTTTTCTCTACTGAACTTGCAAACTTTGAGCTTTTCTATAAGTTGCAGCTCAATAATAGTTACTATGGAAGAGTCTTGCATAATAATATCCAGCAGAAGCACAACCATGATGATGAATTCACCATTATTATTCATAGATCTGTCATGAACAGTCTGCTGACTCTACACAATGCACCAATATTTTGCCATAAATTGAACTGCACATTTTAAAAAAGCAAATTGCTATTCAGTGCCCTGCCCTTTCAACCATGCTGTATGTACACGCATGGGGGGAACTCTAAACTTTTACTGTTTTGATAGGCAGTTGAGAGAGTGAAATAGACCAATGGCTTCATTTTGTCAAGACTCTGCTTTTTCCTACACTGAAAAATGTCACTAGATATGTTTGTGTTCATTGAACATGCAATCACTACTCTGGAATCACTGTTTGATATTCAGTCTCATTAGGAGAAGATATGAATTTTCTGGCAAACCATCATTGCAAAAACATAGATTCATGTTAGGTAATAGTTCACTAGGAAAGATGTGACCATGACAGGGTTGTACAACAGAGATCTGGCTCAGGGGATGCCCCACTAGTCCCTTATAGCCTTGATGAAGCTCAGGTGCCTTGGGGGGCTAACACCCACAACCTCTGCCTGCCACAGATGTTGGGCTGCTCAGTCCATTCAGTTCCTGCCTAGCTGAGGAAACAGCTCAGTGTGATAATTTACCTATTCCAATTCCCCTTCTGTTGCAAGAGGTATTATACTTAGTAGTCAGGGAGCCTCTGCACCACTGAAATGAGGACTGGCTTTGTGTTTTAAACTATTCTGTGGGTCAGAAACCTAACATGTTTGAAGTGACTAATTATACCATTATCTTCATTGGAAGCTGGATTGGCTCAGTGTAAACAAGTAGGGAATACATACAAGAGAATTAAAGAAATATCAATGAAAGAAGGATGGAAAACATTTTACACTGAGTAGTTAGGTTCAATATTGGTAGTATATGGCATCAGAAACATGATCTGCAATTCTTACATAAAACCCACAAAGGTGTTGCCCACAGGTTATCCCCTACATATTCATTTTGGCAGAGCCTGAAGACAATCATCTGCACAGCTTAAGTGGAGCAGCAGAGACCAAAGACCAAACATAGTACACCAAGGGCCAGAAACTTAAGCAATGCTAGAGAAGGCTCATGAATTTTTGGTTAATTCATTAATTTCTAGTTAAAATATTCCCTCCTACTATGGAGTTAATTTGAAAACTTTTAATTGTGCAGAAATATTCACTGAAAAACATTTAATTTTGCCAGAGAGTCCTTCAAGACAAACATGTCACTACCCTCTCATAGTTTTTGCCTCGGTGTGCCAAGCCAGACAGAAACTGGAGTCTGGGCCCAGAGGTACAGATGTTCTTGGAAGAGAAGTCAGTGGTGGGAGCAGCATCTTTCAGCAGGGAAACCTCTTTATTCCCAGGTGGGGTACATGCATCCCATATTCCTCCACAGCCACAGAGCTAAAGAGTTAGGCTCCTATTTCCTGTGGAGAATAGCTGTCCTGAGTATTTGTCTCCTTGAATCAGATTCTCTCCCTTATTTTACATACAAATGTTCTGCTTTCTCTTTTGTTCAGCAAGGTTGTGTCAGTTGAATGCTTGGGAATTTACCACTCCATTGTAGAAGCTTTTTCCAAATATATAATGTACTTTTTCATGTGTGTTTGCAAGTTAACAAGTTTTGCAAATATTTTGACACGCAATGCTTGTCATTCATAATATCAGTTTCTGTACACTGCTTACCTATAGCCTAACATATTTATTATTCCATCCTAACTCCCCCAGTTTTAACATCACTGAAAGATAATTCCAGTGAACATAATTATTTCCATGACATCAAGACAAGGGTCTTGTTACACTAATTAATTTAGGGATACAGCATGAAATGAAGAGTTTTCAAAAACAAGATGGATAATGTTGTAAAAAAATAATTGTTTTATTCATTTTATAGATGCGCACAGTCACAGAGGGTATAGCTATACAACTTTTGGCAGGTTCATACCCATTTAGATTGAAACACAAATTACCCTGTGCCAGCTGTGTCTGCATTGTCTATAGGAATCAAATTGGATTAAAAGCTAACACACTCCTTTTGTGTTTTTCTCCTTGGAAAACCAGCTGGTTTATTCCAAACTGGTCAGAACAGGAGTCATCTGAAGATGTATGACTGAATGGGGATCCTAAACTCATTTGTGGAGCTACAACCATGACAATAACTGGAGACCAGTTAACTTGCAGACATCTTCAACTAATTGCAAAACTCAAGGACATTTTGAGTCTGTATTCAAAACATACTTGCATGTACTTGGTAATGAATAGATCATCTTCACTCTGCCTTCATATCCATATAAAATGCACTGAGTTTCCCCTTATTGTTGGTGAATTCAAAATTTTTTCCAGAACATGCTAAAATATTGAAAACCATTGCTCTGAGCCTTCATAAAGCATACTTTCTGAATCATATGAATGATACTTCACAGCAAATATTTGTAATACTGCACAGAACAATAAGAATATATACTCAACTGAAAGCCAGAGCAAAACTCTAAAAAAAGCCAAGAAAAACACACAAGCAATAGTAACTGACAGACTGGAGAGAATATGGTCAATACTGATGCTTGTGAGTGTTTTCAACCAACAGTGACTAGATCTGACAATGCAACTGTCCTATATACAGTGGAGCTAATTATAGTATATTTCCAAAGGTCTTTCCTAAGGGACTAGATGTCCTTGGAACATATGAAGAAAAAAAATTAAATACATGGGTGAGCACAGGTCAACTGGCAGCATAAGGAGCTATGTATGCCATACAGTGGGTGTCAGCAAAACAATACTTAGGGTTTCAATTGTGCAATTGTGACAAAAACTCTGGTAAAATATGTTACTGCCCTGTGCCTGTAATCCTAAGCAGTGCCTGGGGAGGAGGTCATGAATGGTGTAACCTGTCTGTCCTCCAGCCAGCACACAGCAGGCAGTAAAAGGACTGACAGGGGAGCTGAGCTGCCTTCCTCTACATCATCCACAGACAGCAGAAGAAAAGAGAAAGGGTCCTCCTGCCATACCATGCATGAAAAAGGCAAAGTGGATCTGGTTCTCAGGTTTTAAATATTTTGTGACTAAAGCTAAGGAGTGTTTCTTACCAGTTGTCCTTTCATTTTTTTCAGCTCCTCCACAGGCTGATTTTTAAACTGGGTTTTAACTTAGCAGCTAGATACCTAGATCTTTTACATGGTTTCCATTATTCACATATAAAGCAAAGATGTTGATAATAAGGGGGTTTTGCCATCTTATGTTTATCTTGTCCATGCAGATTATAACACTTTGAAAAGATCCTGCCTTTTATTAGGTGTTCAGAGAGAAAATAATATGGTATGTTGTTCCCAGTCTTGTGTGGGAACTACTGGCATTGTTGCGACAGAAGTAATAACAAAGTTAAGGGGAAGGAAAAACAGAAATATATGAGAAAGTAGTTTAATCAGAAATAAGAAAGGGTGGGACCCTGACTGTAAAAATCCTGACTTATGTAAAAAATACAAACCTAGAATATTAAAGATGGAAAGTGAGTGGACACTGTTGCCTATATTAAATAGTTTGGTTGATAAAGGGAATGGAGAAAAACGTTAGCTAACATATTAAAAATGAGGAAAAATAAAATGAGATACAACAAATGGTTGACCTGCTACAAGTCTTTTTAAGAGAATACTATTCAAAGAATTAACTCACAAGAAACAACTTGTGCAGAGATGTACATTCAGCAGATTTTCTTTCTTATTTTATTCACTGTTTGGTCAGTTGAAGGCCTGGAGGCAATAAATTCCTCTCATACAGAATTCAGCAGTGATAAATAGTTTGGAAAACACTGAACCCCTAGTTGTGCTTGAGGCATTTGCATTTAAATGTTTCAAGTTTATAGTACAGTCTATTTGCTCTGCGCTGGAAAGCAGGTGACAGCATCATGAGGACATTTTCGATGAAAGTAGGTGAAAGCTGTTGCCCTGAGAATTATGCAGACACTGATACTTTTACTAATCCTTATTGTATTTTCCTCACTATCATATTTTTCAATTTATAACATTGTCTACAAGAATATGATGCAAGACAACCTGTTAATAGCTTTGCTACACATCTATCTTCACACAATACCTACAAAATTGAGAAAGCTTTTTTTTTCCTTTTTTTTTTTCTTGGGTGGGGGGGACTGATTACAAAGAGGTTTTATAAAAACATTTATTTTTTGAAAATGTTTTTTTAAATTGGGCATGTATTTTCAGATTCAGACAGGATATATGGATGTTATATACCATAGGAAATAAGTGATATGGGTAATGCAGGAAACCATAGAAATAAAACATAAACAAATTGAATATTTACAAGTTAAGTCATAATATATTTTAGCATTGTATTCTAAGGGGGATTTTTATTAGCTGGTGTGCCAGGGATAAAATGACACACAGTATACTGTTGGCTATTAGTATCTAATTTCTTTTTTGTTGTAGTCAGATTTTAAAAGAATCCAATTTGGCAGGAATCTGTCTCCTTCAAATGAATGACTATTGCACTGGTTGTAACCAATAGGTGCAGCCATGGCAGGCAGCTTTGTGAATTAAGAATATGGAAATAAATGCGTAAGGGGAAAGTGGGAATTGTTCCTAAGCATAGACTGCTGAGCTATTTTGTTCCTTTTCCAAATTTTAGCAACGTTGACATCTGACGAAAGAAGTAACAATTTGGCAAGGTGATCATTCAGCAGAAGAGACACCATGAAAATGGCCCATAATATAATCTGATTCTTTTTTTTTTTTTTAAGTTGAGATCATTCTGTTAAAAATAAGTTAATGTTGCCAAGCCATGTACTCAGAAGTTATGAAATGAAAATGAATGAAATTTTATTTCTTCTTGGTTGTGCATATGAAGTATCATCAGTCTTTAATGTAATTGGAGGAGCTAGAGAGAGCTAGAGATGTTTTTCAGCTCACTAATACAGACTGAGCATTCAGATATTATGACAAATAGGTGATCAGTACACTTAGTAATACTGGGGAACTGTGGGAAGTGTCTTTGATGATTTTTTCTTTTACTTTGTATAGTGAAACAAAAATTAAAATCAAATATATTATGAAAGGACTGCAACACTTAAAGAAGTGGAAGTGTTTCAAATAATTCAACAAGAATTGGATTAGAATAAGCAAATGAGGCACTGATCAAATGAAAAAAAAAGGGCGCGTGTGGAGGAATTATAATATAATTAAATGTTACAATATTATGCTCAGGAAATCTGTTGGTGAGCCAATCTTATTGCTGGCATTTCTTACCTTTTAACTGCTTGATTTGGTGTTCTTAACAGCAGTCTTTTAATGTCTTTTTTAATGAACTCGACCGATGCTTCTGGGCATAATAGTAGGCAGCAATTCTATATGGTAGAAAACTACTTCATCCGCAGAGCCACCGGCTGAGAACAGCATATTAAAAGTGTAATTCACTTCCTGAAAAATTCTCTCATTGTTTTTTTTTCCACATCTGATCTCAGAATTAGCTTCTCAGCTCTGAAACTTGTGGAAGTCTAATCTAGAAGCAAATACTGCTTGCCATGCCCCTTGCTGAACACCATCTTTGTACGATTGGGAGGCAGTGCCTGGGCCATATTGTCCAAAAAGTATAGAAGCAATTAAAACGTTGTTTAAGAGGCCATTTTTAAATCTCTCATGTCTGGAAGGAATCATCTCATGTTAAAAATCAATCATGTCAGGACATTCCTTGATCCTGTCCTAGCTCAGTGTCTGGTCGATAGCCAGGGCACTCCTGTTCCCATGAGCAATGTGGAGGTGTTTTAAAAGTGAAAGAGCACAAAGGCATTTGTAGTCCAACTTTACACTCGTTGCATCCTCAGCTGACCGTCTGTACTCGAACTCAGCTCAGTGTTACTGCAGGCGGTTCTTTACAACTGTGTGGGAGTGTATAAATCCTACACAACTGCTCCTAATTTTAGCTAGACAAATAGAAATATGAAAAAACTTGGGGGGGGAGGGGGTGTAAAAGAAAATTTGATTTAGGAGAATATCTCATAACTAGCAGGAGAGTAAATCACAAGTGCAGGTGGTAGAACTACAGCATAGCAATGCAACAAAAGAGTTGAATGAAAACCAGCTTCCACTTTCACCCTATATGGAGGTTTCATGAAAGGCCAAAGGAGAGGGGTGCAAGGTTTGGGAATGCACTGGAACACCACAGATCTTTGTTCTCTGATATTCAGGGCTTCTTGGAGAAGTGCCAGAGATTACTAAAATGATCCTGACATTGTTGATGGTTTCAACTAATCCTTGATCTGACTGGAAAGTGAGATTCACATTATTGCCCTAGCTCCTAAATGTCATCACTTGTTTATAACTTTATTCCTTCCTATTTCGCTCCTTTTATACAGTCTTTTAAAAATAATGAACTAAATGAATGGACTTCAGCTTAGCTGCTCCAGACTGCATCTTTTGCTGCCTTATGGCCATAAGATGGCCATAAGCACTTGACTGCTCAGAGTAACATTAAAATAACCCCAGAATGGTGCACATTTTCTGTATTCTAGCATCAGAGCATGTGCTGTGAAAATCACCCTTAGTCAGTGTGCAACAGTTTGAAACCTGAGGGAAAAGCTTAATTTTCAATCTTTCATTTGCCTTTTGTGTACTTTGGTTGTACTTTCTGCATAGAATTTGCTTCAGACCTTAACAGCCATAACACCTCTAACATCTCATCTCGTAAAAATGAACAGTAAAGTGTTTAATATAATTTTAAAAGAGTGTCAGAGTTTTGTCTTGTTAAAAGGAAAAGAGAAAGGGATATCTACAAGTTGAAATTATCCTTGTGAAGCTTCAGGTTGAAATACCACAGACAAAAACATTGTGTTGAACAGGCTTCTACCTCTTTGTAATGAAAACCTCCCACACTGTTGAATTCTTTTGTGTTTGGGTGGGTCATATTAGCATTTTTGTCTGTATGGAGATGTTTGCTTTAACAAATAGGAAAAAACAAAACAAAACGAAACAATCCCATTTCCTGCAGGGTGGGTGCAGAAGAGAAAATTTGTAGAATCCTGTCAGAATGCTGCTGGGTTGACCTTTTCAGAGAATTCTCTAGTTTTGTTGTTTTCTTCACATGCCCCAAGAAGTGCTCCCCAAACAGGGAAACACTAAAATCAAGGAACTTTGCATCTGACAGCTGAGAGCATTGGGAGCTGTGGAGGACACGTGGGAAGGACAAGTTACTGCTTCTGGTAGTGACTTTATGGTAGTACTCTTTATGGCAGAGTAGACCTGTAAGTGAAAGTATAAAATACAATCCCCCATCTTCTACTGCAGTTAGGTTGGTCCAAGAGGATTTAATACCAAGATCATGATTATACTTCCTTTTTTTTTAATTTTTAATTAAGGTTAAGTTTCATAAAGTCTGTGCTTTGCTAAAGCTACGGAGGGACACATTCAGTGTGGGAGGGACCACCTGTTTTCTGAAAATTTGAATGTGCATTCCGGCTAATATTTTCCTGTATAGTTTGCCTCACCTGAGAAGAGTGATTTAGAAAACACCTGCTGTGAGATGTAATTAGAGCACAAATATATGCAAAACTAAGAGGCTTCCGAGACCTCATGAGAAGCAGGATGTTCCCAGTTCCTTTGCATACCCACAGAGATTCAGGGTTCAAAAACATTCTCTGTGACTCAGATACTGCAGGTGATTATATGCACTAAGGCTGTAAATCATTTACCAAAAGAAGTGGGTGGCAATGTGATTAGCAACACTGAGTAGGGAGAGAGGCATAAATTACTTAAAAAACTCTTTCCTGTCTGAGTCATGTATGCTTGAAGCTACAACTGCAGCAAGGTTGAATGTTATCAAACAGAAGTTCCATTGTAAGGGCTTGCTGAAAACTGTTTTAACATGTTTAAATTACTTCTGAGAGAGAATACTAAAGATTCTTTATTTCGCCACCTGAAGATGTAAAAATAAGTTATTTAATAAAGAGTTTAATTCAAAAGTTTTTACCTAATCTACACGGTCTCAGTTTTGCAAAGAAAAAAAAATCTGTGAATATCATATTAATTGCATTAGCATTTTAGACAGGTCTGAAGCCTCATAAACAATAAAGATTGGGCTTTTAGTGAACAGCAAAGTCATAATTTCCTCAGTTAAAAAGGAATTTCATGTTTGAGTTTCTTTGAGAAACCTGAAAAGAACTCAGTTACCCAGGAGTTTCCTACAAGGCAATTATTCCTAAATGTTGAAAGAAATTTAAATCTGAGAGAATTCCCCACTTTTCAAGAGTCTGAAAATGGTACTATTGGAAGTAGGTTTTGGATCAGGAGGGATAAGGCATGGTATTTTAATTTAAATTAATTTTAGCATTAACCTATGTGTTTATAGCTGTAAATAAGCTATATTCATCTTTCAACTGCATAAACTCTTCAAGACTTAAGAGATAACTGTATTATAGAAGAGACAGCAACTAAACTAAATCTTTTCTTAGATAAATGATTGCTCAACATAATCAGTGTCAACCAAAGCTGACCCAAAGGAACAAACTAATAAGACCTATCTACTACAGAGCTGCATTTAGTGCTTCATTCATGTTCAAGTGAATGTTTGAATTTTCTAAATGAGCAGTTTAATTTTAATCAGCCATGGGGGAAAAAGTTACAAAAATTAGAGCAAGAAGTGGATACCAACCCAGACTTCAGGCACTTATCCCTGCTTGCTCTGGATCAGCTCTCTCTATTACAAACCTGCTTCCAGCCAGATAATTAAATGCAGGTTCAAGCTCAGATGTTTCTCTCTGTTTTAACTATTGTAATGGATTCTAGCTGACAGGAGCACAGCGAGCCCTTGGTCTTGTAGTTATGCCACAGGCAATTGACAGAGAAAATAAACACTCAAATTCTCCAGCTATGCAAAACACACCTTTTTTTCCTAGTAAAAGATACAGTCTAGGGACCACGGTTTTCCCTTCCTCACAAAGGAAGGATACTTCCTTCTTTTTCTTTCACTCTTTTTCAGCCTTAGTCTTAATTCATATTCTGAGAAAAGCTTTCAGTTAGGACAAATCATTCCCACAGAAGGCCAGATCCTCACCTGCTCTAAATCAGTGCAGCTCCATTGAGGTTATTCTGTCTGCAGTGCATATGGACTGGAGACACATTCATTCTTCTGCCCTTCAGAGACTTTGGGAAGGTTCAACATCTGGTAGAAGGAGTCTAATGTTGGAAATAGAATGGGGCCTCCACAACCTACAAGGCTAATATTTTGGTCACCCTCCCACTGAAGTTACCTCCATGTGATGGTTCATATATGGCAGATTGAAAATAATTTACAAGTTTTCTAATTTCTTGACTGTTTGCAATCACAGATGCAAGAACGATTTAATTTCAATTTTATTTCTTCTACTCTTATCTCTGTCTAACACCTGTTTAAGAGAATATATAGTATCACTTTTTATTCCTTTGCTTTCAGGGTTTTTCACTGCTTTATCTTGTCATTTTGTTGCAAATATTTTCCTATTGAGGTCTTAACTGTTTAAATGAACTTTGATTGTTTCTAAAAGCCATTAACCATATTTTCTTTCTGGTTTGAAAAGCAGCACATAAAGAAAACAAAATGCTTCCCATAATATTTTCATTATTTTTTCTTGTTAGTTTCTTCCACTTGGCAGGTAAATCAAGAAAGTTCTCAGCAGATTAAATATAAGTTGGCTCAGGAGACATAAACATTTTGCAGCTTGCCATTAGGAACTCTTACTACAACAACTAAGATAACTCCAGTTGCTATGCCAGAAGCACTCTCATGACACATTAGCAGATAGCTGAAAGCATCTGAGTACTCCCAGCATAGAATCATACTCATAGAATATTCTGGGTTAAAAGGCACCCACAAGAGTCATCAAAGTCCAGCTTCTGGCACACATAGAATCACACTATGTTCATGAGAGCTTTGTTCAAAAGCTTCTTGCACTCAAACATGCTTGGTGCATGAGGGTCATGTATAGTGACCCTCGGGAGCCTGTTCCAGTGCCAAAATACCATTAGGATAAAAAAAAAAAAAAATTCCTTTTTCTAATAGCCAACCTAAACCTCTTCTGACACAGCTTCATGCCATTCCCTTGGGTCCTTTCACTGGTCAGCAGAGAGATATGTGCCTGCTCCTCTGCTTTCCCTTGTGAGGAAGCTGTAGATTGCAATGAGGTCTCCTCTAAGTCTTCTCCAGGTTGAACAGACCAAGTGACACCAGCTGCTTCTCATATGGCTTCCCCTCTAGATTCTTCATTATCTTTGTAGCTCTCTTTTGGATGTGGTCTAATAGTTTTATATCCTTCTTATATTGTAGTGTCCGAAACTTCCCACAATATTCAAGGTGAGGCAGCCCCATTGTAGAGCAGAGCAGAACAATCCCCTGCCTTGACCAACTGACGATGCTTTGCCTGATGCGCCCCAGGACACAGCTGGCCTTCCTGGCTGCCAGGGCACTGCTGACTCAGATTCAACTTGCCATCAGCCAGGACCCCAGGTTCCTTTCTGTGGGGTTGCTCTCCAGCCTCTTTTCCCCCAGTCTGTATGAACATCCAGGGTTGACCTGCTCCAGCTGCAGAATACCGCACTTTTCATCTAACTTCATATGGTTGGTGATTGCCTATCTCTCTAATTTGTAAAGGTCTCTCTGCAGGACCTCTCTGCCTTTGAGGGAGTCAACAGCTCCTCCTAATTTAGCATTTTCAGCAAACTTACTTGGTATACCCAAGTCAGGATGAATCAGTCAATATGGGAAATAACTTTTCTTCCTCCATAGCAGCCATATGTGTTATCTAGCATAGTTTGAATGAAATAAATGCACAAATTACGGAATAAATATCCTGCAATTTTACAGTTACCTCATCCATTCAGTAATTCTTCCTTGTTTATCTAAATAAATGTGTCTTTTAAGTACAGCTTTCCTCCTGATTAATCCGTTCCAGTTCTGGATATGACTGAGCTTAATAAAAGTTCTGGATTGCAAGGTGAAAGCCTGAGACAGACTCCAACAAATCAGCCTGCTGTGAGCAGAGAGATTGGAGAAGATGACCTACATTGCTCTTTATGACTCTGTGAGTGTCAGCCTTGTATTTCAGACAATGTGCATGTCTTTTTTTAAAATGCAGCACTGAATTTTTAACAGGCACCTGTTTAGAATTTTAACAATTGACCTGTTGAGCTTTCATATCTGTGGGAAAGCCCTTGCCATAACCTCTCT
>JAWWEV010000115.1:35213443-35272401 GCA_035583235.1 Hafferia zeledoni
CTCTCTCTTAGAATCTTAAAACAGGAACAAATAGTAATTAGACTGACCAGAAATGATTTTTAAAAATATGTAAAATTCGAATTAGTTTCTTTTTTTAAAAGGTGTTTTTTTTTTTTTTTTAACATGTATAAAAGGAAAAAAATTACCTTACATTTTCAGTTTGAAAGAAAAAGTTCAAGTGCCTTTCAGGCACAGTTAAGAAAGAGAAGCAAGCTGGCATGTGGTCTAAGGTACTTTGCCCATCCCAAAGCCAGGGAATCAGCCTTTTGATGGACTTTGCAACTTGATAAAATCTCTCTGGTGGTGCTAGAAAATGTTCTATAATGATAGAATTTAAACCCTCTATTTAGCTTTAAATTATCAGTTATTTTTCTGGATTATGAGCTAGAGCTTGCCTTGGGGTGTTTCAAGCCTTAGACTATAGAAAGATTCTCATTTGCTTTTCAGTACTATACTGCCAAATTCATCAAATTGTCCTAAGAAGGACAATCTGTGAAAGAAAAATCTACTGTCTGGTGATATAAGTTTGTAGTTCTGCTAAGGCACAGTGTGGATCAGAAAATAAATCTCCTGCCTCTTCCTTCTCCTCCTCTTTGGTGTTATCTAGTTTTCCAGATATATATGTACTTTTAAAGCATCAGAATTACTCAGAAAATTCAATTCGAATTCATTTACTGGACCAAACACCATTTTTTGCAGTGAATTAAATACTTGCTGAAAAGATTTCACCAGCTTTTAGTAGTGGTGTTGCACGTCATCTCAGGCAAGCTCTCTGAATTCCCTCATATCCTTTGTTTTCATCTGTATATTTTAGTAGCTACTACCATGTACTTTTCCTCCAAGGTGTTTACTGTGCTTTTGGCTGAAGAATCATGCACAACTGCCCCAAGTCATCTTCCCTTTGTAACCCTAACTTCTCCCATTCCTACAACTACTGCAACACTGATGCCCATTAATATAAAGTCATTGCATGGTATCAGCTGACCAAAATTTTTATAGTCATATTGTACATGAATCACTGATTGCAAGATAGTGTTCTTTGTTTCACAACAAAGGTGGTTCCTGTCTAAAAGAGTCATGTATCTTTAGATTCCCTATCTTGGTTCTTAAATGTCTAAGATGTATAAGACATATATAGATGTATAAATGACATTGATGTTAAAGAGAAAGAAAGTAAGGTAGGTCTGTGAGTGTAGCTATTGGGAAAAGATCATCCCTGTGGTGATTATAAATTTTGTGGTATAAAAATATCCTCCTGGATAGTTTATGGTCCATGATGGTGAAGAATATCTGAGTTTAAACAGAAAAAGGAAAAGAACCTCTATTTCACACAGCAAGTGTGTCATCCAAAGAATATTGAAGTCAACGGGCATCTTTCCATTGGCTTCAGTAGACTTTGACAATGATGTAAAAGCAGTTAAAGGGATTTTGCTCAAATTTTCCATTATTTACCCTCTAGACTTGAAAGCAGTGGGAATATTTCAGCCTAGAAAAAGGATTATTTGGAAAAAAAACAGTTGAAAAAAGTGTGAAAAAATTATGTTCAGTAGAAATTGTCCTGACTGAACAGAAGTATCAAGAGAAGCATTTTCAAAGAGACTCACACAAGCAAATATGACCATGTCAGTGCAACCCAGAGACAAACACTGAAAGTTGTTCACACCTTGATTATGCAAAGACCTGTATGTTGGGTAGGGAAGGGTTAAGGATAGTTAGCTTTAAAGGTGCCAGAAGCTGACATTATTTTCCTCTTTGGTTTCTTAGATTTTAACATATACTCCCCTTGTGTACTCCCAAATTTAAGAATGCCTGTGAGCAGATGGATAGATTCTCAGGTGGCTTATGGAGATAGAACCCTTTTCTTCATTTAATTCCTGCTCTTGATGTTATGACAACATATTACTGTGTTGGGGCACAGTTACCTGTTTGCTTACCCAATTTGTGACTACAGGACAGAGTGTTCTAAAAAACTGTTGACTTGTAAGAAGAAAATCCATATGCTACTAGAAATGGGAATAAAGGTAACAACGTGGACAAGAAACTGACAAAGATGGATGGGCCATTAATCCCATGCAAGTGAAGCTAGCACGGTTGGTTGGAGATCTTTTTAGCATAATATAGCTTGGATGTTTCCACTTACACCTACAAGTGTGTGATTCATATGTAAGTTTTTATGCTGTTAAATTATTGTCAAAAAAAAAAAGAAGAACAAATAGGCAGTAAAATATATGTTGTAGTTCAGTAACAATTATGGAGGATATATAATACTGGACAACAATATGGGACAACCCTGGTAAAATCTCTGGCCTCAAGGTGAATGCAGTCAAAAAGAGTCAACAGAGTTGGGCTGGTGTCATCAGTCCCATCTGGCATGAAGATGATACGCCTCTTTTGTGAGATGCAGAGCGTGGTACTCTCCACAACGAGGCTGGGAGGTGAAGGCAATAGTAAACTATCAAGGGACAGCCTCAGTTCTCATGGCCTGAGTGTCCAGCAAAACCTTATCAGCTCTGAAGGCAACTATAATACTGCCCAGAGCCTGACCCTGCACAGCTCCTGCTGTGTCCCTCATGGGCTGGGGCTGGCAGGGAATATGTTGTCTTTATCAGTGTCCGTGCTGAGGGGATTTTGTCTGATTGAATTAAAAGCATTTAGCCTTTACTTTTCATCACTGCCATCCTTTCATCCACCACAGAGGAACTGGGAGGGGAAGTTGGTCTTTCAGCAGCAAGGAAAAAGGAGTACCTGTGAAGCTTAGCAATGGACACATACAGCAAGCCTGGAGAGAAAGATCTAAAGTGTTATTACTTGTCTTTCCCATACAAGATTTGATAGAAGGGAATTAATTTTGTGGGGGTTTTATTAAAGCCAAATCCTAATGTCCTCAAAGTTGAGCTGCCTTCTCAGCCATATCAGATTTATGCTGGTGTAAAACTCTTGTTTTCAGGGGAGCAAATCTCAGTTTTTTTAATGTGCTGTAAATCAAAGGGTATATGGAAAAAGAACAACTCAATGTCACATTAATGGAAACATGACCCAAGTGGGGGCCAAGGGCAGTGGCCATTACTGTGCAATGAAGAAAACTACCTTCATAGTCAAGAAATACTTGCCAAAAGCCTACGCCTTTTTCCTTCACAGTCTTTGATCTCACCAGAATGCCCAATTTATGTTTCTGTCCATTTCCACTCTGTTGCTAATGGTTCCATGTCTGTCTGTATATGAAATTGCTGTATGATCTCTCTACTTTTCCTTCCCCCTCCCTCCTGTCCGTCCCAGAGATAGATATCCTATGGGAGATTGCAGTTACAGTATTCTTCCATGTAGTCCCATTCTGAAAAAGTTATTTGGAAGGACTTTCCTGTGGTTATTCTTCTCTGAAGGATGCTCCAGAAGCAATGTCTTGATGTTGGAGAAAAAGTGATACATCCAAGCTGAAAAAGGTGATCTTTAATGTAACATGGAAAGAATTACAGATGGAAGATTGTGGTCATAAAGTTTAAAGATGAAGCTGTAGCTGGGTAGCCTGACTGAATGAATCACTGAAAAGTTTTTATATCTGTTTAAATTTTGATAAAGAGGAATAGTTTCTAAGGGCTTGATGTAGGAGGTTTTGTATTTGCACAATATAAGCCCTTTTCCTTGGAATTAAGTGTGATTTTACTGAAATTTCACATTCTCCTCATACAAGGTAAGGACAATTTTCAAAATTAGAGGAATTTCAGAATCATTTTGTTAGATATAATTGGAGAATAAGCAATAAAATATAGTTTTGGTAAGAAAGCAAGAACTTTTTTCTACAAGTGTAGTGAAAACCTGTTGTATCCTTAATATTTTGTTGGTGGAAAAGTGAGTTGTGGTTATGGCTCAACAAATCCTGGAAAATTTTCAGCACAAATTGTGCCAGAAATATCACATGGAGGAAAATTCTTCATTCCCCCTACAGTCTCCCCTTGTATTGAGAGCTGTAATTACAAGCTCCTTATTGAGTAAATTATAAAGACACTTACTTGCCTTGCTTTGCTTAAGGGTTTGTCAATGCTTCCATTATAAACTTCTCCTTTTAGGGGTTCACATAACTGTAAAATTTTGCACTGGACTGAACCTTGGCATAAGATCATAGTATAAAAGCATGGATTTTTCCCATAATTAGTTTTTCTTCAAATTTGATCACTGGAAAAAAAATATATAAACGGCAAAAATTAAAATAAAAGCTATTTCAAAACATAGTCTTCATAAGTTTTATTTGCTTTTATTCATATTACTGAAAAAAAAAAAAACCAAAAAACCAACAACAAACTAACAAACAGGTTAACATTCCAGATCCAGTTCAGCACTTAAAGAGCAAAGATATTCAACATTAAAGCTGAAATCACAGTTGACTCTTAGCAGTGGGTGATCTGTCATTCCATTTGGACTGGCTAAAAGGGTGTAAGTTAAGTAAGGAGTTACAGTCTTAGTTCTGAATTTCCTTACCTTGGTGAGTTTAAGACAGATGCTCTTTGAATGCAGTGGTTTATATCCTTTTACTTTGAATGTAGTTTTTGGACATCATGTCCAGAACTGTTTTGAAAGTCTTTCCCCAAAGGTAGGAGAATGAAAATGTGTTGTCATTCCCCAGTTTCCCACTGCTCACTCAGAGGAGGGGATTTGTTTGCTGTTCTGGATTACTGTCCTGTTTTATTTATTTGGGGTTTTTTCCTCAGTCCCTCGTTAAAGTACACATTAATTTGTTTGGTTTGGGTTAGTTTGGTTTGGTTTTTATTCTGATGATGAAGACATAAGACATTGGTATCACTTTCAATAATCCAATGAGAGATTAAAAAAATGTTATGATACTTCATATACTTTTTCTACTATGAACATTTAAAAGATTTGTTTAAAGGTATTTTAGATGCTGTGGTGAAAGGAAAGGAAGGAAGGGAGGAAGGAAGGGAGGAAGGAAGGGAGGAAGGAAGGAAGGAAGGAAGGAAGGAAGGAAGGAAGGAAGGAATGAAGGAATGAAGGAAGGAAGGAAGGAAGGAAGGAAGGAAGGAAGGAAGGGAAAAAGAGAAAAAGAAGGAAAGAAATGGAGAAAGAAAGGAAAGAGAGAAAGAGAGGAAGAAAAAGAAAGAAAGGAAGGAAAAGAAAGAAAGGAAGGAAAAGAAAAAGGGAAGAATATTATTTTCCTCTTGGCACTCAGAGGAGTATTTTATAAGTGCTTTCAAATTAAACCACAATTGCTGAATCAATAGCTTTCATGTGTAAGGTAAAACCATCATCAAAGGCCAGGCTTTAACCATATAGCTTGTTGGAAAATGTTTTTGTGATCTTAATTAAACCCTCCTAATATTTTTGAAAGGTATGCCAGTCAGTATTTATCTTCAAGAAGTAGACTGTACTGTGTTCTGTTCCACTGTTGATTGGTTTCTTAGAGAGAATTCAAAGTTCTCCTAATGTAGACACACTAATAAGGAATGTTTATTGTCATAGGTAGTTCAGGAAAGGAAAATATCTGCCTTCTTCACATAAGAACTATCATAAGAACAATTAATTTAAGGTCTAATCCAAAATGTGTGACAGTCCATCCGGAAATTGATTTAAAATTTACAAGGACAATAGCAGAACATACAGTCTCCATCTACAAGGGGAGACTCATTTACCACCAGGATGGCTAAAACTCTTTTAGCACAGACATGTTAGGCAGTCCTTTGACAAATCCAGGTTTGGGTCCCTGTTGGTACATGTGAATTTAAAATGTCAGGCAATAGAAAGAGAAAAAGGGTTAAATCCTGAAAATTCTTTTAACTCAACCAGATTATACACCACATACATGGTTGGCATTCATGCCACAGCAAAAATGTATATATATTTACCACAGTGGAACAGCAAACACAATTTATATGCAATTTTGCCTTATAAGTTATGTTGGTGATGTAAGAATAATTTTTGAATGTTGAGGATTTAAGTTTAGAACCCTAATATAATTTAGATTTAAATTTCAAGAGCTGTAATTTCTGTTGAGTGTTTAAAGAAGTAAGAGAGGGAAGAAAGACAAAGAAAATTCATAATAACACTGGTAAGCACATACCATGACCTGCTATCCACAGGACACAGTGATGGCTGTTGTGCTGCATGCCAAAACTTGGACTCTGGCCTTGCCTGAAAATAAAGGGCTGCTGCAGGCTGCAGGTGGCTCCTGGTCTTCCAGCGTGTCTCTGTAATATTGTGTGGTGCCTTTGCTGACCCATGACCCCTTCTGGCCCCACTCTTCCTCACCCACTTTTGAGAGACTCTTGCCTAAGGATTCCTCATTACAGGCAATGTGTGTGTGTCTGTAGGAGACCTGTGGTCTTACAGGTATTCAGCAATGAGGATAGAGGTGCAAGTAACAAACCCAACAAAGCATGAGTCCTGGTAAATGTTTTGGTGGCCCTGAAGGGAAAAAATGCAGAAGAAAATCTGCCTTAGCTGCTTGGACTTCTGAAGCAACAGTTGTGATTATATAAAGCACAGACACAAATATTTCAGATTAATATTTCCCAAAATGGCTATTCTATTGTGCACAGGGACAACTGCCTTTGATGGGCTATTTCTTTCTTGTGTGCAAGGTCATTTTGGATCTTGCGCCCAGATGGTTACAAAATTCCCATTTACTAAACTTGCTCAGACCATTCCTCTCTTGGACATATGCCCTGGGACAGAACCAAGTCCTGCTGAAAAACTGACTGATTTGTAGTGATTCTTCTGCCATGTTTTGCATATTAGCTTAATTGTCTGGGAAATCATTGCAAAACTCCCAGCTCAGCATACAAATCACTTGCACTTTCTGGATTTGTGGCATTTAGGGACATGGTTTAATGGTGAACTTGGCAGGATTAAGCTAACAGTTGGACTCACTGATGTTAAGGGTCTCTTCCCACCTAAATAATTCTATGATTCTATGATTTCTTAAGAGGAAAAAAAACCCCCAAAAACATAAGACAGTCAGCAGCACCTGAAAAGACTAGAGAGTACTGTATCTCTTTCTCCTTGGATATTATATGCACTTCTCATTCTCCATATATATATATAAAAGAAAAAAAAGAAAAGGTAAAACTAGAAGAGGGAAAAGTGAAAAGGATATGGGCAAAGATATTGAGAAAGAATTCTGCAGAAGGAATGAAGGGGCTTTTCAGCTTAAAAAAAGATGCAGCACATACATTGTTATTGCACATGCTGAAAGTCTGAGAAGGCATAAACGGCTCAGAGAATATGATTAGGAAAAGACTGTTTACACTGTCCCCATACAAAAACAGGGAAGATATCAAATAAAATCATCAGTTGTCAGAATGGAAACATATGAAGGGTGACACTTATACATATGAAGTCTTTGTGGAAGTCATTGCAGTTGTTATGTAGTCCAGCATTTTCTGTGATTGGTGAAAACCTTGGAAATACAATCCAATAAGGGATGTTAAAATAAGCCTTCTATTTCTGCCTCAGAAATCCATGAACTGCAGATTGCCTGGATATGGAGAAAACTCTGGGTGAAATTTTATCTATCACAGACACTTGGGTGAGCAGGGAGAAGTCAAGGCTAACTTTCTTTGAGATTTATAAATAATTTCTAATCTCTCAGGTCATTTCTATTGTTGACAGAAAGACCACTCTGATTGACCTTAACTCAGGAGTAGTGCTAACTGAGTTTAAAATTTCATAATGAGAAGATAAAAGAATAGTGAACTAAAACACCTCATGAAAATAGCTACATAAGAAATAAAGTTAGTAATCCATAGAACTTTCAAGGATTAATTAACCTTTGTATTTCTGTCAGGAGAAGAAGGGAAGATAATGTGGAATCTCAGCTGATTTTTTTTTTTTAATAATAAAATAGCTATAGACCATGCTAAATTTGGATGATTATTGAAATGAATAAACTCAAAAAACCCATGGATATCCAGTGCCAAAATCCACAGTAACTCCAGCTCCCTGACTGAAAGGTTTTGAATATCTAAGCAAAGGAATTTATTTTGTAAAAAAAGCAGTAGAGAAGTCAAATCAATGAACAACCAATGATGAAGACAGGATGAAGTGTAAGAAACTTTATATCTGCAACCAGAGTGGTGACAGAGAAGAAAAACTACTTTAGGTGACACACCTCTTTCTTCACGAGGAAAAAAATGTCCCATGAGTCACTATGGCACTCCATTGCCTGCCACATTAATTGTTAAAGCAGGAAACATCACAAGGAAATATGAAGAACCAGAATCAATAGAGGCATTCTTGAAAAAACTGGAAAGTGCAGTGCATTACAAGTTGGATTCCAACAAAGACAAACTCACTGAACTTGGGGAAATACCTTAAGACTGCTACCGAGTAATGAAAAGAGTTAATTGAAAAAAATATTTAAAGGAATAATCTCTGGAGAAAGAGAGAGGAAATAAAGAGAGAAAAAGCAACATAATATGAAACAGAGTAAAAACAAAAAAAGGATGCCAGGTGAAAGACGGTTTCTACAGTCAGTGTAATTCATGATAGCATTATCATTATAGTGATATAGTGAAACCTTGAAGTACCTGTTGCTCACAGGTGACTATAAAATATTTTTAGTCAGCTACCTCAGATGTAGGTGTTTTTGGTTGTGGGGTTTTTTTTTTTGTTGGTTTGGTTTTGGTGGTTTGGTGTGGTTTTTTGTTTGTTTGGTTTGTTTGTTTGTTTGGTTTGTTTTGTTTTTTGTAGAGTTAGGGGAGATAAATGCCATGCTGGTCTTCGGCATCCTTAAAAATTTATAGCCAATGAACTTGAGTCAGATTCTGCAGCCCTAGGATTTCTTTATTTTTTACTCTTTACTTTTTGCTGGAAAAAAATCCAGAAAAATTATCTGAATTAGCACTATATTAGGTGTAAGCATTCCTGTATGATATAGAAGATCTGAGATTAAATCTTTAGTCTTAATCAGAGGATGGACTTAAATCTTACTCTTGCAGAACCAGAGTCTGCGCTCTCCCTATTGGCAAGTCTATGAAATTGCTTATTCCTTATCCTATTTTTGACTACCACAATAATCCTGGAGATGAAAAAACACTGTCTAAATAACTTTCTGTTAAAGTTATATCAAAACTAGGACAAACAAACAGATGACTTCCTTTCAGCAAAAGACAATATCCCACAGAACAAAAAAATTACTTCACTGGAAAATCCATTCTTAGACATATGATGATATTTATAAGACAAAGAAAAGATATATAAGAGGAAACATAAACAAGGGGAGGAGCAACTGCTTAAGTTTGCAAAGTCCTGTGAATAGTCTAATGCAATTAAGCCTAATGAGTTTCATTGTGGAGCCCCTTGTGTTCCCAGGAATCCTAAATCTCACTAAAAGTTCTATGACTTGACTTTCTCTGTGACGTGGGAGAAATGAGATTTGTCTCCCAGACTAGAGAAACGGCTGCATTGTTAATATGGAAGGTGGACAGATCCCATGATTTCAGTGACAAACTTACACTTTGGAAGGATGCTGGTTGAGCAAGTGCTTCCTGATCCACACTGGCTCTGAAGGAATCTGGCATTTTCCTGTGTAAATAGCTGCTCTGCAGCTAGAGACATGAAGTCTTTTTTTTTAACAATGTTGTGAATAATGTGTGCTTTTCGGTGAGTATGCATGGCTTTTCTTTCAGCTAGAATACTTTCAGTCTCAGAGGTGGAGATATATAACTTCTTTAGCTCTCCAAATAAAATAATAGTAAAGCTCCTCCTGTTGTCTTCCAAAGCAAATTCTTAGGACTTGATGGAGAGGTAACCATAAAAGGTACAGGGCTCACCTCTCACTCTTCTTGGGGTTGTTGTTATTACAGCAAAACAGTAATGTTGTTGAGAAAGAGTAAATTGAAGAATGGAGGCCACTCAAGGTTACACCTGAAAGAGCAGCTGGAATGAGAACCATGGTAATAGCTCTTCAGACTGGTATAAAGGATTTTAATTGTGTCTGTATAACTCTGGGACTTTGCAGCACAAAAAAAAAAAAAAAAAAAAAAAAAAAAAAAAAAAAAAAAAAAAAAAAAAAAATCAAATAAGATTAACAATACCATGGAACTGTAATTAGATGTTAAGGAACAGAATTTTACCATTGCTACAAAGATCATAATTACTCCATTTTATTTTAATTTAAGCCAGGTAATATTTTGTCCTTTATTTAAACACCTTTAAGACAATTCTATGTCTCTAGAGTAGCAGTGTTTTGTTGTTTGGAGTTTTTTCCAATTTTTGTTTTACATCTGTTGTCTATGTGCAAAAGATTCCTAGGGCAAACTTTTAGAGGAGCTGGAGGTCCTTTGTCATCACTTTTTATCATAGTCATTACATTTAGCAACAGATTTATAGAAAAATCCCTTTATAGACTCACAATTGCCATGAAAGTGGGCAAAATTGTGGCAATTAAGCACTTTAAAGTTAAGCCATGTTTGCTTCAGGATCTTCTTGCTCTTATGTTTGAAGGAGTACTATGTAAAAAAGGTTATGAATTTTAGGTTCTAAATGAGAAAACAATTTTTCTAACAATGGGACAAAAACTGTAACAAGTAAATAAGAAATTGAAAAACTTTGATTTCCAAATGGAGCGTTACTAAATACTTGTAAAAGAGACCTGAGAGAAATTATTTGAAAAAAACCTCCTATAATTTTTGAGCATATGACTGTAGCATCTGCTTCTGAGCGCCTAATTTTTGCTGATTCTTGGCAGCCATGATAGAAAGACAACATGAAGTCATGTCACAATTTTCCAAAAATGAGATCACAGGCATGCTATGTAAGAACAAAAATGGAAGACTGAAATCCTTCAATTAGCTGTTGGTTCATATCAGCTGAAGTATTTTCTATGCTTCTTTTTGGTTGTTTTGTTTATTTTCTGATTAGCTAGTGCTCTTCTCTGTTAAAATACCTAGTGCTCTCAAACAATATTCTTCAATAAACCAATGGTAGAATTAGCTTTCAGTGAGAGGTGATGTCTTCTGCAACAGTAAAGTTTATTTGTGCAGGAGGGCTGAGCATGTGCCAGTAAGTCCTCTACTGTGGTCCCCTGCTACTGTCAGGTCATGCTGGCTAGACCAAACCATGTTATTCAATGCTATTTTACTGTCACAGTTTATTCTGCATGACTTCAGGTACCAGAATCAGATCTCATGTCTGAGCTTATGCCTGAGGTTGTGACTTCAGTTCTTACATGCAAACATGCCAGTGCTAAGCTTGCTAGGTAGCTATCTGAACAAAACTGAGATCAACACCATGCCACCCACAAAAAAGACACTCTAAGTCATAGAATCATAGAATATTCTGAGTTAGAAGAGATCTACAAGGATCATCAAAGTCTAATGCCTGCACAGGACCACCCTGAGAATCACAGCATGTACCCAAGAATGCTGTATAAACTCTTCTTAAGCTCTGGCAGGCTTGATGCCATGACTCCTTCCCTGGGGAGCCTATTCCAGGGCCCAAACGCTCTGGGTGGAGGACCTTTTCCTACTGTCTAACAAAAATCTCCCCTGATGCAGCTTCATGCTATTCCCTCAGGTCCTATTGCTGGTCACCAGTCAGAAAATGTCAGTTCCTGCCCCTCTGCTTCTGAGGTTTTTCTTCAGTGTTCTCTTCTCTAGGCTGAACAACGCAATAGACCCCAGCCAGTCCTTGTGTGGCTTCCCCTCTAGACCCTTTACCACCTTTATGGTTCCCTTTTGGACACTTTCTAATAGCTTTATGTCTTTCTCATATTGTGGCACACAAAACTGCACACAGAGCTCAAGGTAAGCCCTCATTGGCACAGAGTGGAGCAGGACAATCACCTTCCTCATCTGGCTGGTAATGCTGTGCTCAGTGCATTCCAGGATACAGTTGGCTCTCCTGTCTGCCAAAGATACACTGATTACACATATAATTGTGTGGATGAAAGGAAAGTGTTTCACTAAATGAATAACGACTATAAGGAGCTGGACTGTACACTTGTGTGACATTGCATTGCTGAGGCATTGCATTTGGTTGCCTGTATGCAGACCTCTGTGGTGGCCATTCATTCCACTGTACAGACAGAGTTTGTCACCGAAATCCAGGGCCTGACTGGAGCACTGCAACATCAGGAGATCACTAACAGAAGGTCTTGCCTGAGTTGCAAAGGAAATCCTGCCTGAGAGGAGACTCAGCTGCAGGAGCTAGTGTAGGCAGGGAGACATTAACACATTCATGCTGTGCTATCAGGTGTCTGCCATTTTATAATGTGCTTCTTTTTATTGTCTTGACTTTCCCCATCTTTTGTTTCATAAAACAGAGGCTGCATGCAGGAAAGTGCTGAGTAGAAAAGTGGGTCAGCTCCATTGCTTAGTGTATGAGAGACATTAATGTGCTCTCTCTTGCTTCAAACAAGAGGAAGAAAATCCTTTTATCTGCATATTCCCTTGATATTACCTGGCAAATCCAGGAGCTGTACTAGAGCTGGTTTCCCAGTCCTTTTCTTTGTATTGCTCCATCCATACTCCACATCATGCTGTCCCTTGCTTACTGCTCCCCATACTTTGACATTTGTTCTTCTACTTTCTTCCTCTTCCTACCTCCAAAACCTCCAAATTATCCTTAGTGAAAATGGTAACACTGTGGTGATTAAGTATTAAGTTTAAAGGAAGTACAATTTTCTCTATTGCAGTTGGTACAGGGAGTGAAAAACCCCATGTTCTTAGCCTTTAACCAACATGAAGTATGATACAGTAGACAAGCCAAGTCATACAACACAAATGTATCCAGCAGAGAAAGACATTTTGGTTACTTCAGAATTCTAGCTATTTTACAGCTTCCATTATGTTGATCCATCTTCTTTTTAGAAAAACAAGCCAAAGAATATGTTTTAATTTGATGCACAGATTCCATGGCAAGGCAGTTCACTTGGCACTATCCATAGGGCCTGTGATTCTCTTTCACCCTGTTCTCAGCTCTGAAAACACCATTCTGGCAAATGAGATCACTACACAGTTTCTCAACTAGACCACTATCTGATGTTTTCATCATTAGGGGACACACTTAATGTATTTCATTCTACAAAACAGGGCCAGTCTGCTGGAGTGCCCCTACAGTGAGCAACGTCTTCCAGTGGCACTGCCTTGAGAGCAAATATATGCATTCTGAGGGAGCAAAAAAGAGTTTAAAGAAGGGAATGAAGAAAAGAGAGAGAAAAATAAAAGAGAGAAAACAGTAGAGTCAGCACAGACACAGCTGAGAAAGATAGTGAAAGGGTAACAAGGCTTCTTGGAAAGCATGGTGGATAGCATCATGGTGCACTGTAAAACAGCCTATAGAAATCTGTCCTGTTTAATTTGAGTTTAAGGTTTTAACTTGGCAAATGGTTGTCTGTGTTTAATAATACTTTTTACTGGTCACTGTTGTGTATTTAATCCTTCTATTTTCTACTGTTCACAGAATTCAATTTGGCATCCTCATTTATTAAAAAATCACTGAAAATATCTTTACATTCATGGGTTCCAGTCTGGAGTGATTCATTAAAATGGCCACCATAACTTCACTAATTCATTAAACAATTCGTTAAATTGCCTGCATTCACTGAACATTCAGATGCTTTATTTTAATGTCCAAACATGCAGAGTTTAAAAATCCCCCCCCAGATTACACTAAAATTCCCACATGAAGCATAATAAAAGTTTCATAGCATTTTACCCACCCCTTCATACATACGTCAATCACAAATCTTATATGGAAAGCTGTGTACATTGTTTACAGACTACCTGTGTGGAATGCTATCCTTGTTTTATTCTCACCATTAAATATAGCATCCCAGAGTAAATTCTTCATTGTGTTAAGGAAACTTCCCTGTCTAACCATCCAAGAGCCAAGCTGGTAGTCTCTTGCACTCCCAGTCTCTTGAGCTAGGACTGAACCCCATCACAGATATACACCCCACGCTCACACAGTCAGACCAGATTTCCTTACTTGCTAACCCTAGGTTTCCCATAGCAGAGTCTCAGATGCCAATATGCTTAAAATAATTTAATCATGGTGCAATAAATAAATAAGTGGGAGCTTGAGCTGGGTGGCTCTGGGGTTTTATATCCTTACAATCTAAGAATGGGAAAGTCTGGGGGGTCGTTGGTTCCTGCTGTCCACTAAAAGTCCACTCACTTTGCTGGTGTCACAGGTCCCCATGCCTTTTGTGATAGGAAGTGTTGGCACTTCATGGCTCTTGCCTCAGGATTGGGCTTGGGCTCAGGTTCCTGCCCCCAGAGCTCAACTGCAACTTGCACACCAAGCCACCTGCACTGAATGTATTCCTCAACAACTAGGTCTAGCCATCTGCATGCTTTCATCCTTAATTTGACAAAAGTTGAATCAGTACCAGCAAAGAGCTGCTGTAAGAGCTTGGGTTGCCTTAACAGCCTTTTCCTTTTCACCTCATATGTCCTTAACTTCTATGGTTGACATCACCAAAAACCTGATTGCATCCAACACTACAGAACTGCTCACCAGGGGTTCTTACATGTTGCCTCAGAAATGCCAGTAGAGTGGATGGGATGAAACATAAGATATGTGTTGTTTGGTCTCCAGCCCTCCACATTGCTTTGTCTTCAGGTCAGCCTCCCAGAACATGTAATATACAAAATGACAGATGCAGCTGCAAGATGGGCACAGCACAATGGCAAAGCAAGAGGGCTTTAAAGGCTTGACCATATAAAGGAGGTCTGATTTCAAAATGTCCCAGTGCTGTGGGGATAAAAATTACTCCAAGTGACAGAACATTAGCCGTGGGACAGTGTGAACATGCACCATGCATGAAACTGTTTTTTGTGAGTGACTCTGTGGAGGTTTGGAAAAGCTGGACCATGCTTCAATTATAAACATGTGCTAAGAATGGATATGGCTTCTCCAGATGAGTGCCTGAATAATTTACAGCTGTTCTCTTGCCTGTAATGTCTTCTTATATAAATATTAGTTTTTGCAAATGTAGGGATTGAAAACCATCTGGCCAACCCTAAATTTCTTTGCTTGGCAGTGATGGCAATGGAACACACCATATGAAGTGTGATGCCTCTCCTAGTAAAAAACTCAGGTGTGAAGATTTGTCTTTCAGTGTCCATTCCTGCTTTCATCTTCATTTTTTATCTACTAGAATATTCCATAAAGATTTCAAAAAATCAAGCCACACAGTATGATGACCGAAATGTTTGGGGTAGAAAGTCTGATTTGAAGGAATGAAAAACAGTAGATTCGTAGGAGAAACAAATAAACAGGATTAGAACAGTCTTTGTTCTGAGAAATGACTGAGTAAACACAGGTCCGTCGTGTATGAAGGAATACCTCATTGTATTTCATTCTTTGGCAGTGAAATAAGAACAGTTTCCTATTTTGCAACAAAGAGTCTTCCATGTTATCGAATAGACATAAGTCACAGAAGAAAAGAATATCCTTAGATTTAGACCAGAAGGGCACAAGCCAAAGCATAAAGAATAAGAATTTTGTTTGGGTTTTTGTGGGCCTTTTGGAGGGGGGCAAAAATTAAATGCTTATTTGCTTATTTTGCATAGTCATATACCATGACTTTGCATTCCAACTGCAAAAATCATTAATTTAAGTGGTTAATGAACATTATTCTCATGCATCATTGATCAATATGTGCAGTGATCTGTAATTATTTTTCATAAATATGAGGTCTGTTTAACAAACCTTTCAAGATAGTATTCCTGCTATGGCTTTCCACAGAGAATAAGATCTTCCCAACTGTAGTCTTTAAAACCCATCAGCCCTCAGCATTGGAAAGATAGTGCAATTTTCTGACTTCTGCAAGATGTTAGCATGGACAAGCATCCTTTCTGGGAATTCTGGAGATGAATCATTCCCACTGGGTAGAATTGAGCAATGCTTTAGAATAGTCAGTTCATGAGAAATGTGATTTGGAGAATACTGAAATGATTTGTGACAAATCAAGCAATAATTCTAGCCAAAAAAAAAAAAAAAAAAAAAAAAAAAAGGAGAGGGGAGGGGAGGAGGGGAAAGCTGGAGAAGTTGAAAAATAAATTGTAAATTTTTGTTTCAAAACTGATCAATAGGTTTGGAAAAAAAGAGTATTAAAGAAACATATCAAAAAAGAGCTAAAGAATTCTAAGAAATTCACTTCAACCTAATGCAATTTCTTGCTGTTGCTCAATCAACAAACACAAAATTCAGACATTCATGTAGCCCAGCTCCCAAGGGGATGGTGGCAAGGAGAGTCTTTAGAGAGCTTGTTCCCTTGCACAGCCGGCCTGTCCCATGTGCTGGGTAAACACAGTAGAGCTGTGGTAACACCCTCAAACATCACCTTCTTTTAGCTTCACCTCAGTTGCCACGTTCCTTGAATTTTTCTAAACACCAGGATTACACCTGTGACTTGTCTTTGAAGAAGTAAAGAACAAACTTTTTGCATAAACTGCAGTGCTCCCATTCCTCTTTTTCAAAAGCTGTTCCAGAGCCAACAACACTTATGTTTTATGGGTCAGAGGATTGATCTGATCAGTGCTACCACCTCTATGGACCTGGATCTATGGAGACTCACACACTGGACCCTGTAAGCCAAATCCTGAACATATATTTCTTTACACACACACACAAAAAAAAAAAAAAAAAAAAAAAAAAAAGTATGTTGCTCTATGCCATGAAACAAGTGAAATGACTGACTGTGGAAACTTGGCTAGTGAGTAGTTATTTTGGTGAATATATGATTTTGAAGACTTTTCTACATAGTTAATTGATGTCTGTTCAGCACTCTGAGACATGCTTGCATAAATGGCTATAGAAACTACTTTTAACATTTTGGTGGCTGCTTCCTTTGTTGTCTTGAAGGGTGCAAACATCTCATCCACCCAATTCTCTTCTGTGACAGACTTGGCAGAAACTATTTATCTCCTTCATCTTTACATGGGCAGTATTTTCTTTATGTTAAGAAGAAAGTCACATTTATAATATACCTTCATTTTTATAATGTGACCTATTTACAGCATGAATAATTCCTTGTTCTGCAGATCAGTAGTGTTTCATGGTTTCACACTCACTTTCCCAGCAAATGCCCATGTCAAATGTGATGGTATGGGATGTCCTGGGTTCAGACTCCTCTCTGCAATTTTTCTGTTTAATTTGACAAACCATTGCATATATTTCACTTGGCAGTAGTATGAATAATTTCCTGGCAGTTAAATTCTCTTCTGACAACATTTTGCTAATCAACCAAAATTTATGCCCACCAGAAGGCTGATATAAAAAAATATCTTGCTGATGACCACATGCTATTAGTAGTTCTTGCTTATACTGCAGGTTATTTACTTCAGGTTATTGTTTATCCTATGTCTGCCTGGAAGCTCGAAAAAGAGCCCATTCAGTTGTTTATGCAAATATAAAGTTCAGATCTACTTTAGAAAGTAGGTGATTTCAAAAGGAAACAGAGCTAATGAGAGATAAAAAGGTTCTAATAAATTATATTTTTACCAACATTTCAGATCGTGAATTTGAATGTAAGGTTGCTTGTGTATAGCAATATATTGCATACTAATTTCCTCCAGATATGCCCTTAGAGGGATAATAAATCTAGTTTTTCAGTCCATCCAGAACCTTTACTTTAAGTGCTTGCAATTTTTCATCTTGATGGCAGTGGGTATAATCTAAAGCCCAGTGAAGTTAACAGGAATCTGTTCACCAAGTGTTTGAAATCCGGGCCAAGGATCCATCTTGCTATTTTTTTTTTTTTAAGGCATGCTATTCATATGATAGCCAAGCAAGTCCTCCATCCACATTTCATTCAAGTTCCTTGCTGAAACACAATTTCTTTATGACAGCATAATGGTTAGTTTTTGTTTAAGCAGGAGAATACAACCTATACAACGTACCTTTGGAGTGAACTCAAGGTGGCATTTCTGCAGACACAAATTTTGCCACAACCTCTTGGTTACTTTTGTGAGTGTATGAAATGGATGGCAAGCAATAGGGGAGAAATAGCACCTCTAGCTGCCCATCCTGCAGTCTCACAGGCTTTTTAAGCTGAGAAAA
This sequence comes from Hafferia zeledoni, assembly GCA_035583235.1. Taxonomy (NCBI): domain Eukaryota; kingdom Metazoa; phylum Chordata; class Aves; order Passeriformes; family Thamnophilidae; genus Hafferia; species Hafferia zeledoni. Next base: position 35,231,462 of record JAWWEV010000115.1, read on the forward strand.
GTATTGGTCTTTATGAGAGATATTTTCATTCCATATGCTGAAAATATGTTGAATAGACAGGGAGTATTTATTGAAAATTGTTTTTAGAGAAATCTTCCTAGCATGTACTGGTTCCCATATCCAATTTTATGGATGCTGTAACAAAGGTTGACCTTGTTTTAATATCGTTGTCATTTGACAGAAAGTCTTTGTTAGCTGTCAGCTGCTCTGGGCAAGGGAATGTGGTATTTCACAGACTTCCAAAGTGAAATGCTGGATGAATACTGTCAAACTGAGACAGGACAATCAACTTAAAATTATGGCAGAGGTTCAGAGAAAAAACACTTGCTAGGTCTCCTAGTCCACGTTCTTATCCTTACCTGTAGGGACTATTAGACATCATGCAATCCTATTTTAAGTGTCCAAAACAAGAGATTTAAACACCTTCTGCAGCTTCACAGTGTTCCTTCATTTATCATTTAATTTCCTCCTGTTGTGTCTAGTTAATTCTTGTTGTAGTATCCATCATCTTCTTGGTTCCTTGGCTACCTCTTTGTTTCCGAAAATGTATTTGCCAAATTTTGAACTGCATCTGATATTTATTTAGCAAGGAAAATAACTTTGAGATTATGACCCCTTAGCCTATCCACACTCTTTTTCTCCAACAGCTGGATTTTATCACTTGCTCCCTTTTTTTTTGCTCTCTCTGCCCTTGCCCTTTTTCTTTCTCTGCCTCTCACACTTGTTTGTAACTTGTCTTATGCTCAAACAAGAGAAAGCAGTTTGCCATGATTTGCTACCTTCAGATCAGGATTTATCTAAAATTGTGTGATATCCAGATAGCACTGTGTTACATAGTCTAACTTTTAGATTTGATGCAGAAGTCTCTATGTGAAGTTTTGTGCCTTTTTTTATTAGAGAAAAATCAGAATAGTCATGAAGCTTTCTGTGTTCTGTGCTTTGTGCATCTCTATAGCACCTTAAAAAATGTAATAGACTGGGGTCCTTGGACAAATTTTAACAAAATTGTTAAAATAATCAATTGAGTACAGTAATTTGAGTTCTAGAAAGTCCTTCAAGCACTTGATGATGTTACTATGCATTCTCTCCCAAAACAAAACAAACCCATTGCTTTTCTAAACCTCATGCCTAGCACAATAGTCCAGACTCTGTCGTGTACATTTTCATTGTCCAATTTGATTTGTCATAAGCAATCATGAGACAGAAGAGACATTAGCTAGGTTTGAAAATATGTTTCTTTGACATTGTAAGCACTAGGGCTTTCAGACTGAGTTTTCACTCTGGGCAGATCATATCTCAGCTTGCCTGGCTTCCAAACTGCCATCAGGATATTTTTGTGCCAGTGGGCTTTGTGACATGTTCTGTCATAACTTAGTTTGAGAGCCTTTGTTTTTTTCACTGACAGATGTTGATGCTTTAAAGTCATGTGAGGACAACAGCAGTCACCTCTGCTTTCTTGCCAGAAGACATATGCCCAGCAGGTGCCTAGGCCCTGAAACATATTGCAGGGTTAGAGAATTATTCAGAAACTTTCAACGTGTACAGGCAGGTTAGTACTGGGTAAGTTAGCCATCTCAAATACTTTCTAGAGGGGTCTTTTCATGTCTACATGGCTTATGTGACTTTCCTTGCCTAAAGAAAAAGTATTCCACATCCTTTTGTTACCTGCAGATGCTTTAATTCCTTTAATCTCACAGTATGCTCTGATAAAAAGGGCACATTACATATAATGATTTGTCTATATTTACATATTACCCTGTGGTATTATGAGTTTGGATTCTTGTCTGGCATCCTGCAGCAATTTTGACCACTGGTTTCCTTAACCGGAAACCCACTGTTGTCCTCGTTATTATCAAGGACCATTGGGGTTCACTGTCTTTCAAGATAGTTTACAATAACTTTTAGTTTTGTTCTCCTTAGATCATTTGTTTTTTGTTTTTTGTTTTTGTTTTTGTTTTTTACTTCTTCCTTTTGCTGACTGTATGTTTTGACATTTCTGTATCTTTTTGAAGCTCTTGCTACAATTACTTTCTGATGCCTCTCTAGCTTACTGCTGCTGGAATGGTGATTAATCATTGAGTAGGATTTACACTTTATGTCTATTTTCTTTTCCTCTTTCATATTAATTTTGGAGGAAATGTGTTAAATATTTGTTTCTGTTTTGGCTTTGGCAAGGACCACATCTTTTCAACACTGATTCTGCAGATGATATTTTGCATATGGCATATCCAATCATCCTCTTCATGAACTGAGCCTTTATCTTTGGAAAGGTAGAAGATAAGGTACCATGCCAGTCTGTTAATTTGGTTAAGGGCAAGTGTCTGTAATAGCTGACGTATGTGCCATATTGTGCTGAGTATTATTGTGCTCTGAGAATATTCTTTATTCAGATAGTCAGAGTAGGTGAATCAATAAGGGCTCTACTTTTTAAAAGATATACTATAGAGGAAAACATTTTGGGTAGTTGTAGGTAGATTAAAAAGCAGTGTGATACAAATGGAGCAAAAGACTCTGCAAGACCTAATGTGATTTTGCATTTACTTAACTAGTTATATGAAATAAAAATGCATCATGCAGAGTTTAGGTATTATTTTGCCATGTTTTCAGCCTGGTACAGGATCCTTGAACCAAAGGAACACAACATAGGAACAGTGAGATTTTCTAGAATGCCAGGTCCCTTTCATAGTAGCAGCCACTGTTTTTGGGGGTTTTTTTTGACTTTGTGATACCTTGGTTCTGGATCTAGTTTTCTGAGATATTCAATGTGCCCCAAGAGTAGCAGCATAGGTAGATTGGGTACGATGCAGAATTCTAGCACAGCACTCTCACTCCTTTGCTCCTGCCTTCCAGGTTTCTGCTCAAGCTTCTACCACTCTGGTGTATGCGGAGAAGCACCCTTGCTCTCCAACTGATTTGGAAAAAATAAATACAAAGAGAGTGATTACAGTAATTATAACTCATCAGGATTGATAGGAAGAGAACTGACCACCCAGCATGGTTAAAGGCCACTGCCTTTTCTTGGTTATATGATGTCCTACAATAACTGGAAGAATTTCATGAGTATCTCAAGGGTATGAAGTATCTTGTCTTTTTAAAGCCTTTTTAATCTGTTTTCCAATTTTTCTTTCCTCCACCTCTGAGCAAAAAATAAAAATAAGTTAGAGATATCTTTGCTTTTCATGAGGTTGGAACTGGAACATATTAACATGCTTTTTACCCACTCCCAGCATTTCTTTCATTCTTTCCACAAGACCATCGCTTTCTTTGCTTTTTTAGAATCCTTCAAACTGAAGCTACTCAATGGTACATGTTTTCATACTTTAGGACTTAAAAATAAATAGAAGCTGCTTGAATGAATTCAATATGCTCAAAGAGGAAACATTATATTTTCTGATATCCTTAAGGCAAGTGTACTAACTGTTGGTCAGGATACCATTTGTAAACAACCACACCCTTTGCTTTGCACAGAGTAGTTCTCTTTCTGGTAAAAAAATCCCTTCATCTCTATTAACTTCCAAAGTAATTTTTGAAAGACTGTATTATTGCCAGTTCATGCCTGTGTCCTACTCATGTTAAAAAACTTAATCATATGAGTCACAGTGACCATGTCACTGGTTATAAAGAACTGCCTGAGAGGGTGGGTTTTTTTGACAGTTGTCTGAGCCTGGAAAAGGAAAGTGATCACACTATTGAGAAAATGAAACATGAAAAAGAGAACAATAGGAGCTCTGTTTGCTCAATTAGGGGGTTTGGAGCTAAGGTGCTGCTGGATATCGCCCTATGCTTGAGAGTCAGAGCTCAGAAGAAGTGTAATTTAAACATTTAAGAGCTGATGTTAAACTAAATCCAGCTGTCACTGTGTTGAAGTAATTTTAAAATTAAGGTCTAATTTTCTGTTCCAAATGTTTCAAAAAGGATGTTGATATAATAAAAACACTAAAACAATATGGAAACTTCTTTAAGACCTACTCTTAAATGAAAAATTTTGCTTGAAAAACAGGACACAGAAATGATTACTATATTTGCAGGTTGGATAAATCCTTTCAGTGTTATCTGGGATGTTTACAAAGCACCCGTAGCAAACAGAATATTGGCCTAAAGTAAAAATATATCCTTTCCAGCAGATTACATTGAAAATCAGTTGCTTATTGCTCTTGTAATAAGATTCGTGCCCCTCTCCCCACCAACCTGCTCCGAGAAGAGGTGACAGCAGTACTCCGTAACATAAATGCTGAAGAAGTTAATAGAGCAGAGTCTGCTTTATTTTGTAATTGCCCTTATGCAGTAGACCCAAGACAAGTCACTGTCATATTCATATTTCCTCCAAAAGATAGCTAAACATAAGGAAACCAATAATAGGGTTTCTTTTGTAAGTTTGTATGAAGCACCAAAATCCTTTAATTAACTGCTGTATAGATCAGGGTGTGTACAAATACGATATGTGGTCAGCCAAGCCAGAGACACTGTTCCTGTATGCATAGGATCCCTGAGATGTCTTGTACACATAGCCCATGTTTATAGACTTACTAGTAAGATAGTCAGTTGTCCATATCATAATCAAGATAAACAAAAACAGTAACTGGCATTGATTAGTTAATTCTAAAGCTAAGTTTATGTAATATCCTTGACACAGCTGTATCTTCTCTGACATTCCTGCAATGCATAAGGTGAGTAAGTAAGAAAAAGTTCCCAGTTTTTATTTCGAAATTTGGAAAAATTCCTGTTTATACTGAATTAAACATATTATTGCAAAACGTAAATGATAGTAACAATGATAATTAGACATTAATCCCTTTAATAACATATGATAAGTATGCATTAAACCAAAATGGTCATAATAATTAATCCTGAATAAGTTTATCCCAACTAAATGTTGATTATATGCTACATTCTGTGTTCATTACTTTCGGAACTTGAAAGAATACTTATATCAAAACATAACATTAGAATCCTTCCTTCAGATATAAGATGATGTAATTAATTTTATAAATCAAAACCTGGCCTACGTTACTGCTGTAAGTTTGTTAAACAATGTGTGTTCATCCATGGGAGAACTAATAAAGAGGTTTTCTATTTATAATATCTTTTGCTTTTAATTTTTTATCTGTATTTGTACCTTCGTCAAATTAGTAAAACTCTATACTGGGTCAACTGCAGAGGTTCATACAGTAACTTTTTTGAATTGTCATTGAAAAAGGCTGTGATGATATCCCACATCTCTCATCAACAGTAATAGTACACTGGTCTGCAAGTATGTGTTGGAGAAGGTGCTCAGCTTCTTGGTCTGGACTGATATAACATTAGACCAACTATCTTTGTAATCACAGACATCACTGAACTGTAAAAAAACATAGTTTATTAAAAAGATAATTAATAGCATATAGACAGTTTCCCTGATACACTATTCTAACTGTAGATGAAGAGCACTCCTAGCCAAAGGTTGCATCCAGATGATCACAATTGATAGACAACTGTTAACTAACCTATTTTCTGTGAATATGTAAAATCTTCTTCTGAGCTCCCAGTGGCAGGGATTTCTTGAAATTTTATCTTGCTTGGAAAATGCATTTGCTTTTGCTGGTTTTATATCTGCTGCCTAAAAAAATTGTTGTGTAATGTCAGTGCTTGGAGAAATTCTAAATTATTCCTGTTTCCTTTACTATTACCCTACCACGTATAATTTGCTATTACTGTCTTTATCATGGATTTGTTTCACAAGTGGGAGAAACTGCTCCATATTCATCAACATGGTTATAACCATTTGCTCTACCTTTCCAGCGCTACTGTCTGACATACTGCAATCAGTAAACAAGATACAAATACATGACAGTATTTTACAATAGAACATTGATGTTTTCTCTATTTTTTCATATATCTTCTAATAATTTCAGACACTGTTTTCCCTATATGTCTTTCTTTAGTTTCATGGATTTTCTGTTTTTTATTTTAACCTACTTCAAAATTAATTTAAACATACTTCAAAATGAATATGTTGGTCTCAACACTTATTGAAGTCAGGAAATTAGGAGGTGCAGATCAGGAATGAGGATCATTCTACATTCAGGATACTGACAAAGAAATTACCCACTGTATGTCTACCACAGATTGGAATAAAAGTGCTATGATTAAGACTGGGTAGACAGCCCCTCCATGGGGGGTTGAAACCAGAAGCTTTTCATAGGATGAAATTGTCAGATGTCAAGGAATTGAATGGAATGGCCCTTTGTTGGAGTTATTGGCTAGAATATTTTCAGTGAAGGGACTTGTAAGAGGAAGCTGGCAGCCTCAAAAGGCAGCACATGAACCTGTATATCCTGTAGCAAACAGCACTCACCACTGTAATTAATAGTTTTTGGAAGAAGATAGAAATGCAGTGAACTTTATCATGTTGCCAGGGCTTGCAAGTACCAGTAGAATATGAATAGATACCAAGGACAAAGAGGATGACTACAGAGCCATTAGCTCAGAGCTGTTCCTCTTGCAGTAATGGCCGAGGTAGCAGCAGAAGATGAATGAACTGTCAGTCTGAAAACAAATGGGACACTTTTTAATTTTAAGTTGGACACAGGTGCTCAAGCCAAGGTGGTACCTGGAACAGTGATATCAGCTCTGAAAAACAAAAAATAAAATAATTAAAAAAAAAAAAAAACCACAACAAAAACAACCAAAAAACCCAACCCCCAAAAAACAGCAACACAGAGGAAAAATAAAAGCAGGTGAATCTTGGGTTTAGAGCACTGAATGTATATCTACTGAGGGTGCCCAAGTATTACGCATAAAGAATAATTGGAAAGATGCATGAATCACAATAGGACCTAAGAATTAATGCATATCTCTTATTTTAAAGCTTGCCCTACTGAGTTCTCTAAAGGAGCAGTGCAAACATTAGGACAGTAAAAGATGTCTCTGCCCGCTACTGCAGGAGTGGACTAGATAATCTTTAAAGGTTACTTCTGACCCATTCTGTGATTCTAAGTTTTTATGTCAAAAGACCAATGCAATTGCATTCCATACACCTTCCAGAGGTGAGAAATGCAGAGCTAGGTTGGAAGAGTCTCATCACTCCATGGTCTGTGAAAGTTTCTGTCACCCCAAGTCAAGTACTCAAAAATGTAAATTCACATACTTCTTGGAGCCTCCAGAGACCAAAGGAAAAAAAAAAAAAAGCCAACAAAGGAAAACAAAAGGAAAAAAGGGAAGATTGCCTACAAGATAAGATATTGGGTGGGGAGGGGTGGGGGAGAGATAATGTATTAAATGTTTTTCTACAATTTCACAATTACTCTCAGAAAAAAAAATCATGTGGAGAGGATGACTACAGCATGATGAATTCATCACCAAAATAAAGCAGCCCTAACAAAAGTGGGTAGACTGTATAAAATTTTCCAGATTACGAACATGGTGGTAGAATTAGGTTCATTTGTCATCTACTTGTATACATTAACTTGTAGAAAGGGACTGTTATAATCACATCAGAAATTTGGAGATTTGGACAGCTGCTGCTGTCTCTTGATTTCTAACAATATGGTCAAATAGGAAAGACATTGGATTAGTTAATGTACGTCTTTATGTCGCATTTCTGAAGATCAGTATATTTTTAGACTCAACAACCAGTTTTGACTTCACTCATGATGTAGTGCATGGGACAGGGCTGCAGAGCATAACTCAAAGGAAGCAGGGTATGCTGTCAGAGCGTTGTTTTACAACAGAGTCACACACATTTGGTGATTGAAATGAATTAAAAAATCAGCAATGAAAATTACTAGATTCTAGGCAAGTGTCAATGCCTTGAAGATTAATTCAATAGCAAAGATATATGTATAAAGATCTTACGAGTTTGCATTTGTTATTTACTTTACAATAACATATTTGCATATGCTTTAGATTTATAGAAATACTTAAATATATATTTAAATATTATAATATAACAAGACTATATAATCATAAATACACGTTTATATAAATAGTATTTATGACATTTATGTTGTTTAATATTATTGATATAGATATAGATATAGATATAGATATAGATATAAAGATGTATGTATATGTGGGATTCAGCTGTAGATCTCTTGGAAGAGATTTATAAAGGAAATAATAACTAAAGAAATAAAAACGTTTAGTGTTTAGGTTTTGGAAAAAAAGAAGGGGAGTCAGTAAGTTGTAAAAGCTAAATTAATATGCTCTCTGAGATCTTAAAACTAGGCTTCCCAATTCTTTTGAACTAGGTCCTAAGTCAGCTTTCTCAGAGGTTTCCTGTTGTTGCAGGAAAAGAAAAGAAAAAGAGACAAAAAAGATCCCATATCTAAAAATGCAAGTGACTTACGAAAACAGTAATTGTCCATACCTATCAACTACATATACTGACATTTATATACTAAGACATTAATTGATCTCAATCTGTGTTTGAACTGTGATAATGCCCACTTACAAGTACTTTGTACTTTCTTTATACACATCTATAGTAATAATTATACTTTATGCTGTGTGGCTAGATCTAAATGTAAAGTAGAATCAGGCCCTGTTCCTTGTCTTTACATAAATATGGTTTCTGCCTGGAGAAGAGGAGACTGAGGGAAGACCTCATTGCAGTCTACAACTTCCTTGTGAGGGGAAAAGATGAGGCAGACACTGTGGTGCCTCTGTGGTGTCCAGTGAGAGAACCCAATGGAATGGCCTGAACATGTGTTGTGGGAGATTTAAGCTGAATATTAGAAAGAGGTTCTTCACCCTAAAGTGGCTGGTCACTGGAACAGGCTCCCCAGGGAAGTGCTCACAGCACCAAGCCTGACAGAGTTCAGGAAGTGTTTGGGCAATACTCTTGGGCACATGGTGTGACTCTTAGGAATGGTCCTGTGAAGGACCAGGAGTTGGACTTGATGATCCTTGTGGGTCCCTTCCAACTTGGCGTATTATGTAAAATTCTCTGCCCTGCACTGCACATTGCATTGGCCCAGGCGATAACGATAGAAATACCAAGAAGCTCAAGGTCCCCTGTTTAGTCAGTTAATGAGAAAGTGCTATACACTTCTTGTTAGTAGATGAAAAATAAATTATATTGACAGAGGATTATTTCTCCACATTTGTTCCTTGGGTACTGTGTCTATTTAGGTAAAGCTAATATGTAGGATTATAATTCCAATTTGCAGGCAAATTCATTATCAATCATTTCATCTTTAGAATTAGGTATGTGAAGTTTGCCTCAAAAATGTTACATAGTATACATGAATAGACCTTTTCTTTAATTTTTAATTATTTTTTCTATTTTATTCACCAAACTAATTGCTTAATAAAAACACAGCCTGAATAAACAGGTAAAAATCTGGGCTGAATTTATGAAAGATAACAAATAATTTCAGATGTACAGTTCCCACAGTGAAGATAACTATATTTGCATAACTCTGTGGCTTAAAAATCACACTCTGGGGCATGCAAATGGTCATTGTCCAGTATTCAAATGTGCATTATAAAATAACTGGGTCAGTATCAATTTATGGAAAATGAGTCAGAAGAGGTCTATTTAAGTATGGGGATTTAGTGTATATGTCAACTAAAGATATGTGTCATCTTAAGAGTGGGATATTTAAAAACATCTAAAATTTCTCTGTCCATATTTTAAGATTCATACTAAATAAATTAATTATATGTGAGTATATTAAAGGTACCAGCAGCCACGAAGGATATGTATGGACTTTTTAAATCTAAAATGGCAGCAAGAAATAAAGCAGGCAGAGAAAGAAAAGAAACTGTAGCGATAAACAGAAGCCTCACGGTAGAACAGATTCAGTCAGTGATTGCAAGTATAATAGTTTTCTTTACCATAATAAGCTTTGTTTCATGTCATTATAATAAAATGACTCTTCATCATCACCTAAGCCATAGTACATGTTCATTCCCAGAATCTTGTAAGCAAGCTCTGTCATTAGTCTTTTTAAAGCATATATGAGGAGATTTCAAAGTCAAGGATAATAAAAACTATAAAATTTCCTCACAAGAGATCAAAGTGTGAGCAAGATTTAACTATAGGCATTGTTCCAAACATGTTTTCATTTTAGAGAAGGAAGACACCCCTTTCTGCCTATAACTCTGTAGATAGCTTATTTGTTAGAAGATTTATGCATTAGTATTGAAATGTACTTGGTCCAGTCAGTGCTATAAATCATTCCCAGACAACTTTTAAGCACATTTTTAAATGCCCATGAAAAATAAGTTTTTCCATCAATAAGAGGGCTCAGCTCTGCAGCACTTGCCAAGAAGGGTCATTTCAGCAAAGTCACAATAAAGTGCTGCAGGATCCAGTTCAAATAAACAATTGACAAAGTCAATTCTCACCAGTTCTGTGAAGTAGGAGTAAATGAATTTTTTTTGCAGAGGATAATTCTGGAGATAGAAAGATAAACTCCTCTGACCTTAATGAAGAGTAACTCTGGGATCTGGTTGTGAGGCTCTGCTTTCTGCCACAGGGGACCACAAGTCTGGGTCACCTGGGAGCCAGCAGTGCTTCCTCATCTGGTAGCAGAACAAGGCACATCTACTGCTTTTTAGGCTCTATATCTGGGTTTTTCACTTCATGAATTTTCTAAACAAGTTCTTGGGCTAGATGCTTACTGAGCCACACTTGCCAATTGTGAGAGCAGAAGTTGTGTTCAGGTATATAATAGAAATCTTTGCACTGACGTCTTTTTTTGGTTTTCCAAGTCTCCAAAAAAAGAGAGGAAAATGTTCATCATAAACTATTGTTTTTATTTGAATTCTACTACATCAAGATGTTCTGCAAACACAGAAACAATGCTGTGGAGAGCAGGTGTAGACAAGTAAGATGGGGGAAATTTGCTGTGGGGGGTCCTGTAAACCCATTCCCATGTCACATGTTGGGACAAAGCCTGTCTTATAGCAGCATTGTTCTATCACCATCAGAGTATGCACTATGCCTTCCTGGATGTAGAGCTTCCCAACAGCAGTCCCAAACCAACAACGGCCTCAACAACTAGGGACATTCCTGACTATGCAGTGTGATGGAACAGCTATGAGCATCTTTATTCACAAGACAGGTAGCAGATAGAAACTGGGGAAAGAACAAAAATTAATTTAAAAGTTTTGGTTGTTTAGTGTTCCATTTTACCTCAAATAACTAATGAAATCATAGTGTGATTGCCTTTTGACATATAAAGCGGGGTTTCCAATGAAAAGTATAAAATAATTAACAAGACACATTAAATACGAAAACTGTTGCGACATTTCTGTCTTTTTGTATGTTTTCCACTTAGTAATAATAGTGAAACACTTATAAAAACTGATCAGAATAAAATGACTGCAGACCCATATTGCATTGTTCTCTTTAGCTCTGACAAATGCAAAACGTTTGTGAAACTGGATATTTTTAAAAAAATGCTTCAGGAACAGAAGCAAATACTCTGACAGACTGTCTAAATACAGTGTTTTTATGAGAAAAAAATCAAATTAATCTTTGAATTACATGTTGAAATGGAAATCCTTATTTTATAATTCTTTATACCACAGCATGAAAACTTCAAAACGGAAAAAATTATACCTAAGCATTAACACCTTTGTGGGGTTTTTCATTTCTTTGTTTCAATATATTGGCAATAAGATAAGTAGCCTTCACAAATTTCCATTTTGACCATTAAAGTTGAAGGGGCAGTTAGCAGACAATTTCCTGAGGGAAGTTTGTCTTGTAATGTTGTATTTTTGTTTCCCTTTTTAATATTCATTTTGCTCTTGGCTAGACAGCAGACAGCCAGTCAAACCTCCAATCAGATCCAACGTTACAAGTCTTGGTGCATATCCAGATGGACAGTTCATATGACCATATCTTAAAGACCTAATTTTCATGTACCTTTGTGCTGACATAGTTGTCAAGACATAGGTATATTACTATGATCTATTAGCTATGTTAAAGATACTGAAGGAACTCATCCCTGAAGTGCTTTAGAGAATGCAAGGAAAAGAAGAAGTGAAGAAAAAAAGTCAGAAACATAGTGTAAAGCAATGGAAATAAAATTCAATAGAATGTAGGAAAGCATTACCATCGAAACATGAAAAATAAGTGAACAATGCAGTTCTTTTAAATCGAGGATCTTTTAAAAACATCTCAGGTAAGAGATGGAGATCAAACCACAGACAAAAAACAGTTTTTGATTGACTTCCACAAGACTTCCCAACAGTGTGAAAGTGTGATTATTCATTTCTCGGAATACAAATCTGCTGGATTATGAGCTCAGGCATAAAGTGCTTTCATGAACTAAGTCAACTGATTCTTTCTCCAATATAAATGGAAGAATTCATCACGTTGACTGTGGTAGAGACACCCTGCGTATAGTGTATAGATTCTGCAGCGTATTTTGGTCTGTTCACACAAAAGCACTCTTGTTTTCTTCAGTTTTTAAAAACTCTTCAAGGGCATGGACTCTATGGACTCCCTCCAATTTAGACTACTCTTGATCTAAGAAAGATAGTTCTTCCTTCCACACCTAGGAATCTCTTTTTGTGTTAAATGTTCCCTCTTGTTTTATGGAATTTTAATTCATTGCTCAGAGGCTACTGATACTTGAAGCAAACAGATAGATTGCTTTTGTGTGAATTCCAGAAAAACCTTGACTCTAATGGAGCCAAGATAGGAACTGCAGAAGTCTATTCAAGATAATAAATGTCAGCACACATTTCTTCTCCTTGACATCCTCTACGTCATTTGAAATTTAGTCAGACACTTCCAAGATCTCAAGAAGTCTTCCAGGTGGCCTTTTCAATAAAGCATACTTTTTTCTGTCTGAGCATATTCCTTCATTGCTGACTGGTCCTCCATTTAAGCCTCAGGCAGAGGAAAATGTGTGCTTACTGTTTTGACTTACCCAAGCTTCTCATCTTTTGGAAAGATTCCCCTGATTCATAGAGTATCTTATATACAATGTTTCTGAAAGCCGGCATTAGTACCTGGTTTCTTTTTTTACACTTTCACAGTTTTCTTCTACTCTCTTTCTAGTCTGGTGAAATACAAGTGAACTGGCTATCTGTAGGACAAATCCAAGGGATAAGGCATCTCTTGGATTTGAAGTAATGGCATTTTACTAGTGTGGCAGGAGGGCCTACCCCAATAAGGCCTAGAATTCATTCAGAGAATGTAAACAATGCAAGTTATCATGCAAGCCATCTGTCATGAGTCACTGGTGGTGCCATGGCAATGATTTTGGTGTTGAATTATGCTAAACCCAGCCTGGTTCACCAAACTCCAAACACTCATCCTGTTTTTTGCAGGTGGTTGTGACAGCTAAGTTGGTAGCTGGCCTGTAAATTTGTGACAAGTGGTCAATCACTTTATACTATAAAAGTCCAGTCCCCTTTCATACAGTCAGGTTCTTCTAACATAACCCTTCTTGAGATATATGTGTGGAGATTCCTCACTTGGGCTGGGGATGCCTCCCAAGTATACTCCTCGAGTCTGAGTGAAAGAAATTACTCCATGAACACTAGTATGGGTGAGTTACATCAAATCTCTATTTAATGTATTTTCTTTTTGCTGGTGTTAATATAATTGCTTCAATATAGCGTACTATCCTATCTTATATTATACTACTAGTAGTTTCAGCATTTGTATTGTGTAGTAAATAATTCTGATAAAGATCTGTTCACTTGTCTGTTAATTTGTCATAATAAAGGATTCATTTTATATAAATATATAAATATGTATGAATTACCATCACTAAAGACAGTGGGACGAAAATAATTCAATCACACCTCTTAAATTTAATTCTTTAAATTTGAACTGTTGACAAGGTTAAGATTGGATACTTCCTGCACCTTGTGACTCAATGACAGGGTTTCTTTAACAAATTTTTTCTAAGCCCTTCACTCCCCCCCTGCAGCTGTTGGCAGCCATCAAAGAATTTTCTCATTGTTCTTGGTTGGAGTTACACAAACTAATGCTCACCCTTCATACACTGATTGCCCTCATTATACAGGTGAAAACACAACGGTGACTGCTACTAGACTTACTCATCCCCTCTTCCTCAGTCATCTCATTGTAGCAAGTTCTCAGGGTTGTCAGGCATGATTTAACCTTTGTATAACCATTCTAATCACACCCAACCACTCTGACCCCTAATATGTGTGTAAATGTTTTTCTGAATAATTTTCTCTCTCATCTTCTATTGACACAGGGGAGGCTGGCTGGCCTGTAGTTCCCCTGTTCCTCCTTCTTTCTCTTTTCAAAGATAGGAGTGATATTTTCTTTCTTCCAGTCCTAGGGAACCTCTTCTGACTGCTAGTATCTTTCAAAGATAATCCTGAGTAGCCTTGCCTTGACATTCTTGTGTAACTCAAGTTCCATGTTCTTGTATATGTCCAATTTGTTTAAGCCCTATCTAATGTGATCCGCTGCCAACAAGGGTAAGTCTTCCTTGCTCCAAACTTTACCACTGCTTTCAGGGACCTGGAATTGCTGATGCCAGATACTACCAGCACAGCAAAACCTATCCATGAACACTTAGACAGCATCTATATATTCCTGTTGGATGACCTGATCCTGCAGAACACCTTTTGCATGCTTGTTTTTCATGTGTCACTTTAGCCAGAAGCTCCTTGCTCATTCATTCTACGTTGCTCTTCCCTTGCTACCTTTGATTTCTGCTCATCAGGATGGACCATCCTTGAGCTTGAAGAAGATGATCCTTGACAAACAATCATCCCACCTATACCCCTCCTTCCCCCAGGACCATCTTCCATGGAAGTCCTCCAAGTAGGTCTCTGAACAGGCTAAGTCCTCTTATTCTGCTATTGTTATTCTGCTAATTGCCTTGTTCCCTTCCTTCAGGATCCTGATTTCCACCATTGCATGGTCACTACAGCCACAGTGACCTCCAAGCTCTCACATCACCAGTGGATTGTTCCTTGTTTGTAGGCACGAGGTTGAGCAGAGCACTTCCTCTCATTGACTTATTGATCATCTCTGCTAATTTGTCATTATCAGTGTGTTCCAGGAACCAAATGGAAGTTAATGAAATGGTTACAGTCCCCCATGAAGATGAAGATTTGTGAACATGGAGTTTTAAGTTGTCTAAAGAAGGGTTTATCTAGTTCTTCCTGATCAGATATCCTTAGATGTCACCCATGTTGTCTTCCTTCTAATTCCAACTCATGAGCTATCAACAGGCTCATTGTCCAATCCTAAGTGGAGCAGTCCTGCTGCTCTCTCTTGCAAAAAAAAGAAACAAAAAAACCAACCAACCTCTTTCTCCTTGCCTTGCCACTCTATACTTCCTAATTCTCTTTAATCAGTTCACATGGACATAAAGTCAAATCTGCTAGATCGCTTAGACTGTGGAAAAGGCCACACATAACATAAAAAGACATGACTTGAACACAGATGTGCCTGTCTTTGGGGAAAATTGCTTACGTTTTGCTGTTAAAGAAATCTTCTAATTGCAACTAGGGAGCAATTCCAGAGATTTTCAAGAACAATGTTTAGTACTATATCAGGACTAAATGCATAAGGATGCATTAAAAAGCCAAGCAAATACCTAAACATATCTAAACGAGGCACCTCATATTACACAAGCTAAAGAAGGCAACAATGTGAATTAAAGCAATCCAAAATCAATATTTCTTCACTGTGGAATTCATTAACAAGTTAAGACATATGGCTGGAATTTAAAAGAGGACCTTCAAAATTTTTTCAGCACTAATAAAAGATGTTCTTGGCAAGAGTAATGCTAATTATAAAGATAAACCCATTTAAGTGTTCTTTACAATGATAATGACTAGGATTTAATGCATTTTCAAACACAAACCATTTCCAAAATCAGATTGTTGGCCATGATCCCTGTCATGGGCTTAGGAGAT
Organism: Hafferia zeledoni; assembly: GCA_035583235.1. Classification (NCBI taxonomy): domain Eukaryota; kingdom Metazoa; phylum Chordata; class Aves; order Passeriformes; family Thamnophilidae; genus Hafferia; species Hafferia zeledoni. The sequence continues at coordinate 35,247,317 of JAWWEV010000115.1, forward strand.
TTAGATTTGGATTTAGCTCCTTCCGCTGCCATTAGCTGTATTTGTGACATTGAGTAAATCACCTAATTTCTCTTTTGCTGTAATGAAAAGTCCTCATTCTTCCTCTGTTTTGGCTATTTGCAGTAGGGACAATCTCTTATTAGGTGAAAATACTCTGTTCAAACAGTGCAGTCATGATCAGGTCAGAGGACTTTCATTTTGCAGTATATGCACCTGAAATTTTGCTTGTCCATCAAAATAGTAGATCCCTATGGGCACATTGAAACAATATACTTTTTTCAAGTTGGCTAATATACAAATTTTTTTATGAAATGCTGATTTGGAAAAATAATTTGCATTGCCAATAACAAGCTGACACAACATCTTAATGAGTCAGTATATATATAGAGAGAGAGACATAGATGTATAATATATAAATCAGGTTTTGTTCACTCTTCTCCTTTTGGTGAAAAAGTACTACTCATTGTCAACTGAATAACATATGCTTATCGGTTACCTGATGCATGAGGAACCCTAGGCTCACACAAAATCATATTCTACAATTTATGCACCTATTTATTGTTAGAACTAGACTAGAATTACCTCTTCTGGATGACCTTCTTGCAGGAGATGATTATAAGTAAAAAAGGGGGGAATTACCTATGAAAAAGTAAAACATTTCCCTTTTAAAATGGTAGTCCACTTCTGACCTCTTCCTTCTCCAGCCAGTGTAAAGAGGGATGAACCTAGTTACCTTACAATAATAAAGTTGTTTTATGGTTTGGTACACAAAAACTCTAAGGAAAAGTTAATCTGAATCTAGTAATACATATTTGAAATTAAAGTGTGTCTGCACAGAAATTTAAATTGTTTTAGCTTTAATTGGCTTTAAATTAAAAGAAAACTAATCCAAATTAACTAAAGATACGAAGTCAATCTATGTGTAAAAACACTCCTTAGGTGAACTGCTCTACCAAGTCCCAGTAGGCAACTTCCAAATGTGCAATTAGAACACACAACAGTATAACCAAAGACCAAAAGGGACTCCAGTGTATAAACAATCAGTATGATATTTTGGAAGCTGAAAGCAGACTGTGTATCAGAGGAGAGTCCTTGATGCAAAATTTCCATTGGGAGAAACTGAATTTGAGAAGAGTGGACATATTTATTTCATGAGGAAAAAAAGGTACTTTTCCAAGTCCATGATCATTCTGAATCACATATGAAAAGAGCCTAGGGGATAAAGAGGCCATTTCCATTCAGATATACAGATGTGCTAATTAACATTTTAGATCACTAAAGCCTTTGGACTTTCAAGTCCAACATTCAAATCTCAGAAACTCAGCTGCTGTCTAACTTCAAAACACCTCAGGCACCTATTTAGCTTTTTTTTTAAGCAAAATTCTGCTAGTTCTGACAATTCTTGGAAGTTTCCTATTCTTGCTAGTGCTGAGTGGCTCCATAGCGCATCTGCAAACCTAGTCTATTTGGATTGACAGTTTAGCGAGTTTTTCACCTGCCTGGTCTTTTATAGTTCATGGCAGGACACATTCTCAGTAGATGCCTTCATGGTGAGAGTCAACACAAAAGATTTGATGGTAGATTATTGTTTCCCTATCATCACCAGTCACAGAAGACCATTCTCTTAAATATTAAAGATTTGATTCCACCACCACTTTTCATATTAATTTGAGATTAAAAATATCAACAGCAATAAATACAGTGTTTGAGCCTCAGATCTCCCCTTCATTTTGTTCAATATTTGCAATATTTGTAATTCTTATTCAGCTTCTTGGCAATGAGAATCCATGTTATCACTCCCTCTCTTTCTTTCCATTTCCTTCCTGCTGGCTGAATGAATAATTAACAATACCAAGTAAACTGGAACAACTTTGACGTGAGGGCCTGGAAGCATGCCCTACTTACTCTTTATACCTTGAGGCTTAAGAATCCCCTTGTCTTGTGATGAGATAAGTGGAAATGAACCTATGTGTCTCACAAGAGTTGAAGAGTGTGCATTGCTGACAAGCTGGACAGAAGGCACAAGAGGAATCCCACAGCTTGCTTCAGTGTTTTGGTATAGGCACTGGCTGCAACAGAGATTTGAGGCTTTGAATCTCAGACTGGGTGATTTCTGAAGAGAGTGGTCTGATTTTTCACATTTGCTATTGGCCCTCTGTATTCACAGCTTTTCTGAGGGAACTACTTTAGCAAATAACTCTTCTACAATGTATAGGTACTGTAGGAGTATTTCGCTAGGTGCCAAAACACTTGAGAGCTAAGTGCCTAACAGCAAAGCCCTGCAAGACATCACAGAGTCTTACTCCTCGATAGCATAAGTTTTGGGCCCAAAGCATTTCCTCTTTTGACCTACATGGCTGTCTGAGCCAGTCACAGATTGGCAGGTGAATTGGCAGGCAGAACAGGTCCCTAGGGGTGGAGTGAGCACTGTTGCACAAGGAGACCCTGTCTAATCATGTGTGAAATGGCTACATCCTGTTCTCCTGCTCATTAACTCATTTTACAGATGTGCTGACATGGAATCAGTGATTCCCAGAACATCATCAGCTACCTAATGCAGTGCACACAAACCAGGCACATCCTTCAACTTTTTCAGGTCAGTTCAGATGGGTATTTTAATTTTCACTTGCATTCTGTTTTTCTACTCTTATTTAAAGCAGGGAATAAGACAATCTGAAGACTGCCCCATGTCAGGCTTACTGCATGTTTTGCTGAAGCTACAAGGCTAGCCTATAATTTGCTGGGGCCTTTTGTACTGATCCCCAGATTCTTTGGAATCTTTTGCTGGATCCAACTAATTATCTACAAACATAAACATCAACAGAATGGCATTCCAGAGGTGATTCAGAATGTAGACAGTGATATTTTCACCATATCAGGACTTGCTCCATTTCAAACATCTGCCTGTTCAATGGAAAAAAGAGCAGCAACAAACGCAACAGAGAATCAAATCTTGTTTCTCCATTTTCCATTTTGAATAGGTCAGAGAATATCATTAAAAATGGAGAAGAGAAAAAGGAAAAGGAAGGGATTGAGAACAAAGCCCTTTTTTCTTTTCCTTTCTTGATCTTTCTTTCGTCCTAATAGGATTAAAAGCTGATCTGTTCTGCAAAGAGGAACCCATCACTTGTCGAAAGCATGTGCCAGGCTTGTCTAGCATGACAGCAGGTTTTTCACTATTTTCAGCACCTGTGTAAAGCTATGAATGATTCATGGTTTAAATGATTCACTATAAAAATGTGGTACAGTCTGACAGCTTATTGTGTGATGAGTTGATATCACTGCAGAGTTGGTTTTATGAATTGGCAGTGAACTGACAACTCAATTTGAAAATAAATACCTCTGAAATTCATCTACTGCAGCATTTCAGAAAATCAGTCAGACACTAACTCTATGCATATCTGAACTCTGACTTTATTGAATCCAAGATTTGCATCAATTTCTTATTTTCCCTTCAAAGCCACACATTTATTTCCACACAGAAGTCACTTGTTTGATGTGTCTGTGTAAAGAAACAGTTAATTTCTGCCATTACCAGCTATTTTTAGCTTCAAGTAAGTTATATGAACTTTTCAAATATCCCTTTACCTCATTCCAATGCTTCAGGCTACGCAGATGGACCATTTCAGAATTCAAGAAGCAACAGCTTGTATCAATCACTTTCTTTCTGCCTTTCCTTGTGGACTTTCTTGAATTCATTGTTTCTTTGCCCTTCTCATGCCTTTTCTTCATGTGAAATGCAGTTCAGTCACAAACATATCGGCAACTTACTACATGCCATATTTTGGTACTTTTCAAAAAAAAAAAAAAATTAGACCAAACCAACCTGAATAAAATAAATTTCAGGCAATAAAAAATCCCAAGAAATTAGAAAGTTTGGTAAAGGTTATTGCAGAAAGATATGAGTATTAATTTTTGAGGACCAAGAAGTGAATGTTTGGTCATCTAAGTTTGCCTTGAAAACTTCAGTGATAAACGCCTCAGTTCTCTGGAAAAAAAAAATATATATATATATATACATATATATATATAAGTATGTGTACTTGCATAATGCAAGTTCCATGAAAATTACTGGAACTAATTAACTAATTTCCTGCATCAGCATTTGTGATCCTGGGGCCTAGGTACTCCTGTGATCAGAAAATAAGCAGAGATAATAATTTGTATTGGGAAACCAGAGTCACCAAATGCCAGGACAAAAATGAAGAAAACACTTAGCAATATATAAGAGAGTTTATAATAAAATCTTACGTACTGTGTATTCTTTGTTTTTACCATGTAATCCCTCAAAATATTGTTTTCTTGTAAAACATATAACAGGTGGTGTAATGCACTGAATATTGCAATGGTAAAACTACTGTGGTCAATGCCTTTTTTTCTGAGTGAAATAAAGACAGAAAGGTACACATTGGATCAAGCAGTTCGGTTGTTACAATAGAGCATGTTCTTAACTCGGTTCACAAAAGAGGCAAATCCTACATTCCCTCCAAATCAATGGGTTCAAACCACCTTAAAAAGTGGTGAATCAAACTGAAGAGACTTTCAGAGGAATAATTCAAGGGTTAGTAATGGGGCCAGTTTTTTAAAACAACTTCATTAATGGTATAAAAACCCCCTAGTTGATTAAAACAATTGCAAATGTGCATTAGGGGATATTTTTCCATTGACAGGGAAGTCAGTAGAAAGAATTTACCCTATTTTCCATATCCAAGTTCTAAGGGTCAAGTGTAGTTGTTCTCTGCATTGCACAATATAAATTTGGACTGCATCAAAAGCCACAATCATTGAAGTAAAATTGTTATACAGTACTGCAGTATGTGGTGAAATCACCACAACATGAAATAATGCAATTGAAAACCTCTGTCCTAAAAGAATGCATTACATCAAAAATGACTTCTCTTAGTTTTTTAGCTTGAATAAAAATTCCGGGCTCAATGTCTTTGTGCAATGTGAAGTGCTTTATTTATATCCTCAAATTATCGTAAAACAATTTTTATAAAAAATACTCATAAACTTTACTTTTAAAATACTCATCACTCTGCTAAATGGAAACTAATTTTCCCTAAGAATATATAAAACACCTCTTATTCCCCAAAGTCTATCTTCCTGCTAAGTTTCAACTTTTTACTCCAATCTGCTAAGGATGTGCACAAATTGGATCAATGTTGGCTTGTTTTTGTTTACTTATTTGTCTTTTTTTTTAAATAAGGGAGGGAATAGATTCTCCCCTAACAGTAGTCTTAAAAATCAACATGTTGAAACATGCATCTTTGCATGGTAACTTTTTTATCCTACTTGGCGAAATGTGCTTCAACAGTTGAAAGTTTCATGAAGTTTGAAGTGGGAAGATGTAGACAATTTTAAGTATAGCTGTCTGCTTAAAATATATTCCTCACTTCAAATATTTCATATGCAATAAAAGTTATCAAAGTGTTATTGTCATTCAGACATGTATGGTTTATGTTTCAAATTCTCTTGTCTATACATCTTGCCTAGGCAATGTGAAAATTTTGCTCACTGGTGTTTGATGTCATGTTTTCTGTGTGGTGATTCTTCAACGCTTTGCAGCAAGTAATTGTGAGACCACAGTGAGGCTTAAAAGTGAACTAAACTCTCTTCTGCCAAAGGTTTAAAGGCATTGGTCTACTTTGTTTTTGTTCTGTTCTGTGTCACATTTTTATTCTGACTTGGTGGACACATGAACTCTGAGATTCATGTAATTGTGCTAGAGATGCTGAGCATCTTAAATCAAACAGAATTTTTTGTCCTTATCAGAAAACAAAGCCTGGAATATGTTCCATAATTTCTGAATGGGTACTTCTCACAGCTTCATGCGTAATGTCCTTAATTCATGCGTTTTTCCACATTAGTCATTAAGTTTGTAATCATCACGAGGCAACTTTTACCCCCTCCTCCTCAATTAAAAAACAGTATAACTGCTTTTTTTCTCTTAAGGCAATTATTCTTTCTGTGTTTCAAATGAAAAATTGGACCATAAATTGTATTTAAAACCTATAGGCAGAATGTATGACTTTGGAAACACTTTAAAATAAAACAGGCAGTAGACATTCCAACTAGTTGGGTATTAGAATTCTACAAGCAGATTAAGATAAGGTAGGGGATTTTTTAAATAAAATTGCTGACAATTTAGTATCTTAAGAACTGCTTGGAAATCATACTTTGCTGGCATTGCAGTTAATGGGTGATATGTCTTTGGACACTATTACTCATAAACATCTACACTGTGGTATTGACTATTAACTTACGCAAGTCAAAACTACATAGAATGAGTGATGTTGGTAATGTTAATTCAGCAATGTCATAGAGGGCTTTCTCCTAGAAGCCTGGGCACTACTAGTGCAGCATTCATGATTTTTTCCTTGCTCCTTCCATTCCTTCAAATGGGAGCAGTCAAGCTATTAATTTCTATTCTCTCACTCATTATGTTTTTGTCTGGTTACCTGCCTCATGCTTTATTTAAAGTGCTGTGGGGATTGCAGTGGTGCAGGGTCCCTGTTGCTGGTCAGAGCAAGGCTGTGGCATCTCTGGGATAGGGACTGATGGCCCCAGGGGTCTAGGAGAAGGGATGCTGGACCAAGGGCAGAGTGGGGAGAGTGCTTTCCAGACCCTGGCGCTTGATCACATGTTCACCATATTATACTGAGGCATTACAAAAACAGTCTCTCAAAACATGCACAGAGTCTGGATCTCTCTTGTCCTGTGACATCTGCTCCTTGGCTGTGTGTTAGGCACTGTCATATTTGGTCCGTAGATGTGTTTTTTGATGTGGTGAGAAAATACTGCATAGTTTTACTGTGAAAAACTCAGCCTTGGAGAAAGAAACATTAGTGTAACATCAAACTGCTGAGAACTTAGCTTTTAACAAAGGAACAATAAAGAATAGAGCCGTTGTTAGCCCGGAGTCAGTATCTTAAGCTGTTGCAGCCTAAGCTGGTACACTGGTCACACACAAGATGATGCTGCGGCTGGCAAAATTCCACTCCAGAGAGGAGATATAAGGTGCGGACCTGGGCTGAGAGGGTGAGGACAAACAGATGCACATCATTTTGATCCAGGGAACGCCCTGAAGGTGGGCTGCCTACCTGCCCCTCCCATCAAATACCATGCTCTATCTCCTTCTCCTGCTCAGCAGCTTGTTAAGATTCCAGGGGTTGGTATGTATTGTTTTCTATCAAAAGTAACAGAATACATTTGCTTTGCTATTGTAACTGTGTTATAGGAAGAGATTTGCTTTGCTTATTAATAAAATTGCTTTGCTACCTCAGCTGTGTTTTAGCATCTTTTATTTTTATTTTAAACCCATAACAGGATGTCATTCAAAATTCATTTGCACAAACTAGCCCTGGCCTGAAAATAAAATTTCTGTCCAGCCATATTGAGGTTAGCAACACCTTAATATTTGCAAGGACAGTAAATTAAAAAAAAAAAAAAAAAAAAAAAAAAAAGTGATTCAAAAGCATCATTATGCTTGCTGATGACAAACAAATAATAATGTAGATAATATTTGAAATGAGACTAGAAATGGAAACTAAGATTAAATATTTAAACTAAGACTAAGACTGTAAACATATTTATGAAATGAACAAATTGTCTTAATTGCAAACAAAATAAGATTTTTGTCATTTGAGACTGAGATAGCTGAAGCATTCTCAAAACTGGAGAACTATTTTCATGGAAATCTCTCAAGTCTTTAACAAATTTTGGTTTTGATGAAGCTACATCCTCTGATGCAAAAATACTGGTATCATGATAATGAGAAGGTGAATAACATGGCACTTGGGTACAATCACAAGATGTAAGTGATGAAATTGAACCATCCCAAAGATGGTATTTAAGATCTGAAGGAAATCCTGGATCCACAGATGTTCAAGGGAGTTCTGCCACTGACTTCAAGCACTGGAGCCTTTCATCTCTGCAGCAAAACTTCAGCTTTCTCTCCACAATTTATGAGTTGGAAATAAACAGAAAGTTTCCTCACTTATTTTTCTGGGCTTTAAATGAGACTCACTACTTGCAAAGATGATGGTACATGAGCATGATATCCCCATTGAGGGGCATATACACTTGAGGCAAAATGTTGTGAATAATAAATGACTGAGGCACAATTTGGAGCAAAAATTTCATGCCTAAGTTCTTGATTCTGTATTCACAAAATAGTCACAAACATTCTACTTGTTGGTGAAGTGTCACAAATAATGATATTTTAGATGAAACAATAACTCCCAAACCTTACTTTAACAAAGGAATAAAAAAGCTGTCTTCTAAGCTTAAGAGGGAAAACACGGAGTACAAAGAAAATGCTCACAAAGACAGTGAGCAAGAGAAAGACAAGATCATCTGCTTTTCTGTGTTTTTTTGACCACAGTTTGATGCAAGGGTAACACAGGGTTCTTTCTCTCAGCAGTGCCAAAATCACCCGGTATCTCTAAAGTAAATGAAAACACAATTCAAAAGACAGTCCTGGGGTCAAAATTTGTTACATGGTTTTTCTTTCTTTAGCACTGTCAGTTGCTGCACAAAGGTTTCCCAAAAGTCATTAGTATTTCAGCATTCAATTTATACAAGACAAACTGGAGTAAAAGTTCACAGTCAAATGCTGCCTGTAGCTTATGATCAGTTCAAATACAGCATTTATTAGCATAAAATTGGTCAAGTTATGTTACTCCTACCTTGGGCCAGGCAAAATAATTTTGGCAATTACATAACATTAAAAGATGTGCTTAGGTTCTTCCAAATATGTGGAAATTCAGAGTTTTCCTGAAAAAAGAGAGGTATTAAGAGAGGAAAAAAAAAAAAGGAAATAATTACAGTAAACCAGATCAGTGAACAACTGATAGAGGCACTCTTGAGGAAAGATGTGAGATTTTGGGTTATATTCATATATCAAGAAGGGAATCTGACTTTGAGCCTATTACCTTGGAGTCCTTAACCATGCAATTATGGTCCTTTTTTTCTCTTTTAAATGCTTAATAAATTGTAAAAACAAATTATTGAAAGAAAATTGGCTCTTATTCCAGCTGGGAAATTTGAAGAAAGACCATGTCAAAATCATGTTTTGACTGCATATGTGATGACCCTCCTCAAATCTTCCAACAGACAAATTCAGAGCTCCTTTCCCAGGCAAGGCAACTGGAAACATAGAGTTATATATTCAATGTATTTAAAAAACAAAACAAAACATATCAAAAACCCCACCCCAACCCCATTCCTTCTTTTTAATTCACAGCCTTCAGCTTTTGCTTCCTTTTAATTTCTTAAAAGCAGCTGTTATTGTTAAGATTTTCTTTCAGGATAAGAAACAGAACTTCAAAAAAGAAAATTAATTATTGTACTTAATTGTTTAGTGTTTATTTCAGCCAGACAAACAAAGAATAATAAATATTGGTGTCTGTCAAGGCTATCTTTCTTCCCCTTCACCTTGCAAATATTTTGTTTTCACTGCTGAAGTGTTTTTCACACAATTTTATGTGGTCTACAAAGTGTTCTGTTGGCCTGGCCTTGTGAGTTTAGTTACTTGGATTTGAGTTAGAAGTTCAAAGGATGAATGTTGACTAAGTGATTCAAAGCAGATATGAATATTTATTTCTGAGTCACTTCTGTTCATTGAGAGAGGTAAAGATCCTGAAGGAGAGCTGTTTTTAAGTTTTCAATTACAGGATTTTCTTCAGTGGAAGAAGAGGATATTTGCTGCATTTCTTCTCATTGGTTCTTCAAGTAATACCTCCAATGTTACAGAAGCACGAAGTCTATGGCAAGCACCCTGCTAGGGTTAATGGAAGCAGAACTTCACAAGGGAAGTGAAACACTTTGTCCATGCAGCCAGCTGAAAAACTGTTCACCATGGACATTAATTCTTGTCTTCAAGACTGCTGCACATTGCTTCTCTCCCCTTCTAACAAGCACAGTCAGCTCAGCTATTTACATGCTGCATTCTATTGAGGAGCTCTTTCTGCAAATCCACTAATACACCTGATCAAAGCCCAAGGAGACTCTTGCAGGGTGAGTTCATCTTCTCTGTGGTTCAAACACAACCATTCACTCATCAGGTTTTTATCAGGTTGTTTTGCCTGGGAAAAAGCTTCCGGAAATTGCATCTTCTTTTCACGTGTATACCCCTCAATTTTAATACTTTCTGGTCATCTCTCAGGAAGGAATAAATTTAGTTTTATTTTTGTGAGGACCACTGTCTTAATTTCAAGATGCATCCAAAGATGGCTGTTGAATGGAAAATGTGAAGTCTGTGGATTTCCAAGTGAAATTCACCAGTTGCTGGTGATTCCATATTTCTGTTACAAAGATAGTAAATACATTTTTGAGAAGATTAAAGACCTTCTAGTTCTGAACTTTGTTCCTCTCAAGTGTGCCAAACCCATATTAAAGTGGCAGATGTGGCAAAGTTGTCATTAACAGAGATTTGATTCACACAGATAAAATTTAGAATTTTATATTACAGACTGAGCAATAAAAGACAATGGTTTTTGCCTTGTGCTGAATTAATTTTTCTTTGCATCAGTATGATTGAAAAAAAATTCATGAAGCTATTTCACTATTTAAAACAAGACATCATATAAGAAATGTGATTTTCTTCTATGAAACATCTTCCCCTGTAAGAGTGCCCAGTGTGATATTTGGTTTTAACTAATAATTGTCTGGGGACATGTTTCACTGATTAGTACACAAAACTGAAATAAAGCTGTAGTATTGGACTGCATAACAGTGGGCAACACAATGTGGATTTACTCTTCCAATGAAATATAGGGTGTGGTACCTCCCAAAGCTATAGCAGGAGCTGTAAATTGTTATATCCTGTTTAGTAGTAGAAAAGGCTCTTTCAGTTGGAATAATGAAATCATTTAGGTCAGAAGACCCTTCTGGAAGTTAACTTGTCCAGCTTCCTACTCAAAGAAAGGCCTGATTCAGAGTTAGATCAATTTTTTTACCAGCAATATTCAAGCAATTTTTGAATACTGCATGTGCATTTTTGGACACTGTTGGCTGTTGAGTTAGGTGAAGTTTCATACTCAAAGAAGTGCCATTTTCTTGGTGTCCTCAGTGCAGGAGTTCTCTCCTAGGAGAAAAAGAATGGCACCTGGCTTTTCTTGCAAGTGCCATTATCTTTTTAAAATCATCAGAGCAAAGAACCTGTGCAGGTTGGTTGCTCTCAGAGTCCTATCTGCAAGTCATTTTTACACCCATGCTTTCTGTCAGGAAGCTAAAAAGCAGAATCATAAACTTGCCTGTCATGGGCAAAGTGTCAGTAAGTGGGCTGAGGCTGTGGAACTTCAGAGGCCTGTAGCATGTGAGGAAATTTCCCCTGTTCACTTAATGCAAATCATGTGCCTGCTTAAAAGGATTATTCTTTCTGCTCCCTTTTTGGAGGAGACAGTTTTTCAAAATAGTCCCCTGACTGGTAGTACTACTTATTTGAACCCTCTGGCTGATGACTCTGCAATCACATAGCTGCTGGGCATAAGGAAAATGTGGCAAATGAAGGGGAAGAAGGAAAAACAATTGTTCAAAGCCATAGTGGATTTCTTTCTTTTCCAGTTGTTATGCATAATATATGAACATTCAGGTTAAGCTGTTATTTTATTCCATCTGATTTGTGACATCATGACTCACGTTTATACATGTATTAGGATGACTCAATATCATCTCTACATATCAAACTACATCTTACATTTTTACTGTATGTAGGTGGCATAAATGACAAATTATTTTCCCTGTCTTATTGCAGGTGTCACTCACTCATTCACAGAATAATGAGGCCAGTAAGATTTCCCTAGTTAGTTGCTGCAGGGTAAAAGTCACAGCAGGACGCTTCCTACTGATAGGAAATAGCACATATCACAGTGTGGCATGAAAATGTCATATTCTGAATTGCTGAATTCCAGCTAAGAAAGTCCCTGTAACTTGGACCAGTAGACATGACATGCACTGATGAAGTTCTAGGTAGAATGCTCTTTGGAACTTAAAATAAGTAAGCTCTAGCTATATGTCAGTGGGTGAAATGGAATAGGACTAGAGAATGCAAAACAACTCGGGATGAATCTCTCTTCCCTCCCCATGGCTCTAGCCATGCCTTGGAAAGGAGAAAATATGTACCAATGGTACATAAATGATGGCAATGATGGGATGTAGCAACCAGCCTCAAGAAGAGCTTCTGAAGTAGACCTCGGGGCTGAAAGATCAGATACAAGAAAAATGGCTATTGTTCAATTAGTATCCTCTTCTGTATGAGGTGTTCATATTAACAGAGGTTGTTTTCACTTGTAAAATGGAGCTTTGACAAAGACAACAAAGCAGAATATGACAGAATCTGGACAGTGTAGACAAGTGCAAAACCCCATATGACTTGTGATCAACAGTTTTGAGTTTGTGGTCTGAAACCCAGACTATAACTAGAACTCAACTTTAGCTATCCATCAACTGCTCCAGTCAACATGCCTACAAATCTCATCTGCTACAGCAGTAACGATTTCAAGGCTTTTCCCAACAAAGTCCTTGAGTGTATTTCTACTCAATTTCCATCACTTCATATTGCATTGAAAGAAGGCCAATGCATGTGCTGTAAAGAAGTAGTTACTCAAAGTTATACCCCTGCAGAACTGCCTGACTCAGTCCTGGCTCTGAGCACACTCCTCTGGGTAAGCAATGCAAACTGTCACCAAGTGCAGCCGTGGGATCCTCCTCTCCTAAAGGAGACAAAAGAGTGAGAATACTCTTCATAAAATATGTGTACAGCAAATTTGGGATGCAGCACCTGGGTCAAAGGGTCTCCCTCCAGTGTAAATGCAGAAGCTGGAACTGGAACTTGCCTGGAGTTCTCGGGCACGCCTTGGGGCTCAGATGAGGAATCCCTTAGTATTTGGAAGGATGTAAGAAACATATTCCCCTGTGCAGGCTTTAATTAATGTATTTCTAAAGTTCAAAAAAATACTTTTGAACATGGGACAGGAAGAGTAGTGAGAAAGGAAAACAGTTTTTAATTCAAATGTTCCTACACACTTTGTAGAAGTAAGGCAGTTCAGCCACAGCAACTCAGGTTCTCAAACTCAGCAGTAATTGCACATAATAAGGTGCTGCTTTTAAGACTTCTTAAGAAGACCTCCAGACATGAGCACACCATTGCCAATCACATATAAATACTGACAGATATAAATGATAGCTCAGCAGCTGATAGACACAGGAATGTGATCATATCTGCCATGAGACCTGCTACCCTACAAAGAGAAAGCTGTCAGACTTACTTCTGTGTCATTGATATGCAGCTGTCTTTGAATGCAGAATCTGGTTATCAGGCAGTATACATCAGGTCAGGACCACTCTGTGGAGACTGGGTAATCCTTTCTGAAGGAAAATGTAGAGGCTGAGAGACAGTAGAGGTTGACACGAGCACTAATATAAACATTGTATTGAAATGTTCTTTGTTCAAAATCTCATATAAAGAAGTCATATGCTTGAGTTCAGAGGAAATCACACTCTTTCAATTTTGCTCCAGCAATAAGCAATACTCATGCAGTAAGAAGAGGAAACTAGTTTTATTAAACATTGATGCATAACACTGTAATTCTATCAGTCTTAAAACCATGATTGTGCAGTGTTTGTAGCTGTAGTTCCACATCATTGACTGGGAATATAGGTTGAATGCTTTGGGAAGAATTCCTACTAATGAGTTTTATGGAATATTTTCTTCAGAGATTGGAACCCCAATACCTGAATTATCTGAAGTCAAACTCTCCTCTCCCCCAAATCTCAAAACCTGTAGAAAGTAGTCTGGCAGACTTTCCATCTCTAATTGCCTTGATTTATGTACAGCTAGCCTCCACCTTCCAGAGCTGCAGAGCTTAAAAACAAGCAGAGGCTCTTTCATGTTTACCTTGACTCTGCACAACACAAAAGGCCCTTTGTAGGAAGACACTGTACAGTACTATATATCCTAAGACCCTCAGGAGCTGCTAAATTAGCAAAATGTCAGCTTTTAAAATTCTTCTGGCCATCCCTGTCCCCATAGTAACTGTAATTCAGAAAAACACATTTTCATAAAATATCTTGTGTGCAGAATGCTTTACTTTCAAGCTCCCTCTAACTTCATTTTTTAAGGAGATCAGAAGAGCCAAAGTGAATATTTTCAGTATTCCTTAAAATCCCAGGCATTTTCCTCAACTGAAAGTGACAGTGTTACCTACTGCTGAGGGCAGGTCTAAGGGAATGACATGTTCCTCTGTTTGTACAAAATACACTTTGTGGTTGACACATTTGTATTTATTTCAGGCAAAGATGTGGCTGTGTTGATGGCTTTTCCTCTCCTTCATTCGAGAGATAAATGTTCTTTAACTGAAACTTTACCAGCAGAAGCACACAGATTAACCAAACAGCATTAACAGAATCTAAACCAGAGGTCCACATTTGAGCTGCAACCACCTAGCTGGAGACAGTTTATTTTGGATTGTCCAGCAAGATTCTTAAATTCTCAGCTGAGCTAAGAGACCATTGTCTGCATAAAATAGCGTTTGCTGAGTCTGTTCTGAAGGAAATCAGATAAATTACTTGTTTAGAAGTCAATCTAGCATAGTGCAAAAAATAAAACACATTCTGTTCAGGTTGTGTGATTTATTATCATGCCAGGATAAAAGGTTTGTGGGGTTGGTTTGGTTGGCTTTCTTTGTTTGGTTGGTTTTTAATGTCCATGTTTATCTAATGGTAATTATATAGAAAAAAATATTCTTAGCTATTGCCTTTAAATCATCCTGAGTATAGCATCTCTCTTTGTGTTTAATAGCAGAAAAAAAGAGTAACATGCCATAACATGCAGGTATTTTTGTTCCCTGCTGTGTGCAGTGACAGTAACTGTTCCAGTTTTATTATGTGCAGCCCAATTAGAGAAGAAAAAGAAAAGTTAAACATCCAAAAGTGTCTTATCCACTTAAAAAAAAAAAAAAAAAGAAGAAGTAGAAAACAAAGGAAAAAAGGAAAAGACCATCTCTTCAACTAGTAATTACTGTTTTCTAAATTCAGCCAAAGCAGCACCTTATGTAGCACAACTGGAGAAACTGGAAAAATCTGAGATGTATATCCAGTGTTTAATTACATAGCAACTCCAGTAGCTTCATTAACACAGCTGTGTCAATACAGGGGAAAAGTTGGGAGAAGTATCTTTTGGTAATTATAGCCTTTTGGAAAACTCTAAGATCCTTTAATATATAGATGAAAATCATATGCTAGGTTTTTAAAAAGGTGAAGTGATATTTTTAAATAATTCCTCTTTAAATACATAAATCATCTTGAAAACAGTGCAACATCATATATCAAGGCATGAAAAGCAGTAGTTCAGATTTTTCAAAGAAGTGTGGCCTAAGTTTATCAATAGTTTCAATAGTTAAAAGTGTTATGTTTAACGCATTTTTAATTTCTTAGATTGAG
The DNA here is from genome assembly GCA_035583235.1 of Hafferia zeledoni. Lineage (NCBI taxonomy): Eukaryota > Metazoa > Chordata > Aves > Passeriformes > Thamnophilidae > Hafferia > Hafferia zeledoni. The sequence continues at coordinate 35,262,761 of JAWWEV010000115.1, forward strand.
AGCAATATAAGAGATGGCAAAATGAGACAAAATCTTTGGTTCGGAAGTAAGCAAGCACATTCATTCCTCCTAAATATAATCTGTAGAGACATTCCTTCTCTCTTCCCCTCTAGATCCCCTCCAGAATAGTCCACAATAAAATATGTGCAAGAAATGGGAATAAACACTGTCTGCCTGAATATTTTTCCATGTCTGATTTAGTCACTAAATGCCATTGCCATGGACAAAGAGTAAAATATAAATAAGAAAAAAAAATCACCAATAAATAAAAATGATAAATTTTTTCATTGATCCCACTCAAGACAGCCTGACACCCATTGCTCTATGCCCTTCATGAGGGCATACATCATAAGAGCAAGGGGGACGAATGTCAGATTGGTTTCCAAGGGATATGCCCAGCATAGTGGAGAGACAACATCCAGAGGTTTTGGCTTCTTTTCATTGCAAGTCTATCAAGAATTAACTAGATTACAAGGCCAAGCCCTGAGTGTTCTAGGAGGAACCCTATTAGTTCCCTGAGCTACCTTCCTTCTCCGTGTGGATTTCATCATAGATGAACACATCACAGTCTTTGAAAACCTCTTTCCTAATATCCCGAGTGACAATAGACTACAAAACAGTTCAAGTTAAACAGATTTACTAGATTCCTTATCAGTAGGAGAAATACTACAGTTTTTGCACAGACCTTTCTCCATACTCATGGACTAACTGGTAAAGATAGTCTACTACAGTAACTCAGCCTTAAGAGTTCAGATAGCTATGCTTGCCTAACTGAGTTTCAAGTGTTAGAATAAGAAAAAAGCGAACAACAAAATACATCAAAAAACCCCAAAATGTATAAGATTCTGAAATAACATGGAAGGAGGAGGCTTGCTTGGGCATCTTCTGAGAAACACTTTCAGTATCATTTTGGTTTTATCATTATGGAAATAATTTCAAGGGCAGTAAAGGCTTGAGATGACTCAAGTGGTAATGACTTTAAATAGAAAAATGGAAGATTTAAGTTAGATATTAGGAAGAAACAATTTACTGTGATAGAGGTGAGGCACTGGAACAGATTGCCCACAATGGTTGTGGGTGCCCTATCTCTGAAAGTGTTCGAGGCCAGATTGGATAGGGCTTTGAGAATCTGGTCGAGTGGAAGATGTCCCTGCCCATGGCAGGTGGTTTGAACTACATGATCTAATCTCTTCCAACTATAACCATTCTCTGCTTCTATGATTCTATGGCTGACTTGTCATGTTTGAAGCAGTGGTAACCCTGTTGCATCCCAGTCAAAATGAGTGCATTCTCATTTACCTGATAGGAAATGAGCATGCAGATGGGCAGAGCATGGATGTTTACAACTGCAACTCAAACTGCAGTCCAAACAAAGCCTGGAAGGAGCAGTAATCTACTAAGGAGCAGTTGCTATCACAGATCTAGTTCCACTACTCTGGGAAAATAAAAACAAAAATAAAAACAAAAATGCCCTGTAGATTATAAACCCTGAAGGAAACTGTTAAAACTGAAGAAATCAAATTCCCTAGAGAAGGGTAGTATTCAAAATACTTTATTCTCTCAGTATTGCCCTATTGATTAAGTGTAGCTGGTTTTCACATCAGGGGGGTGAAATTTCAGCAGCTCTTTTTAATTTTTTCCTGCGCTGTATCTTGAGCCCAAACACTTGGCCATTATTCCAGCATTATTCCAAGGAGCAAATATCTAAAAGACAGGAGTTTCAACAGTGCTGTATTCTAGTCCTCTTCCTTTTCTGCCTGCGGTCTTCAACCATGACTGCATATGAGAACCAGCTCACAGTTTTCACACAGTGGTCATTTCAGCTAACAGTCTCCTGCTGCCTTTATTTATATTTACTTAAGAGCTTGCAGATGCAAACAAGACATTCCCTTGGACCTTCATTTTTTTCCTTGTCATTTCAAAACACATAATAAAGCCTCTAATTTTAATAGTCAGTAATTGTCTAGACTAAAATGGAGCATAAAAAACTAAATTATAGAATTTAAACCCATTTTAATAATTGTTCTGGATATAAACATCTCTTTATTCATTTGTATATCTCATTTGTTTTTCACTTTCAGTGTAGAAACACTCAAATTAGGCTTTCAAAATGCATTGGTGATAATTTAATAGCACAGCAATTAAACACTTCCAACATATTAAACAACTATTGAAATGGCTTATATACCTATTTTTCTGTTCATATATGACAGTAAGTCATGTCACAGCATTTCATTTGAAGGCAGAAAGGATTTTTAATGGATGATAATTCTATGTTAGGAGCCAAGAATAGTAGTTAATTTAAATATCTTAATTATAAAAATGGAAATCTTAAAGATTTTCCTCAGAAAATTTGCATTAATTTATATTTTGAAGTACTTTCAGAATAGCCTGCATTTGCAGTGAAAATTTATCTGAAAATAAAAAAAAATTCCTAATTGCAGAACATATTTCAACACTGTCCTACCTGTTACAACCTTTACAGAGAAAAGGAAAAAAACCCCTAAACCTCTTTTATTTGTTCAGCATCACTTGACTGTCTTTTCTGTTGTGTTAACTCAATTAATTTGATTTTTTTTTTCACCAAGCTGAAGTGGACAGATCTACTATCTTTAAGAATGCAATCTCATTTTAAAAGAGATCACCATTCCTTCACTTCTCCTATGAGAAGTGTAGACCATCGCATTAGAGATCAAAGAAATTAGGGGTTATGAGAAAAATGAGGCAAGACCCAGCCCTTTCCTTCATTTCTTTATTGAAATTTTGCCATAGGAAATAAAAGAAGTAATATATTGAGAGCAAGAATAATTTCATTTGTCAGCAAGAAGTGTGACATAAGCCTGATCCCTTATTGGTGCAACAGACCTGTGAAGGCAATGTTGCCTGTGAAGGGAAACAGAGATTTGGGGTGGTGACTGTAGAACATGAAATGGAAAGGCATTGGCCAAAGAGATAGCAGAGTACTTCAATACTCATATACTAAAGTACTTTACTGTACAGAAGCTTAAAATGCATAAAATGGGAACTCATCAGAGCTAAGTAGGTTGTTTGTTTTAAAGAAATAATTAATTGCTTTTCACTAGAAAGTTATTTGAAGTGCTTGTAACCCCAAATCATGCTTCATTCAGCATGTAAACTGCAAGAAGTATTCCTGATTTCAGCTGCAGCCCTTTACTCAAATACTTGTCTCTCTTTGAAGTACTGGCAGCTGGAGATGAAGCAGCTCTCGAAAGTGAAATACGATGTTTGAAAACAAATAGCCTTTAAATCTATTTGCAGTTTACTTAGCACCTCAGGCAGCAGCAACCACCTAGCTATAAACAGATTTGAAAGGCAGTTTCAAAAACTAATAAAAATAGGTGTTTATGGTAATTCAAAGGCAATACATCCTATGAGAAATATGAAACATGTCTTATCTTTGAAGTGTTTGATTCTTCTATGGGACTTGTTCTTAAGAACTTCCAGCACTCAACATGTATAGTATTTCCTTTTAAACTGATGGGAATATAAAAATATAGTAAATTAGTTTTACCATAACCTTCATAAAGGCTAGGTTATCAGGGATATTATAGGCAATATACTTTGAAACCATTACTGCCATATTTGTAAAGCCAGTATTAGGGTATCTTTGAACATAAAAATACTAAAAAATAATATAACTTGCTGGTTACCAAAGTATCCGAATCTTAGAGAACAACTCTCAACAAATCAATCATTTATTTGGTGATTGCCGCTGTTTTACAGGCAAAAAATATCACAGCCATGAAGGATTGGTGGATTCATCAAAGGATTCATCATTGAGGATGAAATTAAGTGGTCAGAAGCTGAATTGGAATGATTGCTTATTTGGCTTTGTATCGCCTTTTGTGCACATTTCCCATTTAACTGTAATAGGAAGTCATGAGTGTGCTAGATATGTAATGTGGTGTAGAGGGATGTCTTCACATAGTGTTTCTGTAGTTCCAGAAGAGAGACCTGACACTGGCCTAAGCAGTTTACCTGTCCCTTCCCAGTGGGAAAATGCGAATCATTTTTCCTGTGCTACATTGTTAATCCACGTCTGAGCACAGCTCATCAAGCAGCACTCAATCCACTCTTTCAAATTGTATTCAGATTAGGATGGAAGTTATCATTCTCTTTATCCATGTGTACTATATATGCATGACTGTAGAAAATACCTTTTTATTTATCCATTTGCCTTGCTTTTACTAGCACTGGTTTAATTTCAGCACTACCCACATGAACAATTGAGACAACTCAGAGGTACATACATACTTTTATTAGTAGACCTAGAGAGGCCAAAGGCACACAAGCCACCTATAGCACTTAAAGCTCACCCTATTTCCAGAAGAGCTGAGGACTCCAAATTACATCATTATGGTGATTTTAAAGGAATATTTCATCATTATGAGGGGCAGCCCAAAACTGGGGCAATTGACAGAATGTCTTCTTAGCAGTACTTAAATATAGCTTGCAAGGGCTTTAGTTGGGAATGAACTTGGTGAGAATGCACTCATGTTCTTAATGGAAGTAAAAGTCTTGGGGGTAAGTATAGAGGTAATAGGAGGCAGGAAGTGCATTTGCAACATGACATGCATCTTTTTCTGAAAAACAACTCTTAAAGTCTTCAGGACAGCGCAAAGATTTCTACATAAGCAGTCTCTCTCATTTCTGAATACAAGTGATTACTTTGAAAAAAAATAGAGGCAGAGATGATCCACAAGAGTTTGGTTTGATATATAACAAGCTGAACTGTCAATTTCAGACTAAATGTGGAAATTATCATAAAACACTGCAGATGGACATTGGCTGGACCTAACATAAGCAGTAAAACAACCTCACAGAAATGAGGTCTGGATAATATCTGCCTGCTTGAAGTGTCATAAATTTATTCATGTACTCTTTCAGCAGACAAAGTCAGAGGTCCACTACTCTGCTTGCCTATTTGTTGCAGCATATGTATATCCATTTGTACGTGAAGAATGGAAGTGGTTTCTCTGTTGCATGTCATGTGTGTTTGGATGGCTGCTTCATAATTTCACCAAGATTCTGATCCAAAGTCCAAGTTTAGGACAGGCTGGCCATAGTGGTGTTCTGAGGAGGTTATTTTTAAAATCAGCCTTCCAAGTCCAATTCAGTTTATAGTAGCCTCCTTAAACAAGCATCCTGAAACTTTCCCACAGTGAGTGACATCCCTGAGTAGATGTGCAAAGTCCTGTGTGCACCCATGGGCTCTGACTACCCTGAACAGTGCCACCAGGGTGCCCCTCCCAGGTGATACCTAAAGATTTTTAGCTTTTTATAGATTGTAATATAGTTATATAAGTTTCTTACATGTTGAAATAGCAGTCAACAGTTACTAAGACCCTATCTCACAGTTTGTGTTACATTCCTGAATTTCTGTTTAACGATCTTTTTAAGGAAAGAGATTTTAGCAAGGACATCCACTCTGGGACATGCGCCTGGACTGAAAAAATAACATATATTGTAGTCAAAACAAGATAGAGGGCCCAGAACCCTTGGAAAGGCTCCCACGGGGCAGTCAGAGGATGGTACCGGGGTAAATGGTTTTTGGGTTGGATGTACCCAACTACATATGGTAATTAAAGCTATAAAATTGTGAGAACTCTATGCTGGTGTGTGTCACTATGTACTCTGGGCATCCGAGAGCTTTCATTAACAAACTACTCTCTATCTTATATATACTAATAGTGTCTCAAAAGTTTTTTCTTCTCCATTTTAGGCAACATAGAAACGCTCTGCCTTGCAAATGACAGCCCTGGTGGGGTTTGAGCTGGATCCTGGGTATGCTTGTGACCAGACTTCAACTGTTGGCAGGACTTTCCAGATTGACATAAGACCTGAGGTACCACCTTGCCTTCATCTGAGGATAACTGGACAGTTGATGGGAACCGTCACCCAGAACACTCAACCTTTCTGCTGTGGGATGGTAGTTATCCATGAGGAAGTTTCTATGGCACCCTAAACTCTTAGATTGGATTCCTACCTGGGGTAGCCCCATGGACATATGTCAGCTCCTCTGAACTCATGGTCCTTCCCTCCACCCCAAAAGGGACTATTCTCTAGCAAAATAAACTGCAGCAACTGGTTGTTTGATTGCCACAGTGGATCTTTCTTCAGTGGGTGACATTGAATAAATCAGTCCTAGCAGTGTTTATCATAGGCCACAGCTACTTCCCAGTGCTGCAACAGGCTGGGGGCAGGGAATGTGCAGAAGCTTTGTTAACAGACAAGACAACGTCAGGAAACAATGAGGTCACTCCTGAGTTTCATTAACAGCTCATCACTTCTCTTGCCTTGATTTTTTCTTAGTTTTTCTCAAATAATAATTGTGCTAGATATTTTTAGTGTTTGTATCTAGTCTCCTAAGGCCAAGGGCCTTGGGAATAGCTGGCATGAAAGCAGTCATAAATTTTAAAACAAAAACACCTAAATATTTTTGAATTATGAGCAGTTTTCCGAGCTGGCTGCACAAACTTTCCATAGCACAAGAGAATATGTGTTGTTCATCTATATTCATTTAAAATGGATTTATTATGTGTTATCCTTGTCACAATGGCTTCCATATAGTTACCACTCTTCATAGTACCCAGCAAAATATTTATGTAATAGATCATTGTCTTTCATTCAAGGACTTTGCATTTGAAATAGAAAATAAAAATAGCTATAAATAATTGGGGTTATGGAGATGTCTTGCAGCTCTCCACAATGCATTGTGGCAACTCACTTTGTTTTGGGAACAAAAAAATAAGCATCAAGGTTTGCTTTTCAGAATCACTTGGCAGAAAATACCCTTCATTCCCAAAACAATGGGGAACTATGATTTTAATTTAGTTTTGTTTTACTTCTGTTTCAAAGCAGATCTCAATAAAACAGGGTGTTCCTAAAATATATTGAACATTTTAAACTGAAAATGTGCGCTGGAATATTGGAAAAGTTTACAACCCATAAATGCCGACACAGTTTTCATACCTGTGCATCTCAGAAACCTCAGCCAAGGCTCTCTTAGAACTTGATTTCCACTTCCAACAAAATGGCCAAAATAAGAACTCTCTTCTGAACATGTCCCTTAGATACCTCATACACTACTGTGACCACTAACCTTCCTTAAGTGCAGTTTGTTGGCTTCCCACCAGCATTGTGTAATGCTCTTACAGTGTCTACTGCTTTGCCTACCTTTCTGCCAGTTTTCCTTCTCAAGTTTTTTCCTTTATATTTCTATCTATTTCTCTCTCTTTATAAACCCAGGCTCTAAAGGAACTTACTTCTCCTGTACTTTATAACTCTATCCTTAAGTCCTCCTATGGACTCTGGGGAAATCAAAGTCCAGGATATATTAAGCTTGCTGTAGTAAGCAGGCTAATACCTTGACCAAGTGGCCTATGTATGTATGTATGTATGCATGTGTGTATGCATGTATTAATTTATTTATTTACTAATGCTGTACAGCAATACAGAAGGCCAAAGATCTGACTTTCAGTCTGGGCAAAGGTAGGTGATGGTGCTATCTTAAAGGAAGAAATTGAAAGAGGTAGAGAGCACTGTCCTTTCAAATGAGCTGATAATTTGTTTATGTAAACTAATAAACACCTGTAGATTTGAGAGAGATATGCTGATACAGACTGTACTAATTTGGTTTTAAAAAGTAGTTTTTCTCTACATTTTTCAAAAGGCAAAACCCTTTAGGGGTCCTTTGCACTGTACATGCAATGGCAGATAAATAGATCTTTCAGTATTTCAATCTTTCTACACTCTTCTGCTGTGAGCTTATCCCAGCTGAACACACTCTTGGTTGTTCAGCAACATGAAATACATCCCTCCTGGCAGAAGAAATGCTTGCAACACTTTGCTGCAGCACAGGTAATTACCCAAGAGATGCAGGCATGAGCTTCTCTAGCTCCTTGCTGAATTCATTGTTTCATCATCTACACATCTCACATTTAATTATTTCCATTTTGCTACCAAAGAATTGAGAAAGAATTTTTGAGGAGTTGCTAGTTAATCAGCATGCAAGGACTGCCTGCCTCCTGTACTTTATTAGTTTTGCAGACTGAGTTTATAGCAGGATCATTAGTGAAATACTGGATTATGTAAAATCTAGATGCTTACAGAATTTTGAGGTGCTTCACCTGTGGAAAAAAAGACTTTCCCAATTACTTCATCAAGGTTTAGTGATTTGTCTAGCCCAGACAAACTTGCAGTGATTTATCCTCTAAAATGAGCAGTTAGAAAAAAGTATTTTTTGAACACTTTATGACAAGTATTTCTTGATAAACTCTAAGTGCTTTTCTACTGCATGCCAAGGCCACAGTGAGATGCTGCTATGAGGGAAATACAGATGAGTTTTGAATTTTTATCTTTAAATTGGGAGATGATGCTCATATTATTTTTAGATTGTAATACACATTTTGTCTAAAATTAGGAGTTAATTGAGGTTAGATTTTCAATATTTAAAATTACTAAACTCATCAGTAGTTAAATGGTTGCATGTGGTAAATGTGTAAGGTATTTAAAAGGTGCCATATTTTGACTGATTTTTTTGTTTAAAGGAAGCTTAGAAGTACAGTCAGTGTATAAGGAACTACAATTAAGCAGTATGCTTTGGTGATTGGCTAACTAAAACCTTTTTATCTTGGAGAAATTTAAAAAAAAAAGTGATCTTTGAAGCTTTTTGTTATAATTCTTAGTTTTAGCACTGACATTATTTCACTCACCCCAGTGAAACTGGGTTCTTAAAGGTAATTTTGAAATTATTTCCTTAAACATAGTCCACATTTCTAGGTGAAATCAAAGCTGTATTAAATCAATCTGCCTGAAACTGGGGCATATCACAAGGTACACCATGAAACACTGACTTATTATGAAATGTTTGTTGATCCAGCTGGGAAAACCACATGAAAACACATAGTTTACCGTATTTCTGCTTTTCTAGATTTTACAATCAATGCATTGTTTTCAGCACAATTTTGTTTTGAATAACATCACACATTAAAAAAAAAAAAAAAAAAAAAAGGCAAGTTTTTATTTAGCCTGTTAAAGTCAGCATCAATCAGAAGTGGTTTCTGAGAATCTGTATGATACTAGGGGCAAATAAAGATATATACCCCAAAGTGATATCTTGCAGAAGCACTTGATTGATTAAAATTTTCTCCTGACACCTACAAGAATGAACCTTTACAGACTTCTGAAGGCAGATGAAAATTTCAGAGCTTTCTGGTGTGTTGCTGCCAGGATGTATGATAAGCTGTTTTCCTGTTATTATAACAAGAATGAGTTATCAAGTTTGACTCATTTAAAAGCAATATAAAAAGCTCGAAAACAAAGCCCTTAGCCCATACCTATGAATTTGATTATTTGATGAAGTTTGGTATATAGTCATAATAAAAACAGAATTTCAATGTATAATACATAATATTAGTGTTTCAATTAGTCTTTCAATTTTTTATGCAGAAATAAAGAAATGAAACGCATCTTTCTTTAACCTTTGAAAAGCCAAGAGCAAAGCTAAGAGGTGTTCTTCATTCAGGTTTTCCATGCAGTAATATCAGCTATATCTGGATTTAGAATTATTCTTCCTTTAGAGATCCGGGGGGGGGGGGGGGGGGGGCAGGCGGGAGGGG
>JAWWEV010000115.1:35276322-35353367 GCA_035583235.1 Hafferia zeledoni
CCATTAAACCTCATTTTTGCTTTGCTCTTTTAACTCGTCCCTTTCTAAAATTTTCTGAGCCGAGAATTTTTCTCACATCTAATGCTATGAAACTGGACACTGCCTGGGTGTTTTGCTTTGAAAACACCAGAGAAGTTAAGAGATTTCATATGAGTTAAGTGGTAGAGATATCAAGCCTTTTGCATCTCAAAGACTTCACTCTGGTTTAGGCAATTTCTCTCTCCAAACTCTTTTTTTTTTCTCATAAGTTTTCTATATTCTGGATTTTTTTTTTTTTTTTTAATTTGAGATTTTTTAAAATTTATCACATACTGCATTGCTTATTTCTCTAGGTAAGTTGTATATTATGGCCTAGATCAAAGCAAACAGTGATACAGAGATGTCAGAAAATTGTTGGCCTAACCAATAGAGGTTATAGTGATTGTCTCTTCCAGGGTCAGACAAGAAGGATTCATTTAAACTTTAGTGGTGAAGAATTATTATTAGAGGGCCCTCCTGGCTGCAACATTTGTCCTGACTGCAGTGGGATACAGTACAGCATGTTACAGAACCACTGCAGGGTGTTCCTGCCAGATTTGTATTAATTTGCTGCACTTGTAATTTAGAGAAATTTCAGGACTCCTGCAAACCAATATTTAGCTTGCTTCTCTCAGGTGAATAGTCCACGAGCTTGAGAGAATTGTGCAGAAGATTATTAAGTGGTATTAAGGTGCACAGCTGTAAGACATGAAAGGCTACTTGCTGCGCTGTTAAGATCTTCTTCTAAAATAGATGCAAATAGAAATTTTTTCCCTTTTGAAACCCAGGTCCTCCATGTGTATAATGCTGCTAAACATCTTATTCCACTCTTTATTTATTGTAGGTCTAGCTGGTTTATTTCATAAAAAATTTCTTCTCATTGTGTAGTCTGACTCTATATTACTTCTAAATTTAACTTGGTATCTCATATGGTCTAATAAAATCATTTTTATTTCAGAAGACACACAGTCCTAAACATTTCCCTGAAAATCAATAAGCTTCTTTACTATTCTGTAATGAAAATAAGATGTAATGAAAGGAGAAGAGTGTAGTTGTATACATATATTTTTTTTCTATAATTATGAATTAAAGTTATGTTCGTGAAACAATGTCTTCTGCCAGTTAGGAATGTGTAAGATAGGAAAGGGCAGAACTGAATTTGGCTGAAGGGCCTTGAAGCATGCGTTCTCATATGATTTGTAATTACATGCATAGCTGATCTTTTTCCCACAGTGTCTCAGCCTTAGCCAACGGCACAGGTGGTTACAACTGTGCTAGGGGATGCAAGATCCAACATCAGTCTCATCCTTCCAGATGCCTCGTTTCTTTCTGTTCTCTAGTTCTTCTTAAAATCGATGCTTTCTCTCATCCTCCACAACTCCAGTTATCCTCCCTTCCTTCCCACCTTCATGGCAGCTTTACTCCTTCCTGCATTACAGAATTATTGTCAGGTTCTTGGCATGTGTGCCTGACCCATTTCAGTCTACAGCTGTCAGAACTGCCTGTTTCTTTACCCATCAGCTGCAGATACAATAACAGTCAATTTAGACTATGTGTTATAAGTCTATAGATATAGGAAAATCTACATCTTTCAGTGCAGAAATCTTTCCAATGCTTAAAATTTGCTTATGATTTCCTGCTTATCAACACTGAAAGGAATGCAAAACAAATAAAGCTTCTTTGCAAAATATGAAGGTCTTGATGAAAAGCCTTTAGAACTACATAGTGGAACACAATAGTTAATAATTTTTGCTTGATTTTACTTAAAATTGTTCAAATAACAAGTAACTCCTGTAAAGTTATACTCAGAAATAGCTGAATGTTTTTGTCCAAAATTTTTCTCAAAAAGTACAAAACTAAGCTTGAAGTCACAGAGTAAGAGTTTGGCAAAACAAACAAAAAAAAAACAAAAAAAAAAAAGAAAAAGAAAAAATAAACAGTCTCTAACAGTGGAAGGAATAGCTTTATATAACAAGCTGTACCAACACTTCAACTTGTATCATGCTTTGTTATAATCACAAATATGCTGAATGCTTCCCAAGTGTTCTACAAAGATAGAGGGATAACAATAATATGCAATATTTAGCAGCAGTAGTTGAAAAGTAGTAAAATAAAAATAAAAAAAAATCTTGGAAAACACAACTGTTTAAAAATATCTCTGCCATTCAGTTATCTATCAGTGTTTGTTTTGTTGTTGTGGCTGTTGTTATGAACATGCTAGGAAAAAAATAACCCATAATCTTGCCCTGGAGTGATTATTGCTTTGTATTCATAACATTTGAAAAGCCTGTCATGCAAAATATTGAAGGCATACATGAATGATGATAGTTTTGTGTTGTTGTTTTTTCTTTTTTTCCCCCAGCATGAATGAGAGAGTGTAAATCTGGTCAGTCATATATTTATGCCATGCACATTTTTTAATTGTATGAAAAATAGCTATAACTTAAATCATAAGGCAACTTTAGTGATTCACTTCAACTGATAGACACAGCTTTTGCAACACTGCAGCAATAACAATTTAAATGCATATTGCTCCGCTCATGACTAGGCTCCAAAAGCAATAGGCAGTGGAAAAGGACTGAATAAATGAACATTGAGAAAAGAAACAATTTAAAATATTTTTTTTTAACAGGACTGTAGCTATGAGCTCCCCAGGCAGCATATTTTACAGTATGCACTGAGAAGTAAAAGAATTTACAACAGCTCAGACCTGAACATCTAATCAATAAGACAGCAAACAAGTCCAAGGTAACTGACTGCAGTACATACCACCTACCTGTGTGTAGGATATGTGATCTAAATTTAGTAGACCATTTTGCAGTCAGTTGGCTACCAAAATGTTTTGCCCTACATAATCACTCAACTGTTGCTGTGTGTTCTCTGTTTACTGGTATGGTCCACTATAATTGGACTTATTTTCAGTTTTTATACATGCTGCTGAGAGAGAATATTTCCAACATTGGAAAATCAGGATTAGTCATGCACACCCTCCCACTCCTCCTTGCAGATGCCATGCCCATGGCCTACCCCGAGGATGAATGTGGGCTAGGGATCCTATGGGATCCTGCAATAAATGTTCATCTGATTTCCTCTGAGATAACATGAGTGGTATAGTGGTATGAGGGAAAACAACTAGCTTCAGATCTTCAAATAAGGTACCTCAGAGAACTAAATACCTTTTTGGTGCCTTGTATGAAACATATAATGAATGCATAACCTACTTTGTGGGGGGTTTTTTTCCTATCCTATACCTTTCTATAGGTTTAGAATGCATTAATACATTCTTTTACAAGACAGTCTTGTGTAAAGCTGAGGTGAGACGATGTGCATGATTCTGCAGCTATGAACGCTGTTAAGTGTGAGCTAAGTGCCACAACAAGTTGAATAAAGTTTCTTGGCTCTGTTGCTGTGAAGAGGCAGGCATCTGCATGACCAGATATGATTTCAAACCTCAAAATGACATTTTTATCATCTCCCAAAAACACTGTCAATTTGTCAGGCTAAGGAACACTCCCTGCACTTCTGGTTCTGCTTGCAGGTCCTTGACTGACCTTTGTGATAGAGCCATGTCTCTCACTAGGATGCCACTGTGCTTTACTTCACCTAAACAAGTTCAGTCTTCCTGCATCTATGATATTCAGCCTTTGAGCTTATGCTGTGAATCTACTGCTCCCAGGACATCCCTATTGTTTAGGACAGGTCTGCTGATGCAGCAGTTATTACAAAGCCCGGTCTCCTAAGGGAACAGTCCAAGTCTAGTCACAGTGCCATTTCACTCTCACTTTTGGCCCTGAAAATTTAAGTTCTTTGGTGGAAAAAAATTACAGTTCTTTGGTGGAAAAAAAATCAGACCTTATTTCTATTTCTTAATATTTTAATGTTAGACTTAATATATCAGTGTCTCAGACTTATAGTCTTAGATTTAATGCCTTTTTAGCAAAGTATTCCCAAAAGCACTTATTTCCAGCTGTGTGTAAAATTAATATCCAAAACATAAGGAAAAATATAGCTGAGCCAATTCCTTAGTTACAATGGAGAATAGTTAATCACAATAAATTAAGAAATTATTTACACTAAAAAGTGTATTTAAGAAAAAGAATTGGAAATGTATATGTTAACAAATAATAGTAAAGCACAAGTCGGAAGTACCACTGGAAACTTAGTTTTACACTTAACTAATTTACAGCCTCCTCCTGTCCCCTCTACAATTAAGATAAATGATCACTAAATACCCCGATAACAAACATTTTCTAAAATTAAAGTTTGGGATGGCTAATAGATGATTGGATACAGCTTATTTGGAAAATTTTAACAGATCTAGTTGAATTAAACGCAATCTCAGTATGGCAACAATGTGCTTTAATTTCAGAAACAAACTTGCTTATTTTTATCAATGATTTTTATCAGTCTTCAACATGTCTTACCTTTATTCTTAAATATATATTTTTTGTTGCATCATTTATTTCATGTTCAATTTAAATTATCTAAAAACATCCATTTCTTGTGAGGAAAACAAAGTCATCGATTTATTTACTGATCTTCTCTTCTAACTAAACAGGCATCTGTGTAACACAATCCAATACAGCTGTCAAATTACAACTGCTTACTGTTATACAAAAAATATTCAAATAAGATTAGATAGAAAATTATTCTGTTGAAAGTTATTCATTGATCCAGCCTGCAAGGCATAAAGGCAGGCATGGGTGGATCATGAACAGCCTTTTGCCTTACATGGAAGATCAGTACTGCCCAGCCTGAGCAAGAAGCTGCCACAAGGGCAGGATCACATGGAAAGGGAGAAAAAGGGTCTCTTGTATGAAGTTTTCATCCAGATTTAGGCAAAGAAGCCTGAGAATTGTTAGGGTACAAGGATTCAGGGGCTAGCTTGGACATTGATTACATATACCCATGACCTCTGACACCCTGTAGAGATTTTCTAAATAGCATAAACAGACATAGCTTTTTGGAGGTACAGTTTAGTATTGGTATTTCAAAATGCTGCTCTGTTGCTCTTCCCCTTCCAAAGGTGAAACCAGGAGACTTTTCACATGGATGCTGTGTTTTGAAATTGAAATTGAAATTGAGAACTAAAACAACATGGGCTTGGGGCTGAAGGCAAAAAGCATCTTATTCTTGCAATCCTCTAGCAGTGTAGTTTTCTTTCTGTCACATATGGTCCTAAACCCCAGTTTGAGGGACCTGTATAATTTAGCACTTTGATGCAAAAAAAGGGACCAAAACCCACTTTATCTCATAGGTTTTTCTTAATGAAAGCCATTGGAAGCCAGAAGAGGAATTAGAGATCTTTCATTAGCTTCTCACCCTGTTCCTTCTAGAAGTCTTATCTCCAATAAATTAAATAGGATGATACTCAGATACTTGGCACAAGTTGAGTATGTAGCCATGCACACTACTCACCAAACAACCACACTTCTGAGAGATGTCTTAGGAAGAAGAGGAGGCAAAGAGTTGACCATGTAAGACATTTTCATTCCTATATGGACATTTCCAACCAGTGCTGTTCCTTCTTGTTGCTGCCACAACAGAGCAAAGAAGGGAGCATGAGGTTGTATTTCTCTCAGTACAAATGGCAGAGTCTGGCTGTGCCTTGACAATACTAAGCAGGAGATATTTATAATGCAATATGAAAATATTGCTCTTATCATCTTGTGTTCAGCATTGCAAATCTCCCAAGAAATCATCTGACATAAAATATTAGTAGAATTTTGACAGACCTGGAGGGAACAAAAGTGTATATGGATGACATTTAGTTTAAACAAAATCAGAGAAAGAAAAGAAATTCAGAAAAAATTCAATGCATTTCTCACAAAGTGACTCTACATTTTGAAATTGATAATAAACATAGATGATTATAAACCATTTGACCATTTGCATTCAACAATCAATTTTAGCAGTTGACACATCCCTGAGTTTTATACCCAGCTACTTTCTTTACTAAAATCTGTAACACTAATTGGTGCTAAGGACTCAGTGTTTTTTCTGCAAGATTACCAAATGCACCTCTATTATTCTTTGTTTATATAAAAGAATGAATCAGAGCAAATCAAATGCCTAAGCCTTATAAAGTAGGGTAAAATGCTTTTTCTAGGGAAACTTGGAGCATGTGTTTTCTGAAGGTGCTGGAAAATGGAAAATAGCATTTTATCTACTCCTCCACTTACCTCATGTTAAGTTTATTTACGCCATCCCAATAAGCATCCAATTAAAAACACTAGCTGGGGTCTGGGAATCTGATTGCCTTTGTAGCAAGAGAATGACCTAGGAACAGTCACATTTGGCCTCTGTTTTTCAAATGACTTCAGAGAGTTTGAAACAAAGCTCAAAGAAGTGAGCATCAGATCCATACTTGTAGGCACAGTGGATGTTTTTTTCTTAAATTATATTGCAAATACCTTAAAAATAAAAAAATAGTTATGCTAACCCTAAATATATATCATGACATATGATAGGTAAGTTGAAAAACCATATTGTCTATCAAAAGACAGTGCATGTAAACAGCAAAAAGAACAATATGACAAAGTTATTTAAGAGAATAACTTATTTTCTTTCTGTTTTTTCTCCTTGTCTTCATAATGTAGTTAAGCTTATTATATTTATTAAAAATTATGTTCAAAACCAAAAAAACAGCAGAAATTATTGTAAATTGAAGCTGAAGTATAACAGATGGTACATTATTTATACACTACTTCAATTGCAAAGATATATTTTCTAAATCTAAAGCTATTTTATTTTGCATATAAAGAGTGACTCCTAGTTAACCAGTGTAGTCAAAGGCCTGAAAGAGATTCATATACTAGGATAAAGAGATCTTCTTTGAAAGACTTTTTTTTTTTTTCCTTTGAGAAGCTAAATAAATAGGAACAGCAAGAGTTGGAAAGAGAAGCAGGTATGGAAGTATTTTGATCAAGGTCTCAATTTCAAAGGCAGGATGCAGAATAACACATACATGTTTCAATATATAGTCTTTTGCTCTGTGCCCTTCTCCCATAATACTACAAATATCCTTTGTACACCTGAACCTACCAAAGGGATAGGCCCTGTTGTCAACTTCCCAGATCAGCTTTTCCACTCCATCTGTCCTGCTCATCTCTTAGCATTTTCCATCTCTTTTGAAACAGTCTGATATGTTACCACACCAGTTTGATTTAGGGTATAAGCTTTTTGGGGCAATAATTGCTATGAATTTGTGCAGCAGGGCACACAGGGCTTTGGCACATTGGGATACCAGCCAAGTTACAGTTTTTGGGGTGACCAGTGTCATCATTCACTAACAACAATTACAATTCTTAGCTCCTATGGAGCGACCTTGGTATTTCCCAGTGCCTCTACTATAGAGATAATGTTAATTTTGTTTCCTGCTTTCCACATTGTGTGTCTATGAGTTAATGAAGGTCAGAGTTGGATGTGGAGGCAGTGTAAGTGAAAAGGGTCCCCTGCAGAGGGGTGTGTTGTGGGTCAGGATATCAGAATGGACATATGGAAGATGTTTAAGACAACAACTTAAGTGTTTCTGGTCACCACAAGGAATGAACGAGCATTTTTGGATGGTAACACTGTGGTTCAGCTATCCTCAATCTTCTCTCCTTTTCCATTTCAGAATAAGGACTCCTAAGTGGGCTGGAAAACAGTTCAATCCAAATTTCTCAAGGTAAGCATGTCTAGCTCTAGGCAAGCAAACCTAACATTGCCTTCTATGATACATCTATCTGTACCACAGTGCCTCAGTTCTTACAGTGTTTCCTGAAGAAACCCAGACTCTTTCTGAGTGATGTGAGATAAACACAGCCATAGCCTTCCCTTTTTATTGCCTTCAAGCACTGATGATTCCCATAATGGTTTCATGAACCTAGGCATACTTAGGACAGTGTTTTGATTGAGGATTTTTACTTTTGGGGTTTTCTTAAGCGGTAAAGTCATGGATTCATGTGAGCATCCATCTTCATTAAAAAGAGCAAAACAATCCAAAACTCTCACAATTACTGGGGGAAAGATTGAACCAAACACATTTAGGTTAAAATCCAAGAGAGTATAACAAAGATTTCTAAATGCTATTTTTGTAGATGACTTTAAATCAGTTCTTAGGAATTTTGAAGGTCTGGCTTAACTACTTTAGAGTTGCCAGTACTACCTAATTGTCAAATTTGCATCTCTGATATATTAAAGTCCTACTACAAGCATTAGGAAATATACCTTTTCCCTTCTGTCACATGCCTACATGTAAGTTAGGTCACAATGCCTTGCTTACAATTAATAGTAAAAAAAATAACAGATGATCACAGTGGGTAAGGTGAATGACAAAACCTTCTTAATGCTGGAAGTAGCCTGTATTGGCCCAACACTGCTATCTAACAGAGGGGATAATCATAGCCGTTGGAAGTCTTTCAACTGTATTTAGAAAACACTGGCTGTTATCAGCAGTGTTAGAGGATGAGCGCTCACAAAACCCTACAAGCCTTCTTCATTGTAATATCTTCTAATATGCATCTAATTTTTTCCCTGAATATCAACAAATTCCTCTACAATATTTCAGTTCCTCAAGGTTTTTGCTTAAAGCACTTGGTGGTACCTGTTCTTGAACGAATTGGCTTTTTAACACTTGCCAGCTTTACTTAAATATGTATTTTTTATTATTTAATATGGCTTACAGTTTGTTTAAGAACTATTTCAATTGTTTTTTACAAAATTTCTTATCTTTTCTCCTCATATATTTAAGGATGCATTCAAGGTTTGATCCAGTCCCATATCCTCAGGTATTTAACCTAATCAAAGTCTGTACTTATATGAATTTAGAGTCACTAAATTATTAAGGGAGACAATGAAGCACATCTGCCTAAAAGTGAAACTGAGAAACTAAACCATTTATGTTCACTCTTCATTAGACATAGAAATAAATGTTTTAGTTCCCATTTTTCCCCTTCACTAGTCTTTTTTGTCTTTTCCTGAACATAGGCCACCTTGCTGACTCATGTGTATAGCTACCATTTGCTGCTGTTTATTCTGTTCCTAATTGCCATTTCCCGATCTTCAGTAATAATGTGTAATGAGCAAATAATAACTTCATTAATTTAGATTAACCAAAGTCCAGATCAATTAGTAGACTGTAACAAGACTGTAAGACTGTCTTGTTCTTCCATCACCCATGACTAGCACTGAACAACAGAAAAGACCACACTGCTGTTTTCAAGGCAAGGGTGGTCCTTTATGGTTTATATAACTGTTTGAATTGAGTGACCATCTTTGTGCACACTTCACAGTAACCTCACTTCACCACCCATCCTGCCTCTCCTCTCTAGGGCAAGCATACTAATTCACTTCTCATTGAGAACAAGTCTTAACTTCAGATGCTGTTTGGTTGAATGCTATAACAAAAACTGAAGGATCATGCTGAAGAGCAGTGTTGCTGTGTCCCAGAAAGCGGCTTTATTCCCCACCTTCCATGTGTTTTGTAAACGGCAGAAAGCACTCCCAAGGATGAATGTGACTATCAAATATCCAGAAAGGAAGACAGGGAAGATGGAAAGGACTATCAAAGAAAATCTGATGGTGTTTTCTAATAAAGCAATTCTACTTGAATGTTGATCTTTGCTGCTGCACTAAGTCCACTAACCATAACTTGTATGAGGCTTTCTGAGGGAAACTCCTTGTGCAAAATACAAAGTAAGGCAAGACAAGGCACAAAGATTTACATGAGTGGAAAGGGGAGGAAGAACAAGTTGGAGTTTTTTTAGCTTCTGACAAAAACGATGTACTGTAGTTAAAGATATATCTGGCTGATCAGTTTCCAGACACTGACATGAACTGGGAGTCTTGTCAACACCCTTTCTATAACAAAAGCCCAGGTACATGGAACTCAGCCCTATTATACCTCACTCTCCTGGCTGTGAGATGAATTCAGAACAGGAGACATATTGGCCCCTTAGAAAAATGGGCATGCTACTGTCTCAGAGACTGTTATGTGCCCAAACACCTCCTAGAACATAAATGATGAAGTCATGATATATTTAGTGATAAATTTAATGTGTTACATCTGATCAGATTTTTGAAAATAAATATTGTAAATAAATTCTTACTTTTAATGTAGTTTTACCTATGTAGTTTGACTAGAAAATGGTGGTATAACGTATGTAATTCACCATGGAATACAAATTTAACAGCAGAAACCCACATAAGATAGATGTGGCTGATAGGGTTACTGTAATGGTTACATCCATGGGAAACACATCTCTAATATGATCCCCACTGTCTGGGGTATAAGCACTGTGGAAGTGGATTTAGTAGTGTCTTTGGTCCCACTCCAGGACTTCAGGACCGATGTGGACCTCATCAATGTTTTCCCAGATACAGAAATATGAGTCTCTGCAGGATCATTTAGTACATCTTGGACATGTCCATGTTCACACTGAACTCATCTCAGGTAAGGACTGTCCATTTAAAAGCTGGATATGCAGTCCTAGAGAGGAACTACAAGTAATTAAAAATAAATTAATGACTTACATGGCTACATTGAGTAGGGAAATATTCTCTCACCTGTTAAAATCTGTGATTACCTTTTTCAAGCTATATTTGTAGAACTACTGACCATGATTTTCTAAAAATTAGTTTATTCTGCCTTTTATTTCCTTCTCTGTATACTTTTTTCTCTCCAAGCTGAAACTTAACTGACTTGTAAACTATATGCAGACTTGTATACTCCTTCATGAAAAATGCTGTTTAAATAAATGTAACAATGTTTCTTATTCCACCTAAGCAAGCCAATTTTTTTGGCTCTAAAATTTTTGGCTGCATTCTACATCAGCTGAAAGGTTTTGATCTTGCTTAAAGTGCCATCATTCATTTCCTTCAGGAGGCCATTGCTGGTAAAATCACTGTTTATCCATCATAAATGTGTTACATCATAATATTTTATTGCATATACGTAAGCAGTACTTTGTGGGATTTTTCCCAGGAGAAAGATGTTTATTATTCAGTAAGAATATGGAGTCTAAAGTTAAATAGGCAGCTCAATACCCTCCGCTCAGTGAATATTTTAACGTCGTTGCAAACTGGGAACAACTGTGGAAAGGTTGTCATAAAAGTAGTATAGGCATCATCTTGACCCAAACTCGTTTGCTTATGCAGGATTAAAGGTATTTTGGACCTGTTTGTGAAAACCTTGGAAATAAATTCACTATCTGTGAATCCTGAAGATCTGGATGAACAAATCATCAATAATATTCCAGCACATTCCAAAATTAGCCATGCTAAGCTAAAAATGTAGACACGACACTAACAGTAATTTTCAGGGGAAAAAAACCAGCTAGATCATAGAATCATATAATACCCTGAGTTGTAAGGGAGCCTCAAAGACCACTGAGTCAAATTCTTGGCACTGCAAAGGACAATCCTGAGAAATATATCATGTGCTTGACAGAATTGTTCAAGTGCTTCTTGAACTCTGTCAGGCTTGGTACTGTGACCACTTCCCTGGGGAACCTGTTCCACTGTCCAGCCACCCTCTGCGTGAAGAACCTTTTCCTAATATTCAACCTAAATCTCCCCTGACATGGATTCATGCCATTCCCTTGTATTCTGTCACTGTTCAGAGAGAAGAGATCAGTGTCTACCCTTCTGCTTTCCTTGAGAGAAAGTTGTAAACTGCAATGAGGTCTCCCCTCAATATCTTCTTCTCCAGGTCAAAAAAACCAAGCCACCTCAGTCTCTCCTTATAGAGCTTCTCCTCTAGACTCTTCATTGTCTTCCTGAAGGAAGTTGGAGGAAAAGAGAGAAAAGCAGTGAAATCAGATTTTTTGCAACATGAATAGAGTACCATATATTGATTGGAAGTTTCCCAGTCAACAGAAAAAACAATGAAAGCCCATCTACAGAAGCATGGCTCTTTAAAGCCTGTAGGACTGCTAAGGGTAAGCACATGTATATTTAGTTTTTTTAGGGGATTGCAATTTGCCTTCCAAAGATCTTTCTAAGATTGATTTCAAGTTCCAACTTGAAAAAAGGAGCCTTATTCCTCACAATGAATTTTGAGTCAGAGGTCTCAGGGATGGAGAGGTGGTGGTGGTGGTGATTGTTATTATTAATTATTGGATATGGAACTTTACCAGAGATATCACATCCTGGAGTCCAGAGCCTATATAGCCATTTACACTAGATCAATTTGAAGTTCAAGTGTAAAGACTGTACAAATCCTAGCATTTGAGAACTGACAACACTTTACATGAACTTTGCACACACAGGAACAGAAAAAAGCAACAGACATTTGAGTCATTTTTGTTTTGTAATATCTCCCGATTTGTGCCTTACTCCTAAGAAACTGCATTGACAAACACCAATTTTGTTAATGCAAGAAGAAATAAAATTAGAAAAGAAAAAATGTGCCCTCTTAAATTATTAGAGAGTGGAAATTACATGTACATTATCTAAGATTACTAGAAAATTCTAAAGAAGAGGAATATTTTAAGTGTAACTTCAGAGTAGGAAATAGGTCTAGAAAGTTTCTTGTGGGTGGTTGTGCTAAAATGAGCTAAATTATCATTCTGTCTAAACTTTTTTGTATTCAGTAATTTGCCATTATTCTTGCCAACAATTTACCAAGAGCGTGAAGGGGGAAGAATTATAAAAGATTTAATTAAGGAATTCCTTAGAAACACAACAAACCTCAAACGACACCTCATACTTAAAACTTACAAGTTAATAGAAGGCTTGCAGCTTCCAAATTCATAATTATGTCCCACAGATAATTGTTTGGCTCAATTATGTCTCTGAGCAGCATTCTGTTACCCATAGAGATCTTGGAAAAGTCAGGGATAGCTGCAGCGTTACTTGCCAAATAAGAATTGCAGCATTCTTACAAACAAGGAAACAAACAAACAAATAAACAAAACCAATCTGTCATCACTTTAACTGCAAAAGTCCTTTCTCAGTTTTCTGGCTATTTTTTTTCTGTGAGTGGGACAATGAGCTTGGGAGTTTGCAAATAAAAAGAGAAAGATTGAGAGTGAGGAAGATTTAAACCCCCAGAAGAGGCTGGACAAGAA
Organism: Hafferia zeledoni; assembly: GCA_035583235.1. NCBI lineage: Eukaryota > Metazoa > Chordata > Aves > Passeriformes > Thamnophilidae > Hafferia > Hafferia zeledoni. The sequence goes on from JAWWEV010000115.1 coordinate 35,289,393, forward strand.
ATTAGCTTCTTTACAAATTCTAAATTTGTTTCTCAGACACTTGAAATAAAAATATTATCAAAGAGATCCCCAAGAGCTAAGGCATTGTTAAAAATTATTTTACGCAGCTCCCTGGTAAACTTTTATTTCAAAATTCAAATCTCAGGTCTGTATGTTGCTTACACTAACTCACATGAATATTTGGACTTTTAAAAATTATCAGTAAAGTAGTGCTCAGAGTTGCTAGATATGGAGAAGTCTCTCTTTTCTCTTTCCAAAAAGCTCACTTTATACTGTGTAGTTCATAAGCCTTGCATGGTTGTATCATACACGCTGCAATTTCGGACAGTCTCAGGTGGTGCCTTATTCAATGGCATTAGTTAACAAAGGATAATTTCAGCCAGAGACAGAGAAGACTAAAGTTGAAGAAGATGAGTGGGCCCTGTCAGAAATTATTTCCAGTGAATGTTTAGGTTCAGCCTTTGAAACCTATTGCTGATAAATATTCTTCAGGATCTGTAGAGGCCTATTAAGAACTGCTTCATGTAACTATGGATCTACACTAGCCTGCCCAACAGCATGTACTGTTGTCATTGAGATAATCTGCTATTGCTTTGATGTTTTAAGGATATTATTAAATTCACAGTTGAAGTTTGATTGCCTTAAACAATTGAGTAGTTCTTTAGAATTATTTAATACAAATGGAGAGTCATGAAGAAAATTGTGACAGAATATAGAGACCATTTTTAGTAGAAAGTTCAAATTTCCATCAAAACACATACACAAAACATTAAAAAAAAAAAGGTACCCCTGGTTCACAAAGAATTCACAGGAAGTAGCCTCAGTACAACAAATGTTACAAGGTAAACACATTTATCTCAGTATTTGCAATATTTCAGAGGAGAAAACAAAATGATGTTGTTGAGAAGAGGTAGATTGTGGTAATTGAACTTCCCAGGATAATAGGAAGACCATGAGAAGTATCTTACTGGATTAAGCTAATACTCCAACTAGCACAAGGTTTGTTTTCTGACAGTGGCAAAACCTTGACAGTTTTCTCCATCCATCCTTCTCATTCCCTAGGACATACTACTATTGAATTAAAGACATTGCAGGTCACACTCCTGTTTCTTCACTTCATATGTATTCCTTGCAATTTTAACCTTCTGAAACCATCTGCTATCCTCAGTCTCCTGTGGTGAAAAGTTCCCAAAGTTTGCCACCCATGGTGTAAAGTACTTTTAAATATTTTAAACTGATTTCAGTATCATCCAGTGTCCCCACATTTCTGTATTGTGGGAATTGGTGAACCATGGTAAACATCCTTCTTACCATCACCTGCATTATTTTCTCAGTCATGCCTTCTCTCAGTTTTCTCTGCTTCAAACTAAATTGTCCAAACTGTCAAGCCTTTCCTTCCAAGGCAGCTTCTGCATGCCTTGGATCATTTACATATTTTTTAGTACTTCTGCCTCTCTCTTGAGATGTAAAGTCAAGGTGTGACTGTATCACAGAAGGACACCTTTCTTTTCCCAATGTTCTCAATCTGCTGTTGTGTATAATGGAGATATTGAATACAATTTACAATACTTTTGCCACACAACTAGAGAAAAGATTATCATCTTGTCTCAAAGCCACTCAAAAATAAAAAATGCTATATCCAAGGAAACTCCACACATCAGATTTAGAAGAGTTCTTTGGGGTCCATACTGGGGGGTTTTGTCTGCATGATACCTGAATAAATAGATTTTGTACAAAGTATGAGTATAAAGCAGGTCAAATTCCAAAAATTCTTCACTAGCCCTAGAGACAGATTATGACTTAACTTTGTAACCAATCGCAGTTTTCACTGGAAACAAGCAGTCTGGAATGATGGCCAAAGATTGTTACACATACTCCTTACACAATGGCTTTCATACATGAAATCACATGTTGCCAGTTCAAAAATTCACTTACAACATATCAATCCTCAAATCAAATAAAGTCACAAGGCAACAGACAATGATACTAATCTTTTTCCTGTTGGAGCTTGTTGCATCTATGTTTTTTCAATGAGTGAACATGCAGCCAGATAATTACCTTGTTGTGAATGGAGAATGAAAAGGAAAAAAAAAAAAAAAAAAAAAAAAGAAAAAAATAGAGAAAAAAGAAAGGGAACTGAGACTTTGATATAATCATCACATTTTGCCAAACTTTGCTGGAACTGGGAGTGAAGAACCATCCATCATCTCAGTACTGGCCAGGTGAAAATACAATTGCTGTGCTTAAGCATAGGCTCTCTTCACATTTCCTAAAGATGAGTGGAAAAACAGACAAAAGAAAGTTTTACCTGAAACATTCTAACCATGCAAGGAGAAAGATGTGCTGCTGCTACCCTCTGAAGTGGTGGGCTTTTCCCTCCTGGATCTTCTAGAGGAATTTGTGCTTCCCCGTGGTACAATATGCTCAAGAATGGAGGTCAGAAAAAGAAACAGGGTTGTGCTGTCCCTACAGCCCCACTGCAAGATGTAACTCACCTCTGAAGCATCTCAAAAAATGTGAAAAACCCAAAAACTTACTAATATATTGACTATTTTATTTTATTATTCTTGCTTTGTAGCCTAGTTAAAAGAAAGGTGTATTTCTAATTGATCTCACTGGAACAGAGATTACACAGATAAAATAATTTGGTTTTGTTTCTGCCCACACTGTCTGCATGGTAATATTTTAATCTCTAATTTTTATAAGAGAAGGATGTGTGGCATGCTTTCTCATCTCCCACAGACTCAAATCTGCTCCTACATTGAGATTCTGCCTTCATGAACTCCCCCAAAAATAAAGATTTTTCTCAGTATGGTAACATGAATCACTGTTGGTGAACATAGCTAACAATGTCAAATTCACAGAGGGCAGAATCAATGAGTTTTCTTTTACTAGTGACCTAAGGATATGGCTCATCCACCAGGGGAGAAAGATGTAAGTTCCCTTTTAGTGCTGAGCATAATGAAGACAAATAAGACAATATCTGAAAAGAGAGATTTAAGGAAGTCCAAATGTTAGTCCTATCAATACACCCCAAGGTGTCCAATCAGGGAACAAAATCATATTCATTTCTCCAAATTCTCTCCTTATTTGTTGCCACATATGTTGCAATACTGCTTTGTGCTAACCACCCATATGGCTCTAGTCACAGTAAGCTTTCCTTACCAGCATCCTCAGTCCTAGCAAAACACATCTTCTTGAAAGAAAATTTGATTTCAGTAATGAAGTTCATTCTATAATTGTATGTTTACTTAGAGTAACTAGGGTGAACAGGGGTGATTTCTAAAAAAAACAATGATACTTGCATATTTTGAATATCAAATAAAAAAAAATGAAGTTTGGAATTCAGATAGTAATTAAAAGTCTAATTATGTGGTTGCCACATATCTACACTAGACAGTTTTCACAGTATGTAGTCTGTGACTAATAGGGGCATAAATATGGAAATCACCCATGTTTTAAAACAAATCTTCTCCTTAGCATATATCTGTCTGTGGTGGTACATCCTTCTCCCATTCCTCCTTGGGCCACACTATGATCTCAAAGTGTTTGTTAGGCCTTGGCCTTGACAAACAGCACCTGAGCTAAGTTCCTTCTGAGCTTATCAGAAGCCCTGTCTGCTCCCAGGAACTTATGTTGTCTGATGAACTCTTTTTCTAACCAACAGCCTTGGAAACTTTTTTTGCCTGAATAACAACCCAAGTGGAACAACATTTTTGCTATTGGACTTTCAAAGAAAGTTACCAACTTAAATTGCAGCCAAGACGGAAATCTACTAGGACTAGAACTAACTGTCTTGCAACCCTATAAACAGGAGTCCTAAGTGAGGCCCTTTGAGCTCTCCTGGATCACAGCAGGTTGTGACCAACTATTTCCCTCTCAGCAGCTCACCTTTCAGAACCAGCCAACTCTCAGTTTTGCTATACTTGGAGGACTACAGCTGAATGCTGCCAACGGAGCCTGGGCTGATACCACTAATCCTCAAGGCTCAACATTTCATCCTTTGAGAAGATGCTGTTCTGGGGAACAACCCCTCACTGATGCCTACTGCTACTTTGCCGTTGGTTTTGGTTCAGGGAAGCAAACATTTTTATTGCTGGGTTTTCTCCTCTCTTGTTGGGTGTTTCTTGGGAAGAGTCTTTTGGAGTGTTTTTGTGGGTCTGGGTGGTGGAAACTGTATTATTGGGTGGGTAACTTGGTGTAGTTATTGTTGTTCTTTTTACATTTGTATATATGTCTTATATTGCATTTGGCTTTTAACTTTCTGTCTTCTGTGTAAACATAAAAACATTGCCATTTTAAATTTTAGTTCCAGTTTTTATTTCCTCCCTCCCCTTCCTTTGGGGGAAGATTCTGACCTTGTAGTTGGTACTTGGCATTTTGCAAGGTCAGCCCACTAGAGAGGCAAAGGCATCTGACGTGAGTAATTTACTGAACTTTTCACAGATATATCCTGTACATACTACTTTAGGCCCATGTGTGTGCAAGTGTGAATATGCTGTATTAAATGTGCTATGAATGTTACTCCCTTATATTCTCAAGTACTTTAGATTTGTAAGAAAGTTAGTCCTATAAATGAGTTAGTGACATAGTAAATTTTTATAGAATCTTTTGTCAAATTGTTGTTGTTAAACCTTTAGGCCTGAACTATTGCTCAAATATGGGGCTAAGTTTGGCAAGGTAGTCCCATCTGAACCTTGCGACTCAGTGGAAGAGTGTCCCTTATTCCTTCTATCTTTACTCTTTCCTGTCTATACCCTTTTCCATGCCCAGCATCCATATGGATAATTTTTGGTAATTTTTGTTTCAGATTGATTGATTTTAGATTTTAGTTTGCTTTTTCTCTTTATGTTTTAATAATTTAGTAAGTAGTAGTGTGAACCTTGCCAAGTTTTTATTAAACCTACATTTGCTGGTACTTTTGCACGTAATTCTTTACACATTCTTAAAATACTCATCTGAGATAGTGTCCTACCATCTACACTTCCAAAGAGACTGTCATTCAAGTGTCAATGAAGATCATACAAAGTGTCGGGAAGTACAAGATATGGGTCTAAAATTTGCATTTCCATAAATGAGGACAGAAATAAGCAAGCAAAAATCACTGCTGAAGATTTTTAAAACATTTATGCAATGTTTGAGAAAACTATTTTTGCATTAACCTTGAATATGTTTGCAAAGATAGGTAATTCAAACACTGATAGGTTTTGGGATTTGTTTTTTTTGAATTTTTCCAAAGCACCTGCTTAGTGCATATGGAATAGAGATGGAGCACTGAAACTAAAGCCAGAAATTCTCCCCATAAAAAAACCACCAACCAACCAACGAACAACCCACGCAAGCAACCAAAAAAAAGCCCTCCTTAATTTTACAGTTTGAGGACTTCTATTCCAAAATCTATGTGGACTCATTTGGGAAATTAAAAATTTTCAGGTAAAATAAAATAGGTTAATTTTCTACTTAACGCAGGTATGTTTCCTTTAGAAAGAATACACCAGAAGAAGAATTTTATAAGTGCACTTAATATAAGGAACATTAAAGTTTTTCTTCAGTTTTGGTTTTCTGGGAATTTGGTCTACTTATTTACTTAAATTATTGTACTAATAAGTCACCATGCTGCTTGAGGATGGTCTTTCACATAACCTTTCCAACAAACAGAAGTTTTAACCTGCTATTCAATCACTAAAACTTAGGTTTTTTTCTCATTTTGAAAATGAAAATATCTTTGTATAGTTGTAGCATTAAAAAAAAGGCTTGATTTTCTTTTTAAATTTGTCCGTAAAATAACAGTTCAGCCAGATGGCAAACTTTATTTTACTTAGAGAGGAAAAGAAAATCAAGATCAAAATACATTTAATTTACTCAAAGCTTTTATACGAAAGCTGTAACAATGTGCTTCTGAAATTATTGTATTCATGCAGAAAGCATAAACGTTATAGGCAGCTTAAGAAGCAGCAGATATTGTGCCAGTTCAGAATTCCTACTTACCTTGAAAATGAGGTTCTTCTGGAATATAATGCAATGTTTATTGCATTAAAAATGAATGTCTGAAATTTCTTATGTAATAAGTGCATTTATAGCATCTTTGTGAAGTGTGAAAACTAAACTGAAAAAAACCCAGTCTTTTCTTTAGCAGACAATACAGCAGTAAATAAAATATATTTCATGGTATTTTAACCTAAATGTACTTTTTTCATTAGTTATTAAGACTTTCATGCTTTGATCTATACACTCTGTCCACTGAAGCTGGAAATGGCTGATCCTGTAGATATTTGACTATTAAGGAGATATCAATTTTAATATGGATATCTTTTTCCTTGAATAGTTACACATACAAGTGTGTAGTTAGTTATATATTACTACACAAAACATTGTTTCAGAAAAAAAATCTGCTATACTTAGTCCCAGTGAAACTGAATTTTCTTAAATGTCCTCTATTCCACTGTCTAACATATGAACTACTAATAGTTTTCGTATTTTTTACATACTTTAAGTCACTGTTGAGCATGTTTTGATTTGGTGTTTTTTGGTGGGGATTTTTTGTAGCTGTTTTTGGTTAACTGGTTGTTTTTGTTTGGGTGGATTTGTGTGGTTTTTTTATTTTTTATTTAAAGAGATGCAGACCCTGTTTCAGCAAAGCACACAATTACACATATAATTAAATTTTGTAATGTGTGTCTCCAGTAAAATCAAGGGATTGCTCACCCGTGTCTAAATGGTTTTTGGAGCCTAGTCTTGCAGTACACTGAACAATAAAATGTCTATGCTAGGGGCACATCCAAGGGAAGAGTAGGATTTTTTAAGACCATTGTGGAACCAGGAGCTGAAGACCATGAGTCACTTCACATCAGTCACTTCTTCCAGAAAACAATTGCTCACTCTTTAATGACACACAAATACTATTAGATTAAGTTGTGAGCTTAAACAACACATAAAAATTTGTTGTGGGTTACTGGAAGTTAGTATGATGTCAACGTCTTGATGTCCATTAGAGTAGGTCCTGATGATGCTTTTCAGACAGTGAGTTTCATCAACATAAACAAGAAAGACAGGTACCTAGGACAGAAGCTCAGTGGGAACAAGCTCTACAGTGAAAATTCCGCAGTTCATCAAAAAGCTTTCCTGATTTGCAACCCTCATCCAACATCTTTCTAGTCCCCTAACACTAATTTGGGTTAATCAGCTTCATTGTGGGCCTCATCCTAAAACTATCCTTTGGTTGTTTATCTTCAGGGCAGGTATCAGCTTCTCCAAAGAACCACAGGAAAGAGGAACTGTGGGTTCACTTTGCAGGCAAGAAATGGGGCCCACTACTCTGCTCTAGGACAAAACTGAGCAAGGCATGCCATCAGTGAACTTTGTTCCAGACATTTTATTAGCCCATTTTCACTCATAGGTCTGTGCAGCTCTTTGTTGAACAGTGATGTTAATACAAGATCATGTTGCTGGTAACACAATGGGAATAGCACAAGTCCTGAGGATGGTCTGTGTCTTGCTCATGGCTCTCAAGTAGCCACTCAGACTTCCTAGAGATGTTTCACACAAGCCAAGTCACTCCAGAGTGGTGATTCCTGCTGAACTCTGCATGAGTCCTGGATCCAAAGAAATATTCTAGGCTGAAATGCAGAAAGCAGAAAATTAATAAATGCCTGTTATGCATCCTTAAAGAGAAATTCTGGTGAGATGAGACCTTGTGATGCTGCAGTGTATGGCCAAGGGCATTATTGCAAATATTGATAAAGTTGCTTCATTTTACAAGCAAGGCTAAAGGTTTTACCTCAAGACTACATTCTTAAACATTTGGTTTGCTTTATTAATTCTACTTTATATATGTGCTTGCTCTTAGGTGTCTTAGTTTAGTATATATATTCTATGTTGAGTCCTTTTTTATGGGTAAAAAAAACCCCTATACTATTTTATCAGACTCTTGGTAAGCTATATTGTTGTGAATAAAACTATACAGTATTTTCATTATTTACATATTCTGCCGAAGATATCTATATCCATGCTAGATTATTTGAAAAGTAAATTTTCACAACTAGAAATTCCATGCAATTTCAGTGCCTTCTTGCTTTGTTTTCCTTATATGATTTTCATCTTAAATTATTTCTGAAGTTCTAGAGAATCAAAACAAAAAATATCTTCAGCTTATAGATATACTCCTTTGACAACCTTCAAAATTTCGATAAGATGCTCTTAAATGAAATTACATCCAAGACTGTAATTAGGAATTAATTTTCTACCTTATTTGTCAGATTTTGTAGGTTTTCATTTCTTTCCCCTAGGGGAGGGACAAAACCATGCAAAACCAACAAAAACTGCAATAGTTTTATGAATTTTAAGGTATTTAATAATATAGTTTAGGATAATTGTTCAGTTCGTTACTTAAAATACAGTTAAGCTGGGGGCAGATGAAGAAATACATTCACATATGTTTGTGCTCCCAAAGGATAGAAAACTTATACTATTTTAAAATAGATCTAGGAAAACAATGGAAAAAATCTGTTTTCTTGGAGGATGAACAAGACAAACCTTCCAGGAAGGTAGGGTGCCTGTCTTGGTTTGCTCAGTAAGCACTAAGGAATAAGGAAAGAAAAGGATTTATAGGAATGCATTCATATACTTGAGGGGTTGAGATCTATGTATATAAATTTCTGACTTTTGCAAAGCTAGCTGTAGTTTGTAGATACAGGGAATGAGACTCTATACAGATTTCATTGGTAAGTTAATGAATGGTGTTGCTATAAAAATAAAAAGTAAGAAAGCAGAATTTGAAGGAGGAGGGTTTTGGAGCTTTACAGAAATCCAATGCAATGAAAATATGCATTAAATATTGGTATGAAAGAGTGTGAAGCCAGAAACAGAAGTCAGGCACCAAGTAGGCATTCAAAGCTTGACACATTGGCAGAATGGGTCAGTATGAAAATTCACATGAGAAGAAAACAGCAGCAGCTAATCAGCAAGAAATGGACATGTACAATACCTGGAAGGTTAGAAGAAAGACCTGGCATTTTCTGTGAAAAGTAGGTACTTGAAATGCAGAAGTGAATTAAAGGCAGGGGGATTTTTCAACTTGACTGGTTAGAAGGAATTTGAACAAATGGCAATGTGTATGGACAGGAAGGGAATTTATAGCACAAGTTTTAGGTTCCTTTAATTAATTAATGGACTGTTGGATTTAGAAGCCGGTTGTGACAATCAATATGCTTAAGATGAAGAGACTAAAGCACACTCAGGACAGTGATTTCAAAGGCTTCTTGGACTAAGATCTAGTGAGGTGCAATGTAATGCAAAGGAAAACTAAAACTGTGGACTGCAAGATTCTGAAAGATTTGGGAGCCCTCACTTGTGTGATTCCAAATGGATTTTAACCCAAGACATATTTCTCATCCCCTTTCTCAGCTTCAGTCTTAAATAATTCAGCACATGCAGACTGATTTTATAGCATTTACTTGCCGTCTCCAGGGATGGGATACAACGCAGAACCCAAGGTTTTCCCTGTGCTGACTGTTTTCTAGTTGCTTTTGGCCCTTAAGAAATGTGGACAAAGGGGTCTCTAATTGTAGGACCTCATACTGTAGGTTAGGAGTCAGAAATCCCTCAGCAGCTTGGCAATTGCACTGTACCAGCAAACAGGACTTGGGCAAAGTCTGACCCCTGATCCTGTTGAGAACCATTACACCACCAAGGTCTGCCCTGGCACCTGAGAAGTCTGCCAGCTTTGTCATTGTTTTCATTCCCTTTACTGTGGGAAGAGTCAGCACACTGGGGCAATAAATTCATTCAGACACTCTTGCATCCATGACACAGTTTAATTTAATTTTAAAGAAGAATACACCCTGTGGCCTGTTTCAAAACAGATCAGAAACTAGCACCATCCCTCTCATTTCACAGCTTGGCGCTGTTGTGGCCCTGCAATTGTATCCCAGCAGCATAAATAAGTTTCCCTTTGGGTGTGATCTGGGTAAGCTACTGAGCTGTTCTCACTCCAAGAAATCAGAAAGACTCCCACCTTTAAATTCAGTTCACAGAAAAGTTAGATGTAGAAACTGAGTCTAGCATTGTTGTGATGTCTCAAAGTTGTTGTTTTCAGATACAAGTTCTGATGTCAGGAAACCTCTGATAAAGAAAGAATCAGGTTTAGCCTTTTCTCAAAATGGGTCTCTGGGATAATACATACTTTTGCATCATCTCTTTGTTATCTTAGTGTATGAATATATTTCTAACATCATATTGTGTGTCTCAATTAAAAAAAAAAAAAGAGGAAAAGGAAGAGAAGAGTAAAAGATTTCCTTGTATAACAATAAATTGTATAATCTCTGTCACTTCAGGTTCAAGTACTAGGCAGCAGACAAGCATACCTTTAGTATGAGAAAGTGTAAATAAAGAAAGTGGTTGATGTCGTTCTGAGTAGATCAACTTATTTCAGAACAATCTGTGCACATGATATCACTTTGAACATTAAATGAATACATCTTATGTAACTTCCTCATTTTAATATAACTGTAAAATTATTGATTAAGGAAGGAAAATCTTAGTTCTTAAGATAAACAGCATAAATCTGTTTTATTGTAAGTAACGGGGCTTGGAATATTTTAAGAATTAAAAAAATAATACATGGATATAAGTCACTCTCATTACCTTCAATCTAAAGAGAATTTGTAATAAGAGCATTCCATTACCTATTTATTTAAATTTGTGTCCCAAACACTAGAAGAATGATATTTCACCTTCTGTCACCGAATGGCTCATATCGAAGTCTCATTCATCAATCTTAGCCTGTTACATTGTAAGAATTTATAGAGCAAGAATCAAAACAGTATCAGCAGCAACCAAAATTCCATTAAAAACCCTTGGAAAATTTCACACAACACATCTTCAGCATCTCATACTTTTCATAGAAAAGATTTTGTTTAAATGTGATGTTGTTCCTTGTGAGATGATTCAAACTTTGGGTCTGATCAATATGGGCAGCAGGTTTTTTCCAGTAATTCCACTGGGTTTTCAGCTGGTGGCTGCCAGGAGATCCCCTACAGTTGAATTGCATCAGTATGTTGCATGCAGCTTTCACAAAAGTGAAAAGTCGTTCTATGTCCTTCAACTACTTCAGGTAAAATAGCAAACAGTGCTATCTATAAACTTCTGAAATCATTAGGAGACAAAATTAGGTCAAAGAGACTGCCTTTTTTCACATAGTGGAATTTTGACTCCCCAGCATTTTACTTTCTTTGCTGTCAGCGATATGGGTGCAGGTGGTTTGGATGGACCCCAAGCAATAGGCTAAAAGTGGTAACATGCTTTCAGTGACTTGGTAGGAAAACACAGTAGCCACTGGCCCATCATTGCTTTGTTTTACCAGGTATAGCACCTTCTCAGTCCACTATTACATCTTCCAAGCAATCTTTTACATCACACTTGTGTGATAATTTTTTCAGATTTTCAGCACATACTTCAATGCAATATATGAATCTGAAATCACTGTGAGGTAGAAGACATCTTTGGACAAATACCATTCTGACATTACATTTTTGTTGGCAGTACACATGATACATTTAACTCATTTCTGTAAGTGATTAATAATAAGCACCAACATAATATTTTTATGATTTTGATTACCTGTTTTTTTTTTTATGCTTTCTTAATATGCTAGCTTACATGAAAGTGGAGAATTTGGGGTATTGGACTTTTATGAAAAATAACATCTTCACTGTATCATGAACCTGACTTTTTAATTTGTATTGTGATATGAGCAACAACTGTGTTGATCTCTTTCTTGTACCTGAGATGATCCCCAATGAATCCTGCAGAACTGTAGTCAGTCAGTGTAGGACACAGCATTTCAGTGAACCATAAAGTGCAGGTATTATAGCCCAGGAAAACCAGGCTTGTGGTATTGACATTCTTATGCCTCTAGATTGAGAGCCAGAAACCTGGGAGTTCCTTGGTGTACAATGTTTCCCTCATGTTAAAATTACCAGAGAGAAAGAATGGCCACTGAAGTGATGCATCTCTGGTCCTCAGTGCCTTTTCAGCAATGCTGTGTGAAATGGATGGAAAGGGGTGGATAAAGGCCACAACAAAAAGCAATCTCAGATGGTTTAAATGAGCAGTGCTAAACTAATGTCAATTCAATTACACTGAAAAAAATCTGGTCTTTTGAACATGAACTGAATCTTTTGCTACACAGAGTAATAAGAAAAAAAGCCACCAAGTGGTGTTTAGAAAAAATCCCAAAATATCTTGTTTTCATGTAGCACATACTTCATTATAAAAAAATCCAAGTCTTATAGTATTGGTTGCACTCATTAACTGTTTCCAAAACAAATATAATTAGACTACTAAAAACCTGTCATTTTTGAAAAGTGTGCTTCTGCATCAGGTGTTTAAACATTTAAAAATATTTTGCAAAGAAACATTTAAAAGTATATTTTTTCTTAATCTGTGGAAAGCTTCAAAAACCTGCTGAAATAGTAATATATTATCACTCAACTTAATCAATGTGTTAAGAAAAAAGTAGAAATTTTATTGAATCAGGAAGCAGTCAATATGTGTGTGAAAGGAAAAAAAATTGCCAAAAGCATCACACAGACTTATTCCATTGCTTCCCCTGTTCCCTACAAAAATAACAGCCTCACAATCAAAAGTATATTTCCTGGTTTTTGAAGGATAATGAATTGAAATAATCATTTGTTAGCCTTCAGTTAGCAGCTAAAAACCTATTTCTATGAGAACCCTAGAATTAAATTGTAAATTAGTGGTTGAACAGTCCACAGCACTTGTCTGGGAAAGGGTGATCTTCAGTAATTACTTTTTTATTTCCTACAAGAATGTATGTGTAGAACTTCTGGTCCAGAGGGAATGCAGCATTCTGCAGACTTTACCAATTTTAAAATGAGCTAAGTTATAATAGATAATTCAGCAGGCATGCTGTAGAAGTGAGATTTGCACTGCAAATTCTTTTGTGAATTGATTTTTTTTTGTCATGACAGTTTTATAAACAATGATGTGTTAATATCAAAGAAATCTTTCATGCACCAACCCTTACACTAACATTGCCTTGATTTTATTGGGAAGTTGTAGATATTCTCACAGAGAAGATGGGGACTTGATTTAAAAGCTACTAAATCAAACTAGGTTATTAACAGGCCTCACAGTTGGGATTATGACAGCAACTGAATGTCCTGCACTGGAACAAGGGCATTATGATTTTGAGATATCAGATCTGCATGTATATATATATTGTACACACTTATATATAAAATAATGCTAAACAGCAATGTAAATAAGAACATTCTTAGACTGTCTGAAGCATTAATTTGACAGTCACATATCCCAGCTAACTAGATCCATACATGTTTTAAAAAAGACTGAGTTCTTCACCTTCATTGGACTAACTGTCCCTTTCATGCATGATGAAATTCAGTCCTATCTTAACAAGAATTATGAGTTAAAACTCAACTCCAAAATTAAGTATGCATCAGACTGATAGATGTAATCACAGATAACTCCCACAAGAATTCCACTTTTCTGACATAAGTAACTCTGAATTTATGTCAGTAAATTTGAGAACTATCATGAAAAAAATATTATGGCTTATCTCTAACATTTATATGGTTGACTATCACTTGTGTTCAGTTGTTCCTCTATATCTAAAATATATATCAGCTTTGAATAGGTGACTGAAACTTTAGTCTTAGTCATATAAAAGAAAAAGAAGTTATTTATGTTCCTCTTGAAATCTGCTCTTAAGGTGAGGATATTTTTTCTCTTTGTCTTGCAGGTTCAGGCACAACTCTCTCAGCTTCGCTAATTAATCTTGCCCCAGCTGCTGACTCCACAGGTGATGAGATTCTCCACTTGTCACCCAGGAAATATAGCTTCTGTAATAGAGAAAGGTTTCCATCTGTAAGAGTCTTGAAACCTCTATTAACGCTTTAAAAAAGTTCTGAAGACCTTGCCCATGTAATTGAAGAATATTGGAACTCTGGAGTTCTGATGTATAAACTACTAAAACTTGTTTGTTTTTTGGTTTTAGTTCTGGGGTTTTGTTGGGTTGGTTGGTTGGGTTTTTTTAATCCCATTCCCATTTAAAATCAAAGTAGCAACAGCTGCTTGCTATTTTTTTCCCCATGTGTCATGCAGTCACCTACCTGCAGCATCTGAGTTTTCAGTTAACAAACTTCCTAGAAAAAAAAAATCATTCTCTTGTTAACTAATTAAAATGGCTGCATTACTAGATATTTGTTACTTTTCCTATAACAATGAGGGTAAAAGCTCTCCTCAGGAGAATACTCTAATTATTTCAATTCTACAATTATGGTGAAAAGAGAAGAGTACATGAAGATTCACACTCAGAGAGATGAGTGGTGATGAAGATGAAATAAGCCTTTGACATTTTGCCAATATTGATAGGATGTTTTCACTTATCTTACACCTACACTGTTCATTAGGAATTGATTTCCACCAAAGCAGACGGAGAGAAAGAAGACTGAATTGCCCACAGTCAGAGTGAGCAGTACTGCTGGTGTTTATTACAAGCAGACTGTAAGGTCAGCATGTTTATTCCATCAGCTGCTCATTTTGATCAGGGACAGCAGCACCATCTGACTGAATCTCTGAAGACCTGTCAGTGATGGGGCTGCTGCTGGGTGGTGACAGTAGCTGCAACACTGACTGTAGCTGCAACTCAAACAGGGGCAGTTCTAGCTGTCCCCACTCCTGCTTCCTATGCCATTTCCCATGTTCACTCCAAATTTCTGCCCCCCTTTTGTTTCTACCACCTTAGGACAAGGGGCTGAGAGTTCTGTAATATCACTAGTGACTGCCTGACTTTGCCTTTCTGCCTCACCCCTACGTGGCAATTTGTTTTTACTAGCTGGACTCCTGCGTGCACAGGCAGAGCCAAACCAAGGAGGAAATGGGAGCAGTTGCTCTCAGTTAGATTTAGAGCTCTGGGATTTTGAAAACAGGTTTTTTTGAGGACAATGATAATTTGAGGATAACTGGGGAAACTTAGTTGGAACTAGAGGAAATCCAAGAGAGTCAAGGGCAGCTCCATGACTGATCTAAACAATCTACAGTTGCAGTGTAGGAGACCTGATATTTGCTTGGATGTCTATGAAAACAGCATGCTGCTGCCTATGCAAATAGATTCAACTGGGTATGGACTATTCTTGTGCCCCATAAAAAGGGCAGAGCACAGCTATGCTTCTGCAGCTGAGCTCTTTACCCTTTCCTGTCACACCCCCAGGACAAGATGGCCTTCTATATTCAGCTGGTTGAGAGAAACAACTGGGACAGACTTTTGCCCCATACAATTCCTTGGCATCACCAATTCTATACCAGGACTCATACCTGTTAGATATAGAATCATCAGTCACATATCAAGACCTGAGCACATCCCCTCTGTGTAGTCAGTAATTCAGGCATAGGGTCCTGGCCACAGTGGTGCTGGGGTAAGAATTGATACATTCTTGGAATACTAAAGATGGAAGTATTCTTTTTTTTTTTTACTCTGTTCCTATGCCACAAAACAGACTCTATACCTCTATTTGGCAAATTTGCTCTCAGAAACAAGACCTTGTCATCACCCCTAAAGGGTACAGAAAGTATAATCTCAAGCTTTCCTTCCGTATCACAATTTCTAAACTATTAACCATTCTTGTTGCCTTCCTTGTTTTAATTGGTATATGTCCTTCTCAAGTTGCAGCACCTAAAATTGTCTGCAGCACTCTAGTTGAAGTCTTACTAAGTCTGAGTAGAGAATTATTACAAAAGTGGCTTTTATATCCTACCTTCCTATTTATGCATTCAAGTAGATTTTTTCCTTTCTCACAAGTACAGAAATTCCTATTTATTTTCCTATTCAGCCCCATAGATCTCTTTCTGAAGAGCTGATACCCCAACTAGTTAATCCCTGACCTGTTCTTTGCCTGACATCTTTCTAGGTGAAGGGTCTCCCTCTTGTCCATATTGAATCATGCATGATTTTTTGTGTTTGTTTTTTTTTTTTTTCCAAGCAAGTTATCAAGATAATTTTGAATTCCATTTTTTTTTCAGTGCAGAAAAGTTCTTCGAAATGCATCCAAAAAGCAGTTATATAAATAGATCATTATTAAAATGAAAAGAGATACAAGGTATGAAACTACATGAAAGATCGGGTCTGGTAAATGTTTACCATAATTAATATAGATAATAAAAAAATGGGTCATAGAAGCAACACTTCTGAGCTGATCCTACCTATATATTCATGCAGAACACATTTCCTTATTTACTTACAGTAACATCATGTGCAGATCTCCTGCCCATGACCCCTCATACTCTGCTTTCAGTTGAAATTAGATCAGTTCAACATGGTTTGTGCACTAACAAATATTAACCATGCCCTTATTTTTCTTTTCAGTGTTTCAAAATGGTCAGCTTGATTATTTATTACAGAAATTTTATGGGGAATTAAAATCAAACTTATTTGTATGCATAATTCCCTGGCTCTCATTTGCTTATATTGTTTTGCTTGTGGGCAAAATGATACCAGATAAACAATTGTGGTTTCTGCTCCACAATAAGACTAGCAGTGAAAAAGCTCATCAAGCATAAGAATTAACTTAAATTTAATGAAAATGAAATAGGTGAACCATCTAACTCTGTTCAGTTGGAATTAGTTTTAAACAAAGGCAATATTTGGAGTAAAACCAAGGGAAAATGAAGGGCTTTTCTATGTCTCAAAAATGTTCCCAAACGTGGAACAGAAATTGAAACTCTGTCCCTACTCCATGTTACTGACACAGATGATTTTACAAGAGGATGATGCTGTTATAAAGCAAAATCCAGTTCCCTTTGGAAAAAGCAATAATTCAAATCATCCTGATAACCTAATTTCTGGATTCAAAATGAGAATTAGGAAACAACATGAAAGTCAAAGAGTCATGGAGTCACAGAATATTCTGAGTTGGAAGTGATCCACAAGGATCATCAAGTCCAATTCTTAAGTGAATGGCCTGTGCTGGGATCAAACCCATGACTTTGACGTTGTTAGGACCATGCTCTAACAAAGTGAGGTAAAGATGCAAAACTAGGAACTAAAAATTGTGCTAGATTTTCTAGCCACAGAGAAGAATAGTATGAAGACATACACATTGTTGAAGAATTGACCAAACTGTGTTTGATAAGCTTTATAAAAACATAAATAAGAAAAACCTGTAGGAAGAGATTCTCCTCCTGTTACTCTAGGAGGAAAATTAAATGTGCTACTTAGAAAATAACAATGTTCTTAATGAAAAGCATAAGTTGGAGATTCTATGGAGAAAATAGCAATAAACTTGACAGAATAATACTCCATCAGCTTACATAGTGCGCCCAAAGGAACACTGACCAAGCTAACTGAAATTAAAGCAGCCATTAAACATTTTTTCATTATCATGTATTACTCCCAGATAAACAGAGCTCATATCAATGACATCAACTGCAAATTAGAGGTTTAAAGTGTGGGGTTTTTTGTGTATGTGGGGTTTTTTTGTTTTCTTTTTTTTTTTTTTTTTTTTTTTTTTTTTTTTTTAATACTGCTGCTGCACCCTATTTATTATGGTCTGCAGGAAATGCAAATCTCCAGGCTAGATTGGTAGCAGACCCTTTTCAGTAAAGCAGTTAAAAGCTTATTGCTGTTTCTGAATCTCTTTTAAAAAGGAAGCAAAAAAATAATTATTATTAAACCTACATTATGATATTTTTGTATTTTATATAAAAGTATCTGACCTCCTGAATAGAGGTATCTGTAGTGTATTACATAGTGACAGACAAACCTCACATGGGCAACATGTCCAGTTCTTTCAGAATATCCTGTAGTTAAATCCACTATAGATGTATTTTTAATTAAAAAAAAAAACAGAATAACTAAAAAAAAGTTAAAAAATATTGTCTGATACACAGACAAGCTATAAAAGGAAAAGAACAATTCTATATTTAAAAAATCAGGTCAATATTTTAAATTAATCAGTGTGAAAGACAAGCTTACCTGTTCACAGTAAGGGAATGAGACATGCATAATTTGACCAGACGGCCATATTTTATCAGCAGAAATAATTGGATTCTGCATCAATTTTACTACACTCACAGGATATATAGGTGAGAGATGTGAATTAACACAGGAAAACTACTAAAGACCTATTTGTACAAGCAATGATTTAAGCATCATAGACTTTTTCATTCTCCTGCACTCCACCGCTGTATCTATTACAGGCTGAAAGAATCATATAAACTGCATACACTGTCGTATCATAATGAAAAACAGTTTGGGCCAACAGGTGAGAGAAGGCAGAGGGAGCCTCTTCAGATAAGAATATAAAGATTGTCATGACCACAAACAAACAGGAAATGGCATACCCCAGCAGCTGGTAGAAATTGTGAGAACCCATAAGAATTTTCCAAGTCAAAAGTACTAGGAAAAACATAGTTAATTGAGCCCAATAATCACTTGTTTTCACAAATAGGAATTCTGATTTTTTTTCTCCATTTTCAAAGAGAAAAGGACATTTTTCTGTATTCTTTATTGCCTCCAGGAAATAACAAGCCTCAGGTGTCATTTGACTACTTATAACATTGACCAATCATCAGGTTTTTATTGCAATGAAATAGATAAGGACTAAATATTTGTTCTAATGAAATAAATAATTAAATAGGGAAAAAAAGAGAAATAAGAAAAGTAAAAATTTTGAAAAATCCGGCATCAGGAGCTCAGGTTCCTCCCCAGAAACTATGAGGACACAGCACTTCACTTTGCAAAATGACTCAGTGCTTGTGAAACTTTTTCTTAAGCATTGTCTGTCTTTTTGCTGCTCTTATCAGCATAAGGAGAAGGCAGGATGAGAGAGAATGGCTATAAAAGTCTGAAGGTTTATCTTCAGAGATCCAAGGGGGTCCTTACAAAAGGAAAAGATGAAGTGTGAAAGTAATAACCCACCATCCACTGCTCACTACTGTACATAGTAGTTCCTTACTAGCATGAGCAAAGTTGTCTGCTGGAGGAGAGAAAGTGTTAGGTGTTGGGCACTAAGTACTCTTCTCCTTACCTTGGCCCACTATTGTATGGATGACAGAAAGCAAACAATATTCTTTCTAGTCCACATAAATTATGAGATTTTTTTGTGTGTGTTAACTCGGCCAAAAAGCATATAAACACATTTAGTATGCTCCTTTCAGTATTTCCTTGGAGCTTTTTCAGTTTCACATTTGGTAGTTTATCACTGGAAATTAGAATGGCATATGCTCAGTTATGCCTTAAAATAGCTCTCCATTATTTCAAGCTCAATACTGACATCCAAGTTGTAGCAACACATTAAAATCACCATTAATTATTGTTTATTCACTGACAACTCTGTGTTGGAGTACAATTACTTCATATACTACTATTCCTGTGAAATGCATTGCAGAGCTCTAATTTGCCATTTGTGTCTTTTCCCCAATTAAAGTAGCATTCTGAATATTAAACCAAGATGGGATTACACTCTGGCCATTGCAAATATCATGTATTTCCTGCAGTGAAGTAGCATCATCTGTGGCTCACACCTGCCCCTAACCTGCTCTCTGTGACTAACGTTGAGAAGGAGTCAGGAAGGTGTTTTGAAAAACGTTCTGTGCCCGCATGGTTGGCCACAAGCTGAACGCGGCAGAAGCCTTCTGTTCATCTCACAAGATCTCTTTGTCAGACAGCCAATGTAAGTTTGAAATTAAAAGGACAGGAGAGTAGGCATGATTAGTTCTTCTTATTTTTCCTTCTGACCAAATCATTCCTGTCTTTTCAAGGCTGAAATTCAATCTTCAATAGTTTCTTCTTCACTCTCCTTTAAGAGACAAGAGATATCCTGGGTTATGTAAAAATTCTGGTATCCACCTTTTCTTTTCTCCAAATTTGCCTCAGTTTTTTTGTTGTTTTGCCTTCTTTAAAGAGATTGAACTGCTAGTGATTAATGTCTCAAATATTTGACCATCTGCAGTTGACCATCAAGGTGCAGTAAGAGACTGGACTATTGGTGCTATTGGCTCAATCAACAGTGTGTTTACTTAACACCCAGGTGCTGAGGGTGTGCACACTTACCACCTCAGGCTACGAGCTGGGTATTGAACAAGATAAGCATAGAGGCAAATCCTGCTAGGCAGGGTAGGCTTCTTTCTCCTTACACAAATGACTCAGCTGTGATAACTCCCCTCAAGGGAAGCACCAGGAAAATTCACACATAGCCTGAAGATACTCATCTCTGCTGATAGGCCATAATGGACCCACCTGTGCTGACTTAACAGGCAGCTGTAACATCTTACAAGATGTCAAAGACTCCTAAAATTTCTGTGTTCCAGCATTACATCATCCAGTGTAAAACTCCCTGCCCCAAGGAAGGTATCAGGGGTGTTCCCACTTAGCCTAAGCCCAATAAAAGACCACACTTGGACTTTACTCAACACTTAGTTATCTTCTCTCACCACATGGGATTTTCCTTAACACCCAGGGCTTCCACCACCACATTGATGCATCTGGACTATGACCACCACTTCGGCCAACATCACACAGTCCACATCACATTATGGTTTTTAAGCCAAATTAATTGACAAAACTCCTACCCAAAATCCCTTCAAAAAAAAAACACTGCTTGGCACCTTTCTCCCTTTTTTTTTCCAGGTGAATCCTCTTCCAGGTACTTGCCTCCCCCATCTTTATACAATGCTCTTTATGTTTCATGTGGTTGTACTCATGCTCTCTTCTTTCCCCTCCCAATTGTTCAGCCCCTGCAAGTTAGGGCCCCCTTCTAGCTACCAGTATTGGAGTTTGACAAGGAGCTGAGCTGGGTGTATACATATTGTCTTTGTAAAAAAGATGAAAATAAGCTCATCGTTTTGGCCTCCAAATCAGTCCCATTCATAGTACTGTGACAGGACATGGATGATTTTGATAGCATCTATCATGACAGCATCAAAGTGTTTCATATTAGAGATATATCAAATGTACTGCTTGGAGAAAGATCTTTATTTTCTTGTTCTTTTATTCCAGTTTGTTCAAATAAAATAATCTACTGGCAGCTTCCTTTACTTTCCATTTGGCTCTTAGTTGGCACATAATTATTTCAGTGGATGAGTTTTGTTGCACACTCTGGGAACTGGGAAGATTTAGGCTCAACTAGATGCAGTGTGGAACTCTGTTCCATAAAAATTCTGTTAAGTTTTATTTCCCCTCACCCAAAATTTTCCTCTAATCTCTCAGTAGAATAGAAACTGAACTTCATCAGACCCTGATTTTAGGAAAACATGAATGGGAAGACATGAAGAGAAATACTCCGTAGAGATAATAATAAAGAGTTTGACTGGCTTGAAAATCTGATTGACAGCCAAGGCAAGTGCTAAGCATATGCATCATGAATTTATGCTGGTTAGCATCGGCACACATTTGTTGGAAGAAGGCTCCATATTGTGCATCAGATACAACTAGTACCCATTCATGGATTAACTGTAAGTCAAATACTTCCTTATCATTTCTTGTGGGGAAGGAAAACAAAACAAAACAAAACAAACCAGGGTTTCATGTGTTTATGATAGCACAAAGATATTATGAGGTACTGCTATCTTGTTATAGCAGACAAGCCTTTAAAGGACACATCCCTGTTGAAAATAAAGCTTTTCAACTTGGTCTTCAAGATTGATCTAGGAATTTAATGAAAGACAGTAATCACTTTTGTTGCTTTTACAGCTGATTAAGCTGGAACCAACAAATGAATAATACATTACATGTGTGTTTTAAAAACAATAATACTGTAAGTAAAAATGTCATCAAGGATATAAATTCAACAGAGAAGCCCGAGAAAAGGAAAGACTAACTCTGCCGAGAACTGAATAATTTCATTCCCTTAATACAGAACAAAGCAATGAAAAATGCTAGAGCATATGTTATATTTGTACTATCCTGTAATTTCTGAATATTAAAATAGTTGAATGTTCAAATATATAAATTTTGTTTAACTTTCATTGTGCTGATATGTACTTGGAACAAAGCTGCTGTGTCACTCCAATAAAACAAGCAGTTTTCTAAAAGTAGAAATATTTATTCCATTCTCTGAGTCATTTTCCTTTTGTGTGTATGTATGTATTAATTTTTTTTCTTTTTCTCTTATCAGATACTAAGGCTTTGAAATTTGATGTTAGAAGCATCAATATTAACTTCTCTGCTAATTCTTCACTACAAGGAAAGGAGGGCAAGTTTACCGATCTCTTTTCAGATTCCCAATTTTAGTGATGCTCATGTTTTATTAAAACTTTTATTTTATTGTGCAAGTAGCTGTAGCAACTTCTTTTGGTTGAGTACAGTAACTACAGAAATATAAGGTATGCAAGGGAGGATTGGACTCTGCACTACTGAGCAATGAGGTGTTCAAAATTTTGGCCCCTATCTGCTCTGGGGAATTTGTAACCCCAGATTTGGCACCCCGTCTATTGCTTGGAGAGCTCTGTGGGATTGTAGAAGCACATACACAGAAGCCAACAAGCTGGCTGCAGAATCATGTGGTGCTAGCCAATAGGAAATAGGAGAAGAACAGAGACTCATGGATTTTTTTTTTCCTCTTAGAATGTATTATTTCTGCTTTTGGACTGGACAGAAATATACCTCTTCTACAGTTATGAACCCCTTCTTGGACTGAAGTGTCTGAGTGAATCTTGGTTTTGTTTTTATTTTTTTTATTTCAAAAAAAAAAAAAAAGAAAGAAAGATTAGTGATTGTTTACTGCCTTCCGATTGTTTACTGCCTTCCCTCAAGCACAAATTTAAAGATTCATTAAGCAGATAGAAATTGAGAGTATTTCAAAAGCACAATGACCTTCATATTAACCTGGGATACTTAGATACTCATTCCTTCTTCAGTGAATAGAGAGATATATTAACAAAGAGGAGAAGCAGGAGAGACCAAATCTAACCATTCCACAACTTATGAGCAAGGGAAACTTCCCAAGAGATGAAGTTGCTGTGTTCAGAAGGTCCCAGCTGCTGACTGGGCAAAGGAGTGTCCCTGACCGACTGGCTCTGGCGCCTTCACTTTCTGCTTTTTGCTGTGCAGGGGCATTTGACTGGTGGGTTTAAGTGACCACCAGGCAGAGTTTGCTGCCAGGATCCTACTCAGGTAGAGCAGCATGCAAAGTCTAAACACTCAGAGCAGGCTGGGAGGATCAAGCCTGAATATGACAAAAGCTTGAAAATGCTTCTCTGTGAATTATGGATGTGAGATAAATATTACTGGTGACAGTTCATGCAGCATTTTGGTTGTTGTGTAAATGTTCAAAGGCAAAAGTGCAGCTGCTGGAGAAAGTGCTGATGAAAAATGAGGTACTTGTTCTTTAAGTGATAGTAGTGCAAATTTTAGCAACTGAACAACTATGGTACCTGATGTTGCACTTAGGGATTAAAAATTATATTTAGACTCTCAAATGTCCATTTTCTATAAGTTTTGTTGGGTTTTTTTGTTTTGTTTTTTGTTTTTAATGAGAATATAAATCACATGAAGTAGGTTAAGAGTGAGAATTTCAGAAATGCCCCCCACTGACTTGGGAAAAAACCAACAAATATAACATCAAACAATAAAAAAAGTGTACAGTCATTGGTTTTTCTGCAAATCTCCTGTCTTCAGCAAATTTCCGAGTCTGGTTTTGCTCATACTCTCCATTTCTGTATGTTACAATCACACCTGGAAAATAAGCAAAAATGTCTTTTTGTTTTTGTTATATGATGTATACATATTGAAATATGGTTTTTCTTCCAGTTTTCATGTAACTGAGAGTCTGACTCAGGAAGTTCTCATCACACTAAATATTAAAAATGGTAACTTACACAACAAACCTTAGTGTGAGAATATATATAATTAATTATGACATTTCCTCCATCTGCCTTCTGGGTGCTGAACTGTTATGATTTCCAGTGTTGCCACAAAGTGCTGAAAGTACAGATTCTCATAGGGACATAGTGGATCAGCTTTTGGAAAATCAGAAAATACAATCAAAATCAAAGAAGCTGACAACACTGGGAATATAAATTGGAGGCATTAATTCCATTATGAGCCTGCAGGTCACTATGGATCTTCTTCCAGTAAAGTAAATAAACAGTTTTTTCTGCTTTGTTTAGGGGTTTTTTGTTTGTTTTATTTGAAAGGGAGATCAACAATCTGTAAGAAGTTAAAAGGAGAAGACTATCATGATATGAGGATAGAAAGTCCTGTGTTTTCTGCATTTAGATCTTTTAGCCTCTTGTTTGTGGGATGAGAGTGTGGAAAAGAAATCAATGCATGTTTCATTCTCATATTAAAATAGGCAAGTAAGTTTTTCCTGAAAATGGACAGATAAATCCCAGGAAAACAGTTTGCAATACAGAAGATATTCTGCCTCCAGCAGCTCAGTGAAACACCATGTTATTCAGTACAAATAAGGTAGGTGAATCCAATCCACGAGCAGGAGCTAGATGGAGCCAGTTCAGGCTGCACAAAGGGTGAATGTAAGCAAATGCATTGACTACCACAGGCCAAAGCCTTCTGTTTTTAAAAGCAACACAGGAGAACAAAAAAGACAACATGTACAAGTAGGCTGGGACTTCACCCATTTTCCTACAAAACAGACAGTTCCGAACTGTTTCTACTGGGGTAGGACCTTTTCCATTGCCCCTTGGGGACAGAAGTTACTTTGACTACTTGCAAAATTATTTTTACATTTTATATATTGCATTATATTTAGTATATTCTTTAGTTATCTATTTTAAAATTATTTAGGTTGTTTCACAGCCACTGGAAAATGTCCTCAGATCTGAATCACAGGCCAATTTTAACACATTATTTGCCTAAGCTTAGGTAATTCTGGAAACATTTTTAGGCTCATTCGGGATAAGAAGCAAGCTCGTTTTTTTCCTAGGGCTGTATAGAAAGGCTACCTATGAAACCTACCAAATGTCCCATCAGATAACCTGAGTCACCAGCTGCATGAACATTTTTGACACCAACAGTCCTTTTACAGATTTGTACCAGTATGAAACTTATATTAAAAGGAGGTTGAAAGTAATTCTTTATAAATACCCCAAATCCTAAGTAATTCCAGCCAATCTTATGGGACCAGCATACAAAAATGAGTAGTCTGTGTTTTGAGGTGATATAGTTCACAATATTTTAATTCTCATGTTGGCAATGTTGCATTCTTGGAGTTTAACAGACAAATAGATTTACACACATTTCTCCTTTCACACACATGTGACAATATACTTGGGAGCTCCAGTGTGGCAAAGGTTTGGGTTTTTTTCCTGATACTCTTGCAGCCAGTTTATCTTGGACTGTGAAAACTCTTCAACTTGAATTCAGAGTTTATTTCCTTTATACATTGTGGCTTTGGAGTTTACTCAGTCCCTGGCTGAATTATTTCCTTTTAAAAAATAAAGTGCTCTTGGCTAATCATTTAAATAAGTGAAGGACCACTTGAGCACACAGAATGCACAGAAGTTATTTTCTTCCAAATTTCCCTGAAGAAGATGACTCATAGCATAAGCAAGTGCTATAAGCCTGCCTGTGTGAAGTCAGCTTGCAGGGACTTTTGCATTAACAGCATTAACTTCTGCACAGGACCAAAGAAAGAGTCCTAACTGGAGGACTGGGATGTTGCTATGAGACCTGCCCTGCCGTGTTCCTGACTAGATTACTACCAGGTACTGTGGTTCTAAAAATATAATAATACTACCAAGGCAATTAATGAAGTAGGTTCTTGAATTACTTTTTTAATGTTAAATTGTTTATTCAGGCAGACAAAAATTATTATTTTCCTTTTTCACTAGGAAACTGCTCAGGTGAGCTGTGTTGCAGCTGCTCTATGCTTCATTTTGTCTGAAGTACTGCAAAGACCAGAAGATAAGAAGGAGGTGAAATGACGAGACAACAAATGGTAAAACTCCACAAAGACAAAAACATATTTATAGGAGCTTGATCCTGAAGGCACAGAAATCAAGCATCTTGACCTGTCAATCTACTTCTAGTGCCAGAGTCTTGCAGTGCAGGTATGTCATACACATGAAATATGACATTTCTGAAATAAAAACTTTCAGTGTTTTATTTGTCCATAAGGTCTTTCATAGCATTTCAGTGCAGGCTTTTGACTGATATTTTTAAAAGCTTTGTTTTGAAATTTTAAGAGACCTTCAAATTGGACTTCATAAAAATGAACTGAGTTACTCTAACTCCCTGTACTGATCAGGTGACAGATGAATACCTACTTGATTGTATCACAAAATATAACTCATTTTGTTCCTCTGTGCAATTTACTTGGTTGTCAAAGTCATTAGAATATGCCTGATAATAAAAGATGTATTCTCTATTGTAGATGCAATCATATTGTTTGAAGTTAATACAGGCCTGTTTGAAAACAGTGGTTTCCATAGGAACAGTTTTCCCAAATAAATTTTACATGGAGAAGTATGCCATAAATAATTGGCCCTACCCTGGGGGAACCGTTAAAAAACTCAAAGAAAATGCGTGAGCAGAGACAAAGAAAAGAAAAACCTATGAGAAAGGCATAAAATGAAGGCAAATTGGAAAGGGTGCATATTTTTTCTATTTGGAATTGTTTTCGAAGTTAAAAAATACGAATGTCCCCTGGTTTTGGAACATTGCTGATATAGAGTAGGAGTCCATATTTTACCTCTTAGGAACTTATGTTCAGGTTTCCATGAAAATCTCCTTAAATTATATTGTAGCTATGTCTTGGGTTTAGTTTATCCATTTATACTCCACACTGCTTCTTTAACTAAGAAGAATATGCACAAGCTTGCAGTACATTTTTAGAATGTAAATTTTAAAATATGTAAATCTTATGTAACACCTTACAGAAAGGATAAACTTTGTATTATAGCATCTTCTCAGATCACAATGCCTCAGAAAACAAAGGTGTTTGCATCCCATAAACAACTACTTTCCCTGGAGAACACAGTATAATGGAAATTTTCACTGTCTGAGACTCTCCTAGGAAAACTGGAAATATAAGTTTGCTCTTCTTTTAAACCAAGGAGAGATTAGTGGACAAGTACCAAACCCAGAGAAACACAGATGTATGATAATGCCTGTAATATAACAGAGGCTCCTACCACTCAGCAAGCAGGTGTTAGGCGCTGTTTATGGGTAGAGATGAAAAGGAAGAGCCTAATGCACCTGTTTCAAGTGATGTTTCAGGAGTTGTGACTTTGGTTACATAAATTTATCTGTATGAATGGAGATGATTTTTTTATCTTTAGTAACAGGCTTGAGAAAACTTACCTGAGTCACACTTTCCAAAATGTAAGAAAACTCCTGGTGTACGTTTAAGTAACTTTTTTGCTTTGAATTATATTTTAATTCCAGTTACTTTTTGACAGTTAATTATAAGCTTGGTATGAAATCCTCAGCAGTGATGGCCAAGGCAGAGAACTGCCAGCTTAACTAAAACTCTGGATAGGCTCCAGATCCAGCTAACTTCTGTAGGCATGATTTAATTTCCTGAACTTTTGTCTTCTGCCATGACTTCAGGGTGGACAATACAAGAGTATCTCTTTGGAAAGATGTGCAGCTTGCAGGAATTCATTTGGAGAAAAGAGCATCACTATTAAATGCAAAAAGCTGAGTTTTCTGTGTCTTAGTGGTGAGCTAAGTTAGGTAGCACATAATGGAGGAGACTAAACAGAAGCAAAAATGCCATTTACCACCATATCTTTTAGGACCAGCAGCCAGGGAAATTACTTATATTGTGCTGCCATTTACAATAGTGGACCAATCGGCTAAGCTGCCTGGCAGGGTAAGAGAAATTCATCAGCTCAGTTAAAAATATAACTAAATTGTGAAGTATCTGAAGTGATACCTTTCCCTTATGACAACGAGTAGTGACTCTAAATTTTTTAAGGTGTCCTCTGCTTATGGAGCTGAGGCCTCCAACTATATTCTTTTCCATTTGGAAACTTGACATATTTGGTTAGCCAAAGCTCTAAAGGAGTTATATCCAACATAAGGCAGAATTCTGCCATCCATTAAAGAACTGGTCTACAAGCTTCTCTTTCAGTGCCTTTCTGCACTGGCCATGTACAAGTCCAGATTGATTTCACTGGACTTGCAGTGATTTACACCACACAAGAATTGGTTTTGCATTTGCCAATAATTTTCATCACTTTTTTGGTGTAAAAATAGCCACACAAGTGCCAGGGCAGACTGCAGCAATAAGACACAGGATGTGTGATGGTGGTGTTGGACCCTAGGTATAAGTGTGTAGTACAGTCAAAGATTGTTGTACCCTGAATAGGGTTTGCATCAGTTAAATACTTCTTTAATATCTTGAAATCTCATCATTGTAAACTTCACTGTGACATTATGAAAAATTGGGTTTTTTTGCAAATATTGAATTTCTTGCAAGCCCACATACACAGATAAACATGACAAAAACGTCTTTAAATACCATGACTGATTTTATTTGTACCAGGGATATGCAACATTGTCTCCAGAGAACACTGAAATGCACTTAAGAGTCCATGTATGGTTATCTGGAACTGTCTTATGGTTATTTCTCACACATATTTAATTTCAAACAAGGGATTAGATTTGAGGGGGTAATATTGGCTTCTGGGTGTGCCATCTTCATGATAGTCCTACTCAAAATGTATGTGGGTTTCATAGAGGTTTATAGGTAGAGATAAGACATACAATCTACACAAAACATGGCAGAAAGATGGTGTTTAAGGTTATAGGTGTCCACATTTTAGCACTGATTCACCACTAAAATCATGCTAGCCTGTGAAAGCAAGGAAATCCCTTGGTATGAGATGATCATAATGAACAGAAGCAGTGTTATCACCTGTAATTTGATATAAATGCAGCACAAACTCTTATGTAGATTCTATTATAATCTTTCCAGATTATGGGCTGTGAAATTGCTATCTCATAAGCAATGCTGGATAAAGTGCAGCCGAGATGGAATTTAGAGCAGACAATTTGATTCTGTACCAAAACACAGAATTGCTGATAGGAAACAAAAACAGTTGCTAAAAAAACGCTACTTGAATGAGAACAATAACATTTCCTCTGCAGGAAATTATCTTGGGAGTGGAATATACCTAAGTAGTAAATGACAAAACCCCAAAGCCTGTAAAAATGTTGTTTCTGACAGGGAAACATTCCATAATCAAGACAGACTGCATTGTTACAGTCACTAATGAACCAGTGTATTGTGTTAGCACCTAATCAAAGTGCAGACCTGAATTTGCTCTTTGCTCTTTTTGAAACAAAAATTATGAAATAAGTTGTATGGCCCTTGTTCTTTTTGCATTTTCCTTGATTTCTTTCTTCAAAATATTTTTTTCCTCTGGAGTTTCAACCTTCTCACATCTAGAATGGATCCTGTGCCCCCAAATACAGTTAATTCTGTCACTTAAACAGTAACTGTGGCATTCAGAAAAAACCCCAAGATATTATATTTCTCCCATTTAACTGTTTCCATCCCTAAAAACACTTAGAATCCATGAGTCACAGTCTTCTCCTCTCCTGGCAGTATGATGATTAAATAATAATAGTCATGCTTTAGGATTTTCTTTTTATTAGCTTTCTGGCTCCTTCCTTGGACTCACTTCACACAGGAAGGCTTTCTTCTTCATAATCACAAAAGATAAAACCTTTCTTTAAAATTAAAAAGTAGGATCTACTGTAAGATCTTGATTCCAGGAACTGGGACTGTGAGAATCACTCTGAAGTTGTGAAATCACAACCACACCAGTTGGCAAAAGTGCAATTCCTCCACGGGGATGCTTTGGTTTTCTGGTTAGTTTCCTCACTGCAGGGCTCAGAGTATGCAAGAGGAAGTGGTGGAGAAGGGTTTCCTCTTCTCAAGCCTGGAAAAGAGGGAAAGGCATCTAGCAGATCCTGTCCCTTCCCTTTTGTTCCTGCACTCATGAGTGACAAGAGCAGTCCCCAGGGTACCTCTTGCCCAAAGGCGGTGAAGGTGAAGAGATGGAAGGGGCAGTGACGTTATAATGTCAGGGGATATGAATCTCAGGTTTCTTATCCATGGAAAAGTGAGGCAAGAGGAAAGGAGCAATAAAAGGTGAGTTCCCTGCATCTTGGCCACCCCAGGGACCAGCTGAGGTCCCACACTGGCCTTGTGCTTCAGAGCTATGTAGCAACCCTCAGGCAGTCTAATAACAGATGGAGAAGAGCCTCTTCTGTTGGTTGGTCACATCATCCAGCAGGCTCTCTCAGTAGAAATGGCGTATTTCAAAGCCTATGTCTAAATTAAGGACTCAGGAAGATTCTTTTTTTTTCTTCTTCTGAAAGAATGAGAAGTCCATTGCACAATTGCTAAAAGTGAAGATTCTCTCTAAAAAGTAAGACGTAATCTTTGCTTGCTTTTTTTTTTTTTTTTTTTCCAAAAAGTAGCAAGGCTCAGATCCATACATTTTAATAATTTCTGAAATTTCTTTTCCTTGGAAATACTTAAGTTCAATTGACCATTAGTAATGTTGTAATTATTGTGGTGGGTTTATGGTGTAATAGGTGAAAATACAGACAACACTTGCAACTTCACTCCATACACCTCCATCTCCTGATAGACCAAGTTATTTGATCTTATTTGCATTGAATGGTAAAGCTGTTGAACTGTCATCACTTCTTCTCAGTGAGACAAGTTGGACTATGTTCTTCATAGCTATTAAAGTTATTTTGGCTGGAAAGTTCAATTATACATGGAGACTTCAACAACTGTGCAAAAACATTTTCTAGTTTAATTCTGGCCATGAGAAATTCATATGTTTATATTTAAAAACCATTTTTTAACAGGATTTCCCCCCTAATATTATAATTAGGCACAATCTTGAATTATTTTTTATCACTGTGGAATATGTAAAAAAAAGGAAAAATAGAGTCCATGTTTTTTGATTGTACTGTGATTTTCTAGTGAGACTGCAGGGAATAAAACAGTTACAGAAAGAAATAAAACCTCAAACTGGAAAAAAAGTAATCTGGTAGCCTAATCTCTGTTTACATTGAAGACCAGTGACTTTGAGAATGAAGAATAAATTCACCTAAAGCAGTGGTTTCAGGTGAGTGCAATTTTTTGTGAATTTGGGGAAGTTTCTCCCCTTCCAGGATGGAAAGTAGAATGTGTGGGAAGAAGAAAAGGATGAGAAGACTTCTATTTGGACACTTCCCAATAGAATAATTTATACTTTTTCTTATGTCAAAATAGTATTTTAATTTTAAAGTCAAGTATTTTTATTATCGTGCCTTAAGGACTGACATGATCATGAAGTAAAATAGTTGATAGTTCAGGTGCAGAGCCTCCATTTTTACATCAGCATTTCCAGATTGTCTTTGGGGTTTTTTTCCAAAAGTAAAACAGTGGGGAGATGGATGGGGATGTTACCAACAAGTGAAAAAGTCTGTGGCTTTCTCATATCTAGCAAAAAGTCAATAAAAGGGTTTTCATTAATCTTTTTTATATCCATTTTTGATGTAAATTTGTTTATGCACTATACTTGGATAAAAGACATGATGGTAGGCCTTTTGCTCAAGGGCCTGTGATCTGGTCCCAGCTGACTGGAAAGCAGGGTAGGCATGCATTTGCCCCACGCCATCCCCAGTATAAGGCACACCTTTTGCAGATTTCTATAATAATCCAGAGACTCATTCCTTTCCAGAGCCACTTCTTATACTGCTCCATCTTCAGTAATTTTTAAAACTTCAAAACTAAGTGACAATATAGTGAATTCTGCAAGTGGAAAAAAAACTTAAGATGAGATCATACAGTTGAGAAAATCACACCAACATTTTATTTGCATTTATTCCCTGAAGACTGGAGATAGTGGCAAGATCTGAAATGACTTTTACTTTTGAGGAATTGACAACTGTCCTTGATGTACTAAATAGCAGGGGAGCAGGTGGCAATGCAATTGCCATGAATGGTTTTATAAGGCATGCTTGTGTGACTGGTTCATGATCCTAACTCTAGGTCAGCATCAATGAATAAAAGTGGCTTCTTTCCACTGCCTCCAGGCTGTCATCACGCTGTAGCCTAAGTGGTAGAAAGAGGTCAACAGCTAATAAATCCTTTGAACAGACTCACCACTTTCAGATTGCAGTCCCTTTGGAGATTCTTGCTGTCTTTTCCCCTTTTCTTATTTTACCCCAGCGACCCTTCACATCCTCAGAAACAGTTGGCTTTTCCTGGCCTCTGGCAAAATAAAAAATACTAGGCTTTGAATAGGGAGGTTCTACTGCTGCCAGTTAGTCTTTCAAAGAACCAGATCTAATATGTTGCCAGATTTTCCTTCTTCATATGAGCTCTGAGATACAGGTTCAGGTTAATGATAGAGCTTTGCAATTACATGAAATTTCTGAAGGGCATTTTAACTTAGTAGCTTTGATTAAGTTATTGAAATATTATTACATCAAGAAAAAGGTGTCATATAGCTGTCTGCTCTGTGCTTTAGAGCTAGTTGTGAAAGAGCTGTACTACAGACTCTGTTATAGTATTGATGAATATTTTCATAGTATCAGATTCACCACTAACTCTGAAACTCAGCAGAAAAGCAGCCTAGTGACCATTGCTTTATCCATTCCATCCTTGTGCAAAAGAAATGATCAGGCAAGTACAAATGAGAAGTTGCAAGGGGGATAATTAGAATGGAAATATTTGAGAAATATGAATCCTGAGTTGTTTATGTCCTGAAGCATTTCCTAGTAATGCATTGTCTTTTATAGTTGCTTAGGTTTTATGATGTCTTGCTTGAGTGTTTCCACTTAACTTTGCTATTCATACTGCAAAGGCAGTGTTAGTCTGTTTCTTGTTTCAGAGCAAAGGCAGAGACTCTGAGACAGCCAGTGGTGACAGCCCAAGGAACCCCTGTGCTCCCCTAAAACAAGTGTCATGCCTCTACTATAGATACAGTACTGCTGCCTTACAGACACTGGTGATAGCAGAACAGGACAAACCATCTGCATTTCAGACACAGCCACACAAGAAACAGGTATCTGTGTGGCTGGAAACAAGATTGTTGCATCTGCTAGGGCAATGTCATGTACTACATACAAAGACATAAGGCTGACTTAAGAAGCCATGGATGTTAGGGTAGAGGAATGTATACTATTAATTTTAGTTATCTAAATCCTGTATTTTCCTATATTTTCTACTATTCCTGCAGCACAGAGCCTCTATTATGTGCTGCAGCTTGAAAATTGCTAAGGTCATACTTTCTTTCAGAATAAACATGTAACTACATGTAACTAAGCCAAACATGAAAATGTCTCAAACCCAAATTCAGATGGTCTCGGACAGCAGCTGTAGGTGGCACAAGGCAGACTGTGGGCAGGGAGGAGAAGAGAGCATAGTACTCTGTGTCCTTGATCATCTTAGTTCAACCGCACTCTGAAAGTGCTGCATTTCTCACAGTGGCAGATAAACAAAGACAGGGCAGAAGCTCTGGTGGTTTGATGTTATATCTACAAAAATTAAATAAAGCAGGGGAAATGTAACATTTATTCCATTCACTACTCTAATGGAAGCAAAACACTCTTTTCACAGTCCCATGTCACAAACATTTTTTGTTCTTTTCTTAGAAGTACATAAGCGTTAGAGAGCATTTACACCCAATTCTTCTAGAATATTTTTAAGAACTTCTCCAGTTTATCATTAATAGAAAAAAGTATCTGTGGGGCTCAGTCTAAGGTCTCCCACCAAGACCCTCAAAGTCAACCCCATTAATAGTTTACACTATATTAACAGGAATAGCTTCAGGACACCAGAATTTCATCTGCTAAAAGGATTGAAATGCATAAAGTCTGTGGATAATGAAAGTCAGAGGCTGCACCAATTAATTGTTTCCTGTCATCCTGGCAGAACACTATCTGGGCAAGCTGGTCACTGCTGCTCAAGAAGTACAGATTTAACTGTCTTAAGGGTAACCTCTGCTTAAGCAGACTTGTCCACCATGGCTTCAGTGGTGGAGATTAGCTGATCAAAATAATAATATGGGAAAGTTAAAGCATCTTTATGAGGAATAGATGTTTCTCATCCCACTCCAGCATCTGCTTGAGAAGCGCAAATTGTTGCAAGAGGGCAGCAGAACTCTGCAGCAGTAGCAGCTGGAGTACACGAGGTTGTCAGTCTATGGGGCTCTTTTCTGTGTATCTTCTTTTCCCCAGGTAAACACCCAGGAGGCAGATACTTTCCAATTTATTTTGTCATTGGTATCTGACTAATTTACACAGGACTGTGGAGAGTGCAAGCAGCAACCAGGAAGAAGGTGCACCAGGAATACTTTTAGCATCTATCACACTCATCCTGTGGCCATTAGCCGAAAAGCGATAAGGAGGCAGACAAGTTGCTTTGCCTAGCATTTGGCAGAGGAGGCCTGAAGGACTTCTGAGGGCCAGGGAGATGGAGGGGCAGAGTAATATTTACTTCCAGTTCATAGTGTAAGTTGTGAAGGTCATGTTTCACATCAAGGTACAAGACTAATTATGCTGTATATGAAGATCAGTGAGACTGACTGGTGTCCTCAAGACCGGTTCACTTCTCCCTTACCCCCAGGCTTTTCCCAAATTTCTACTCTTTGAAGTTACAGAGTTATTGTAACTTCCTGCTGCAACAAAGCTCAAGTGGATGCTGTAGGGCCATGGCAGAAGAGTCCCTTGAGAGGCAGGCGTATGGGAGAAGAGACCATAGAAAGAGACCAGAGTGAATAGTCCAACTTTATATATGCATTGACATTTTAAGTTTCATCAGTTTCTCTAAGTTTTATTGGTGTGCAGTGCCCATTTGGTGGGTGATAGATTATGACAATATTAACAATTCCTTTGCTGAAAAGCCATATGGGGAAAACAGAAGTAATGTTTTTGTTTTCCACGTATATGTTCTCTTTCTTTTGTTGTTCTTTATTGGAACTTCAATAACTTAAAATTAAATATTAGGAAATGTTGTGTTAACCTTGTCTATATTTCTGGTACATCCTGCTGAAGTTTTTTTTCAAATTCACCATTGGTTTATAAATACCTAGTTCCTCGATGAAATCTGCTTTATCTTGGAGAAGGTAATGAAATAAAGCAAGCCTGTAACCTCAGAAGCTGAAGGCAGAAGCCAGTGCAATGACTGCCTTGCGATATTACAGAAAAAGAACAAACAATATACTGCCAGCCTCAAGGACTCCAAAATGAGTGTCTGCTGCTTAAATAGGATAGGCATTGGCCTAGGACAAGGATTAACTAAGCTCTATGGAGAAGGCAAGACTGACTTCAGTTGTGTCCAATCAGCTTGACTGTTTCAGGCTTTGTATTCATCATAGCTTTCAGCATTCCCAGCCTGCAGCAATACTGTAGCCATTCCCTGACTCAGTAAGTCTGTGCATGTATATTGCTTGCATAAGTCCCTGTTTGAATCTCAAGTCAGATCTACAAGAATATACCTGGTGTACCTCTGGATTCATGATCATAATCCCAGTTAAAGAGTTGAATGCACAAATGAAGTCTTTACTTGCATTCCATGTAGGCATAGGCTGATGGCAGATAACACTGCAACATATGAGTATGAGGCTCAGTGACTATTCTAGTGCTCTTAAATAATCTGTGATTTTATGTTATTTGGTAATAGATGTGACCAAACACTTAAAATACTTTAAAAAATTGTCCATTAAATGACAATTGACTGTAGAATCAAATTAAATCATCCTCAGTACCCTTCTATTCTGCTACATGCTTTATGAAAGGTTCACATGGCATGATTCAGACCCCAGAGGGATGTGATGCATATGACAAGAAGCTCATTCTGTACAACAGTTCAGATAGAGTCAAGAGCCCTGAATCTGTTGCCTTTCAGGTCACTGAGTTGCAGGTTGTATGGAAAACACCTTGTACATCAAACCACTTGTATCATAATAGGAATGAATAGAGGTGAAAAAGTTATATACAAAGCAAACAGAACATCCACTTAATAAACCTCTTGCTGAACAGGAAAAAAAAAAAAGGAAAAGAATATCAAAAACACACTCTGGATGTTCTTTTACTACTTAAAAGCATATGGTTCTTTGAATCTTTGCTGGCTAATGCAACAGAAGAAATCATGTAGATAGAAAGAAGAACAAAAACTACAAACAGAAAGAATAGAATCTATATTACCTTTGATTTATGTGCTTTACGGTCCATAGAGGACACTGTGCTCTCTCCAGGATCATCAGTCATATTTCCTAATTCCTACTCTACATAGAGAGCTAGGAAACAGTCAGTCAAGCCTGAGAAGGGAAAAATGATAGTCAGAACGTATCAGCTGTGAAAGTGTTTAGTGATAAGCAAGGCATGATTTGCCACCAGCAGGCCATGATTTGGCACCAAGGAGCATTGGTGCCGTGATAAGGGTTATCACTCTCTGCACAGTCACCAATAGAGTGCAGTTATTGGGTTAAGGCAGTGCTCAACATATGCCATCAATACTGTTCAGGTAGCAGAGCAGGGCTCCAGCAGCTGTTGCTCTCTATTTTCCTGCCAAAATCATAGCACCAAGAAGGTAGCTGGCCATCTCCACTCCTATGTGGTCAGAGTAGTAGTAGATGTGAGTACTCGAGGGTAGCAGGGCAGCTCACCTCTTCTCTGCAGTGTGAGCTCTGACCTTTCCACACCAGAAACCCAGTCTGTCATCATCAGCCTCCAGCCATAATACAGACATCCCAAGGAGCAGTCTGTGAGACCTGAATTAACTAACAATCTCTGCAAAAAAATATTATGATATTAAACTAAATAAACAAAACTCAGTTTCCTAATCTGATACCACTTCTAATAACATCTCTCCATAGCAGTGCAGGAGCACCCATATTTGTATCCGATTTGTGACATGGGGTTGACCTTGGCTGGACATTAAGTACTCACCCAGCCCCTCTATCACTCCCTTTACCTGTTGGAAAAGAGGAGAGAGAATAAAATGGAAAACTACTTGTGGGTTGGGATAAGTCAGTTTACTAAAGCAAAAAAAGCAAAAGCTTGCATGCACAAAAGCAAAGTGCAAGATAATAAATTTTATTCTCTACTTTCCATTAGCAGCAATTTCTGGCCACTCCCCAATAAGCAGGGCTTCAGCATACATAATGGCTTCTTAGCAGGCAGCCATTGGAAACGATGAATGCCCTCCTTCCTGCTCCTTTCCTTAGCTTTTATATCTGAGCTGATGTCATATGGCATGGAATATCCCTTTCGTTAGTTTGGGTCACCTGGGCTGGTTATGTCCCCTCCCAGGATCTTCCCCTCAATTGTGTAAGGGATGTTGCAAAGCTGATGCTGTGCTCAGCAGTAGCCAAAACACTGGTGAGTTATCAACACCCTCCTACCAACCAATGCAGAGCACAGCACTGTGAGGGCTGCTATGAACTCCAGCTCAGCCAGACCCAATACATTTGGGCTAGCAAAGACAGTCACTCAGCACTGAGGGCAATGAATCTTCCTTGGATACCTGGGAGACAGATGAGGAAGAAGATAGAAGAGATATAAAACAATCCTCAAACTAAAGGGAAGGAGTCAAACTAGACTGTTTTTTTGATTGACTTTTATATTTAAGATTCTCTCTTTGTCTCCACTGACTGTTAAGTTGTGACTGTCACTGATAGTCACAATTATTATTAAAGCCATTCAGAAAGTCTCTGCTACAGCTACATTTTGAAACAAAACACAGGTAACATTACAGTTTCTGCTTGTCACTTTCCAGGGAACCTAAGGTACTGTTTCACAAGTTACCTGTGACACAGTAAGAGCATCTCAGCTTAAGTCTAAGCAACCTTGTTTCACAGGCCAAATGGCTAGAGGCACAGCACAGACAATCTTTGGCAAGTGTCTTTTCAACAATGCCATGTACAACACAAGGAAAAAAAATCTTTAATATACTGATCTTTTTCTTTTAGTGTGATATATTTTCATTTGGATAGCATTAAAATATTCCCATTGCAGTATTCTGAGAGCACATGCAATGCAATTAATGTTGTAGATATGCTTCTGAACAAGGAAGAAAATAATCATTTCATAGAACAGTGTGAATATATATTGTGAGTGAGGTAAAATTATATCAGTTTATTTGGGGGCTATTCAATACTGATCCCATCTGGACCTGATGCTTTACTGAAATGAGATCATCAATTATCATGAGGTAATCTTTTATTTAAATTGTTCTTGATTTCTTCTGACAGTTTAGGCAAATATAGTTTTCATAAAAAGGACATTTACTGCTTTCAACTTTCTTCCTCCATATATAATTTCTGATAGAATTTTTGAGGCACTAGTGATTCTCTATTTTTATCTCTCTGTTTTGTGGATACATGCATAAAATGGCACCTTAGACTTTTACTTTGTTGAATTGTGATTAAAAGTAGTATTCGACACCCAGATAACTGAAAATTTGGGAGGGCTTTTTAGGTACTTCTATATATTTATGTGTATATCTCTACACAAATTTCTCCTTCACTTCTCTGCCAAGGAAAAGAAATTACTGGTTTGTTTTCTAACTCTAGAAGTAAAGGATAGTTCTATCAGTTATCAGCAATCTCCTTAAAGCATGGCTTGCGTATAAACTAAGCTGAATAACCCCTAGTAGTCACTTTCTCTGGTACCTACCTAGGATAGTGTCCACAAAATCTGTGATACCTTCCAAAGAGGAAAGGAAAAGTCACTGTCCTGTAATTATAACAATCATCATCACCATCATCATCATGATCAAAAAATGGTTTTCAAATGACAGTGATTGAAATGCATGAATATCTATGCTGAAAGGAAAATAGAGGAAGACTCAGAACAAGTAGAGTTAACATTATTTTTCTGTCAGCATCAAAATATCACTTCAACAATAAATTATATCACAGAGTAAATACAAGAAACCCATGAGTGAATGCAATGAACTTCCAATACCTCATGTTCCAGTAAAAGCCAGAATTCAGGGCTATTAAAGGCATATTTATCATATACTTTTTGCACAGCAGGAGAACACTATCCTAATGTACTGCAGCATAATTGAATAAACTTTTAGTGGAGATGACACTGGAATGATTGAAACTAAGTACAAATGATAGAATTGTATGAATAGCAAAAAAGATAGAAACCAGGAGGCAGTCTGCTAGTATCATCTATAAACTTCCCTCCTGATACAGAAGCAAGGATGCACAAAAAATGGAAGGCAGCTGAAATGAAAGCAACACAGTCTAGAGATACAGATAATATCTTTGTAAAGAAATGCTTTCTGACACCCATTGAATCACATCTTTTAGTTACAGTGAAAGTCACCTCATGAAGCTTCAACTCTCTGATTCGCAGAGGGATAGGCACTGCTCTTCAACAATTTTCTTAGATGCTAGCTGAAATCCGGGCTGCAACATGGTCTCAAGACATGCCCTCTACAGT
The DNA here is from genome assembly GCA_035583235.1 of Hafferia zeledoni. Lineage (NCBI taxonomy): Eukaryota > Metazoa > Chordata > Aves > Passeriformes > Thamnophilidae > Hafferia > Hafferia zeledoni. The sequence goes on from JAWWEV010000115.1 coordinate 35,328,808, forward strand.
TCCCAAACTTTTCCCACCCTTTCCATACTGCTAACTTCCATAATGCTATCACCTTTCATGTACTCATGAATTCCCTTTCACAAAACAGCCTTGGAATTGTAGTTGTTCTTTCCACATCTCCTGATGTGCATATATAGCAAAACTCAAGAAAAAAATTACAGCAATCAGTTCTTTTCAGCCAATATGGAAAACAGAAACAGAATTATCTCTGAAATTGCTAAACAGAGACCATGGTATCACTTAGGTCACCTCTGTTTTTCCAGTCTTGACAGTTAAGCAACTGTAGGAGGGAAACACTTTCTAAATAAACAGCGTATATATTGATTCTACCTCCTCACCTACTACTGTCTGTTCATCACTCATTCACACACTGACCAAATTCCTAATCTGCATCCTGGCTTGCCTCAAAAGTTCTCGATCAGGCACTCTGGATGTACACTTTTATTAACTGTTAGCTGAAGAAAATGAAGACACTTACCATCCTTTTTTGAGACCTGAAAGAGATAGTTTTGGGATATATATGACAAAACACAACTACTAGTCACATGTCATGAAGACAAATAGCTACCTCTCTGGATGTACTGCAGAGGACCCTTAGACTGATGATGTTACTTGCAGGAGAGCTCTAGGTCTCAAAAGTCAATTTCATCACAATCAAAGTATTCCTCAGTAGGAGTATGAGAGTATTTGGAGGAGGTGATGGGGAAAGTAGATGGATATCAACCTGGTCAGACCATAAAAGGGAGGTAATGTTTGGCATCTAGCACCAGTGGATGGTCAGGAGAGGGTGCTGTGGTGAGGAGCTAAACGCAGAGCCTTCTGAGGCTGATTTGGACCTGAGCTGGAACTCTTGGCAGATTACAGTGACTTCTGGGAAAGGCATTGCAGGTATCACACTTTGAACACTATAAATGTGTTTGGAGCCATGCTGCAACAGTGCTACACTATATGTGATTTGCCCATGAGGCCAAATAAACCCAAGGTCAGAATAATGTACAAATCTTACGACTTGGTTTTAGACCTGCTTAACTCTATCAAAAGGTAGTGGATGGACATAGCTGGTGTTAAACATGATGGCTACTACAATAATTCTTCCTTATCATTTCTTCAGCTCTTGGAGGTTTGGAAGGTTCCATTCAGCAGATTGCAGAAGATGTTAGGAAATGAGGAATGAAGTGAGCAATAAGGACTGATCCCCTAAAAGCCATCCGTTACACTAAGTTAGAGATGTTTCCTGGTTAGAGATCTTCTGCACATCCTACTTTTGTTTTCTAAATTCAGTATTAGATAACAGTTGAAAATAATTGTAAACAATATGGAAATCGATGCTTGAAAGACAAATTACGGCATACCAAATCTCTGTCATTTTAAACTGCCTCACTCCCTTCTTACATTTGTTTTGTCAACCCAAACCAATGTTTTGTTTGTGAAGTATATAGGCAAAGATTTATAAACAGATTTAAATTCTCATAGATGTTGAAAAACATTGAAACTAGTTCCCATGCTAGCTCAGCAAACAAAGTATGTTTAAATACCCACAGATGTCAGTGTGTTGCAACAAGTCCTCCTGTCATATCAGGAAATAAAATTCAGACAGTTGTTTAGCAATGGATATTTCAGTATAATTAGTGCCTCTGTTATACTTTCAATAACTTTTCTCAAGTAGGAAACTCACCATACACAAGCTCCTCTATGAATTTGCCAGTGTCTTCTGTCGTAGCTCATCCATTATGACTGTATTTCCTTGTCAGAGATGGTGGGAACAAAATAGATATTGACTTATTAAGGGTGTTTCTAAATCAACTCCAAACATTCCTCCAGTGCTAATTGACTTGTCATTACTGTTATATGCTATTCATTTAGTGAATTTATTCAATTTGCTAGCAGAGCAACTTACCTCAGGGACTTTATTTGAGTAGTGCCCAACAGAAACAGATGTGCTTTTAGCAAACTAAAATTTAGGGGACACAAAAATACACTGACTTATACCACACCCTCTATACCTTGAGGTATTTAAAAGATGTGCAAACATGGTGCTTAGGGACATGGTTCAGTGGTGGACTTGGCAGTGCTGGGTTAATGGTTGGATTTGAGGAATTTTAAGAATCTTTTCTAAGCCAAATAATTCTATGATTTTATGTTCTTATGCAATGTGCATAGGCACATTGTTTAGGTGTTCTGTAATGTAAATAAAATAAATGTATTTTAAGATTGATGCCTTATACCTTAAATTCAAAATAATCAAAAAATCCTTTTTTTGCTTGAGGAATATCAACATCTTGAATGACCAAATCAAAATGATATATTCGACTATCAAGAAGAGCAACAGTGGTTTTCTAATGAATGTATAACGTCTAGATTAATATTTTTATCAGACATAAGCCATTGTTTTTTTCCTATCCATAAACACAGTGGACCATGCATGAAATTACTACTTTTCAAGACAATGAGTTGTGTTTCCTGTTGTAAAGACTCGTAAACCATCATTTAACCATCATTTAACCATCATTTAACCATCATGCATGGTTTCCACTAACAAGGTTCTGTGGGATATATTTTCTCTTCTGTTGTTTAGGAACCATATGGCAATGACAGAAAAACATTTTTATATAACTCATAGGTTTAGCTAACAAAACATAGCTAATAATGTAATCTAGCCTGGAGAAGCTGTCATGCTCCAGTTCAACAGTTTGCTTCCTTCTTAAGAAGGCTTAAAAAATTTAGAATCCTGCCTCTTACACAGTATGGGGCAGCTTAAAATTTCTTCCTGAGATTTTGAATTCTTTACAGACAAAAGTCTTTCAAAATACAACTGATTTTTTTAGTTTGTTTTCAGTAAAAATTTGTGACTAATTCAATGCAATTCATGTGTTGAAAATAAATTAACTGCATTTGAATGAGCCCAAAGGAGAAGGAATTATTAATTAAACGAATGTCTTGTGAGTTCTCTTCTATGATAGGTTGGAGTTCAAAGTTAAGCTAAATAGTACTCCTGAGCTAAGTATTTCCATTTATTCATGATTCAACTAATCCCCCACTAACATGGCGAGTAATTTAACAAGGTAGACTGTCATCTGAAGCACTGTCACTGCAAAAGTTCTTCTGTATCATCCATTATGGAGATGATTGATATTGTGCTGGTGGGGTGGACATGAGCCAGCTGGCCAACTGTCTTGATACGTGCTTGCACTCTGTGCTGCTTCTCTCCTTGGTCCTTCTTGTGAACAGCTCTCGTTCATACCTGCTTCCTCCCAGCAAGCTGAGTTCTCACCTATCACCAGCAGTCAAAAGGAGAAAAAGCTCCTCGAGACAGAGCTGAAGTCGGGGGTTCAGATCCCAATGTAATGGAAAGACCCTGCAGATAGCGGACAGCTCTGTCAGTGGCTGGCAAGGTGACACACAGAGTGGTCCATGACACTTGACTCAGCCACTAGCCTCCTCAGGGGACACATGCTGGCATGGGTGATGGGATGAGTTGCTGATGCAGAGAATAAAAGGGCAGGAAGTTGCTACAGGAGAGTAATAGGAAACCGAATTTCACAGCTCCTCATGCGCTGTCCAAACTGCTCCAGAGCAACATCCCTCAAAATAAACATTCTCACAGAGCAATCATGGGATTCTGCAGTTAATTTTTTTTTTTTTTTTTTTTTTTTTTTTTTTGGTGCAAAATAGGAGGCAGGTATATATTTTTATTTGTTTACCAATACAGTGGCAAATGCCAAAAAAAACAATCAGTTTTAGTAACTGCTGGGATAGTGATCAAAACACTGGAGAAGAAAATTGAAACTGTATGGAGATCTGAATAAATCTGAAGGATGTGCTCTTTTAACATCAGTGAATAGTCTTTGGTGAGCTTAGTGGTAGCTGTAAAATTTGACATACTATCAAGTTGATCAGTCCTGATTCTGAAAGATTTTGATAACTTCAAATCTATCATGGCTGAGTCTATTGTAAAAGTTAATTTCACAACCACTTCTGCCTGACAAGTGCAATAAAATCTTATAACAAAATTATTTGAGGCACGAGGTGGGTTTCAGCACAGGGTAAGAGATCACAAGCCCTTGGGAGCACTTTGTGTTACTACTGTAAGATAGTTTGATTCAGTGTTTCACAAACCAAATTTACCGATGCTGTGTGGAAAAGAATTTATTAATGTATTAACACTATCAAGGTTTTAAAAAAGACTGTACTAAATATTTGAAAAAGGGTAAAAATAAATAATAACACCGCCACCACCCCAAAACAGAAACCGAACATTGGAATTAAAGCCATCATAAAAAGAAAAAAGAAAAGAACTAGCATCTTCACTACTATTCAATCCACTGCTTGATCAAGAAATTTTTAATCCAGAATCCTTATGCTTGAGCTACTAGTTTTAGTCAGATCAGGTTCCCCACTGCTTGCCATACAATTTGGCCTCACTAAGAAGTTCCTCCCATGATACAGGAAAAGTGTAGAAACATTATTATAGAGTTTTGTACATTCTTGAGTTTATAAAACACAAGCCCAAAAGTGCTGTGGCTTTTATGTTAGTGCTGCATGTGACCACTACCCTGTGAAAAGCTGTGAAGCACAGACAATAAGCTCTGAGGGGCTGATTATGGTTATTGGTGATGCTCTAAACAAATTTGAAAATTACCTGTGTAAAATGATATGTCCATAAACTGGACCTGTAAAACCAGACTTTACTTCACATCTGTTGAACTGGTCTTAAAGAATACCAGAAACCTGAATATCTGTTTTTCAAAGGTTTTACATTTAACATATGCAAAAAGCAGACTAATTTTGCCATCAGGATTGACTGAAGAGTAGCGTCTTTTATTGTGGTGTGACTGTTATGACAGGTTACAGTTCTTAAACTCCAAGGATGGTGATTTGGGCATATGAAGACCCACTAGAATTATTTCCTCTGCTTGGGATTAAACAGGTACATAAGTAAGCCTATTGTGACTTTCTCATGAGTCATCTGATTGTTTGGGAAGTGGAACGAACTGAATTAAAAATCAAAGGAGATCTCTGGAAATGCAAATTTTTGCTTAAGCGTTTTGCTAAAGTTTTCTTTAAAACAAACTTTTCGGATGAGGGTAAACATACATGACTGAGAAGTAGTTGTTACCCAGATAACCATGAAATTACTCTCATATTGTGGGTATTGTCCAGTTCTTCAGACCAATCAAATTATGTTTAATTCTGTTAAAAACCTTGATTCTTGGGCTTGGGTCATGAGTGTTCAGTATTTCTATAATATAATAGAATCTGTATGCAAGCGTAACATGTTTCCTATGGGTTGAAAAAGATTTAGAATATCAAATTTCCATATCTTAAAGAGTGACCTAAGATTGGTCTTGACAACTTTTTTTTTTTTTTTTTAAATCTTTCTACTGTGGCCAAAGGAATATGATCTCTCTATGTGTTACATAACTTTCTGACACCTTGTTTCTAAGAGTCTGTACAAGCATAGACTTGCAGAGAAAGACTACCCAGCTAGAGGGCTATATTGTACTCCCTGGATATTTTTAATATTTTAATATTTTGAATTTCTTATCTTTTGTCTGGTTAATGCATTTTAACTTTTTCATTTTTATTATTGCAGCCTTGTATGAGTGTGTACGTGTACTTGCATTTATTTCCTGGTTTTAGTAATGTTAAAATAGATTCATCTATTTTTCACAACATTTTTGGTGGAAGGGTCACAGAGTTATTTTTACTAATTTTGCAAGGTTTCTCATCAAAGATTCATAAACAAACAAATGTCATAAATAGCCAAAGATATAATCTCTGACATGGACAATCAATCTGTTTTCCTCTTATTGCTATATATCAGATGGAATAACAGCCAAGGAAATTGGCTTGACAGAATGGTATATTCTAATAAAAGAAACAAAGAAAAAAAAATGAAGTAAAGAAAAAAAAATGAAGTAAAGAAAAAAGAGAAGGAAGAAAGAAAAATCAATCATTGTTACCCATGTGAGGCATCTATTGGTTACAAGAAGTATATGCCTGTTTGTCTGTCTCTTTTCTTGGCCTAGTGATACTGCTTCTGCTCTAAAATTTGTCAGGAAACAGTGGTTTTACTGTTTCCTCAGAATTATTCTATACTTTTCACATTTCTTCAGGGATAGACTGAAAAAGCAGGTGCTGGAAGGCAGAGTTAAAACAAACAAACAAACAAACAAACAAAAAAACACCCTAGTAAGACAGTGGTGCAGGAATTCAACAGGTGAAGAGAGCAGCATTTCCCAGTCTGCCAAAGACAGATGGCTGCTTTCCAAAATCACCTGTAGAAGCAGAAAGCAGTGGAGAAAACTGCTTAGCTCTTCCTGCAGGAGCAAAATATAGCTCTATTTCTTTTATAATGTCAGTCAAGGGGCAAGAGATAAAATACAAATTCCTTATCATGGGGTAAGATAAACCCTGCTTCTGCTGGTCAAGGTTAAAAATTATTTGGCTTAAGCCAGAATGGAAATGACATTAACACAGCCCTAAGTGACCAGTTGAATCATCTGCCAGTCTATACAGCAGTTTTGTTTTGCTGATATCTATCAATAGTCATGTAGAATATGAGCACTTAAATCAAACTGCCTGAATAAAGGTATTTGAAAAACATTCATTAACTTTTTAAAAGTGGTTTTCAAAATGGATATCTTCTGATTTACAAAGAAAGATGTACATAGTCCTTTCTTTCCCCCGTATTATTCTCTTGGAGGGGGTAGGGGGGGAAGTGATATATAGGAAATGTTTTTTGAGCTTAAGAAAAATATTGAAAAAATATTAAAACAATAATCAAAAGTAAAACATATTTGCTTTAAAACTTTAATATTTTTTCCAGATCATCAAATTTAAAGGGAAATTTTAATCTAACTTTTTGACTGAGTTGGAAACTCAGTTCCATCTTTTAAAATCTTTTGACTGAAAATTTTTGGCAGCTCTGCTCAGATCATTGTCTGCTTTAAGCAGATCCTCCTGTAGAGAAACATGCAGCAACTGGTGAGAACAATTCTCAGTCCACCATCTACATATCTGAATGTGAAGGTGCAGAATGTTTTTTGGAACTGCGCTGTTGATCTTTAAGTCTACCTATTTCTGGGAACATAAAGTTGATATAGATGGAAGTATTAGGAAGTATGGGATGAGTCTTAATAATTTCTTTAAAGAGTTATTGGTGGAGATCAAGTGTCAGTAAACTTGTCTCCTTCTTCCAGCACTCTGGCATCAACATGCTAATGATCCTGAAAAGATTATTAAGGTGTCATGTCAAACCATAGTATCAACAGTGATGGAGCTGTCAGTGTCCACATGAATGTGAGACAGATCTTCTGAGGAACAGATTCGGAATTACATACCTACGGCTCAGAGTGCAAGGCAATCTGAAGAGATTGTCTGAAACCCCTTCAGGCAGAAAAACTGCCATTGGTTAACAAAGTGTGCATAGCAGTCGTGATTTAAGTCTCTCCACAAGATGCAAGTATCGATTTAAAAAAACAAAACAAAACACTAATAAAATGATCAATGCCCACTTTGTATACCTTTATTCCATTGACAGTAGTGTTGTTCTTCAGAGCAATAGCATGTGACCATGTTGTTAAACACAGTAAGTATCTGTAATTTTCAGATTCCTTTATGCTATCAGCAGGCACTGAAGAGAGTTAATATTTAATCATTCATTAGGAACACACAGAAACAGATAAGAATATGACTTGCTTTAAAATGCAGTGGTGAAAATCCCATGGAAAGCTGCATGGTTCTACAGAAAAACAGCTTACAAATATAGTTAGTATTTTGCAGAGGTGCTATTATAGAACACTTTATATTTTTATATTTATATGTACATATTCTGTTAGGAGGATCTAGTATGCAGCCAACATACTAGTAAAAATTAAGATCTAGGGGCCTGATTATGGAGCATACCCCAGGAAAGAAACAAACCTCTGTTTTAAAGTGTGCATTGGCTGCTACTTGACTTTATCTTTCACTGTTAAGTTCACAGCTTCATTCTTTATAAACTGGTGTCTACACGTGGGACTTAATGCCATTATAACTTCCCATTTATACACAGCAGAAGCCAACTCCATTCAAAACAAAATAAATAGAGATTTGCACATTTTGGTGGGCTGCCAATGACTGTGTTGCTGCAAATAAGAACATTGGTTGTTCTTCTCCAAAGGACTGTTTCTCCTCACAGCTGTAACATACAATCTCTTTGGTGATATTTCTAGTGTACTTGCAGTAGAACTCTGACACTGGAAGCTCACTGAGAACATTCTGAAAAATCTGAGACTGCCAGGGTGCACATGTGAAAAAGGTATCAGTCAAGGAATTTCCATAGCAAGACAGTACAATTCAAAGCATGGACTGCCTCTGTGACCACATCTTTATGAAAGGAGTGTGTAGAAAGGTTGTGACCAGTACCAGACGTGGACTGCACCTCTGCATGCTTACCTTTACACAGGATAGAAATGCAAGCTCATTGAGACAGCAGAGCACACACACGGATATTCTGACAACAGAGCCACACACGTTTTACTACGTATTTCATATTTGTATCATATTTGCATACTTCCGACTGGTTTGGCCTTTATTAAATTATTTTAATTGTTATTATTTTTGGCTTCCTACTATTAGGGGCCCAATCCAAAACTGCCTTTTTGCTTTACTATCACCATCACAGTTAATTGACACCGACACTTAAAGGATACCAGGATGTATGTGTGTGGGAGGTCAGCTTCATAATTTTTGCAGAGTGATTTCCAGCTTAGAAGAAGTTTAAACATTTGTTTTTAATTTTCTAGAGTGAAAAAGAAATTCATATTTGCGCTTAAAATTATATGGGATACTAAAACGAAAGTGGTTGTAAGTGGTAAAATCTCTGTGTAGTGGCTGTATGATTACAGGTGATATAATGGTTGTCAGCCAAAATATTGCTGTCATTGCTATTAAGGACATCTCCACATACATTATTTATCATGCCCTATATTTTCTAGAAAGTGGAACCAGTCTAACACTGTGCATCCATTATCCTTATTCCTAAGACATGTGAAATTTGAACCTTTATAGATACTTCAGGAGTGGAGGAGTTAACTAAGAATTCATGTGTGACTTTGTATTTGCATTGCAACAGCTCCATTTCATAAAACGCAATATTTAACAGTTTGAATTCTGCAGAATGAGATATGGGCTGATCAGTCAGAGAATACCCTGCTGTTTCTCTTTTGGTTTGATTTCTGTGTACCTAATATTTATAGTCTGTTTTCATGACACAAATTGTGTTCAGGAATATGACATCACAATCAACAAACTACAGTGCCCTCTCTAGTGAGAAAGCTGATTCCGCACCTCATGGTGCTGCTCTAATATGGGGGCAGGGTGGGAGGCTGCATGTCACAACAGGAAGCAGTCTGGGGCTTTTAAAGTCTTGCATTTTCCAAAGCTGCAAAATTTCACACTTTTTCTCTGGCTCTGTTGAGTCTTGTCTAGCTTTCACTTGTGAATTTAGAGAGTTCCATCACTAACTGCTCTCAAGCACCACACAGTTGCACAATTTCTAAAGTTACCTAAGCCACTTTCTCCTTGCATCCAGATTACTCCTGATTTCTTTTCACTTATCTGTGGATTGGCATTGGATCTGATTTACCACTTCTTTCTCAGAAATGTTGCATTCCTGTGGTCACCAAGAGCTAGTCCCTGCTTGTTTTGTTTTGTTTGTTTCTTTCTTTCTTTCTTTCTTGTATCTCCCAGGTGCATTATGTGATGTAAATGGTTTGTCAGTAAATGAATTTGTCACCAAACAAATGCCCACTAGCATCCTCGGGAGATCTCAGGTGGAAAGCCAGACTTACAACACAGATACACACACAGAAAATCATAAAAGCTCAGTTCTTACCAACCTGTCAACTGAAATGCAACGAATTAAGGCACCCTATTTCTCCATGCTATGCCCTTCCCAAAGAACACAGAACTATTTCAGGATGTCAAGGGTTTGTTTTTTTGAAACTAATTTTTATTTTAAAATGGGCACTATAAATGTAGGTCTATGCCTCTCATCTGGAACAGATACATGTACATGAGGTGAAAAAAGGGCAAAAAGAGTAGTTATAGAACATTGCCTATGAAGTTTTATACATTTCTTTGATGGTGAAAAACACTTCCAGGAGTTTCTTACTATTTTAATGGACATGTTTTGCATGAAAAAGAGCCTCACCTTTAACAAAGAGAAATTCAGAAGCTGTTTGCTGAAGTTAATGTCCCATTATGGGTTACTATAGAGTTGCACACAGCAGGTGGAACTGACACACTGACTCCATTATAATTTTTCAGGGGCAGGGCAATAGGAGTCAGCGATTCTAAAAAAGATGACTGCCCAAGGAAGGCTCTGGGGGAAGAACTGAAGTCCTAAGACAAGAATACATCTTTGCTTCTGAGATGGTGTATGCAGTAGCGCAATTCCCATAAAATAGCAGCAGTGTGCCCAGGTGGCTAAGAAGGCAAATGGCATCCTGGCTTCTATCAACAATAGCGTGACCAGCAGCACCAGGGCACGGACTGTCCCCCTGCACTGGTGAGGCCCTACCTTGAGTTCTGTGTTCAGTTCTGATCCCCTCACTACACGAAAGACACTGGTGCGCTGGAGTGTGTCCAGGGAAAGGCAATGAAGCTGTTGAAGGGTCTGGAGCACAAGTCTAATGAGGAACAACTGAAGAAGCTGGGATTGTTTGGTCTGGAGAAAAGGAGCCTCAGGGGAGACCTTATTGTTGGAATTCTATTTGGTATTTGGCTTAAAAAGCAAGCTGTGTGCTGAACTGCATATGTAATTAGGTGATATGACTTTAAGAACTATTTTAAGATGTCCGAGATGGCTGCCACAGAGTTCTTAACAGCTGTGTGTGGTCAACCAATTATGAAAGAGTTTATAATGTAAACAACATGATTAACCAATTGTCATCTCACAGAGTGCCATCACCTGTGGAAGGTTACAGACTTAAAGAGGTATATAATTGTATGCGTAGATGAATAAAGTGCCTGTTCTTGCAAGCTTCTGTGAAGTCATCTTGGCAGGCCGTAAACCTCGTCTCCGCTGGCATTACCTTATCACTCTCTACAACTACCAGAAAGGATGTTGTAGTGGGATGGATGTCAGTCTCTTCTCCCAGGTAACAAGTGAAAGGACAAGAGGAAAAAGCCTCAAGTTGCACCAGGAGAGGTTTAAATTCAATATTAGGAAAAAGTTTTTCAAGAAAACAGTTATAAAGCATTGGAACAGACTGCCCAGGGAAGCCGTGGTGTCACAATCCCTGGAATAGTCCAAAAATTTTGTGGATATGGCACTTGAGGACACAGTTTAATGGTGAACATGGTGGTGGTGCTATGTAGGTGGTTGGACTTGGTGATCTAAAAGGTCTTCTTCAACTTTAATGATTTTATAAAAACATCTCCAATTAGTGGTCCTTTACAGGGTTTCTGTGCCATTCTTGTCACAGTCTATTTTATTTTCTGCCACACTTCTCTCCATAGCTTCCTTTTGCTCACTAAAAACTTGCTTATATTTGTTGCAGACATAATGAAAGAGTGTATATCTCCTTTACCAGCTTTGTCCTATTTTCAGTAGGCATTTCTGCTTAGGAAAGCAACTTAAACACTCAAAATCTTAGCACTTACAACCCAAAATATAGTCACCCAATCACTTTAGGAATGGAAAATTACCAGTACTAAGTAACTCAAGGTACATGCCAGGCTTTTCACAGGGTGGCCTATGATCACTAGTGCAGGCTAGTAAGAAGCAACAACCACTGTTCAAAGAGTTGAGGGAGTGAAAGAGGAAGCTTAAAAGAAGGTGTTGCCAAAACTTCCAGCCTACACCCAAGACATTTTTGCTCCTTAAGGACACTTCTAAGCACTTTGTAGCCCATAATCTCCAAGATCTCAAAAAGTACACATAAATTCTATCAAATAAATTTAATATACAAAGCACTAGCTAATCTTTTTTAGTCTCACTTTCGTAGTCAGATAACTGGGTAACAAAATTATTTAGCAGACCCAAAATATAGTTGAAGAGTTAAATATGGTACAGTTCCTGCAATTTTTCCTTTAAATAAATATCTTGAATTAAATGTCTTTTTCCCAAACAGCCTGCACTTATCTGTGCATTTATGAATGCAAAACACTTCTACCTCATTTTCAATATTACTCTATTTAGCATAAGAATTTGGAAAGATTCTAGTCATGTTTAGGAAAGACAACTTAGAAATAATGGCATGGGTGTTTTTTCTCCTTCTCTCCTTGAAAATACTGTTAAAAACTTTTTATTCAAGGTGCAGAAATGCTGTCTTTAGTTACTGTGTTGGGTTGAGCTGGCAAAATGCCAACTGCCCAAGCAGTCAAAGCTTCCTTCCCCTCTCCCCACCCCCCTTCCTGCTGAGAAAAGGAGGAAAGGGGAAAAAAACCTGTGTGTGGATAGTGACCCCTGAGAAGGGGATGGTGACCCCAGTGAGGGTATAGTGACCTCTGAAGTGGGGATGGGATGGCCCCTATGTGTGTCTCAAAGATATTTAACCTTAAGAAGACAAAATAACTTGCATTTTGAGCTCTGTGTTGCAGGACATGAACCATAGGATGAAGAAGACTAGAGCTGAACTAGTGTTGGTGTCCAATGATGAACTGCTTTTTCCTGGTTGAAGTATCTATCCCATCCTAATGGACTATTGCCTACAATATGGAGGGGTCGAAGACGGCCCTAGAAAGAACAAAAACTGTTTAAGCGCATGGCATAAATAGATATAGACTTATAGAATATGAGTTTGACGTTATTTAGTATGAAATAAGGGGTGGAAGTTGTGGTAGTTTTAACTAGGCTTCAAATTAAGAAGCTCAGAGAATCTACGTAGATTAGGAGAGACAGGTACCACCTGACTAAGGAACCAAAGAAATATTTCATACCAGATGATGCAAACCTGAGATATAAATACAGGAGTGGGAGGTGTTCACTCAGTTCCATCATGGCTGAAGTAGAGGCAAGACACGCAGCTGCTGTCTTGCTGGAGTGGTACTTGCTGCTGCTGCCACTTGCCTTTTGTTTGAATTCAGGGAAGTAGAAATAGTGTTTTGGTATACTTTCTGTTTCTTGCTGGGTGTCTTTTAGGGTGCTCATAGATCTACAGTGATGGAATCTATTTGCAGTGAGAGGCAGAAAATTGTTGTTGCATCTAACTTGTGTAAGTGTGTGTTATATTGTAATTTTCTCTTAATTTTCTCTTTTCTGTATAAATATATATATAGTTATTTTAAGCATAAACCTAGTTTGAAGGTTTTTTCCCTTCTCCCTTTTCTTGGCTGGAGGGAGGGAGGTTCACTCTGTATTGGGCAGTCAGCATTTTGCCAGCTCAAACCAAGACAGTTACTGACACCAGTATTATCAATTCAGATCAGAGGGAATTTGATGGCTAGAGTCCAATGTACATATATTTCTCCTAATTCTCCATGAAGATACAGTACAAAAACAAACAAACAAAATAAATAAAAAAAAATTCTATCCTGGGGTCATAACTCTAATGTTGAAAGATTCTGAAACCTGAGTGTAGTGATTAATGGTTGAGAAATCTGCATACCAACAAGCTACACTGAATGAAGCCAAAAGGCATTTCACTCCCAGGGGCAATTTAAAGATGGCAAGAATACTGTTCATTTACAAGGTTATGTTTAACTGGTAGTGATGTCACAGAGCTGGGTAAATGGTAGAACTGTGTTAATGATCCCCAAACCCCAAATCTCAGCACTGATTAAATCTGAGTCATAGACTAATGAAGAGGTATTTATACTTTCAGTCTGTGCCATAAATAACTATACAGTGTTAAAGTCAGCTAATAAGAAGGCAGAAAATATTGCCTTACAACTACAAGAAGATTTTTAGACATGTTTATTTCAAGAGATTTTTTCTTAAATGATGCATTAAAAGTCCCATAGATGAACTACTTAAACCTGTGAACAGTGTTTCTTCTGGGAAACAGTCACGTACACTGTAAACAAAGTTCTTCAAACAGAAATATAGCAGAACATATGTTCTTGTATTAAATGACACACTTTTAAGTAGGAAGGAAACTCAACAGTAAACATGACCTTTGACTGAAAAGAACTTTTCAAGTCTAGATGCAGAGAGTTTTTTACAAATTGGCAAAGAGATGATTACAGTGCACCCTATTGGACAAATTATTCTCAGGTTATACTTAGTTATAAGCCATAGGTATCCTTTTCACCTGTCGTAAAAGAGGCTGGGGTTTTAACTATTTTTATACAAGAATTGGCCTCCAAAATTCCTGATGCTCATAATAATGATTTTGCACTAAAACCTCCCCAAAAAATACCACTCCAGTACTGCAATATTTGCAGTGGCTGTCACCAAAATAAGTTTAGTAATGAACTGCAGCACTTACGCATGGGTAGTTATATTCATTATACTTTTAACTATGTGAAGTTTTGAAGCTAATCCTGATTCTGGGAAAAGCTTCATTAAAGTAAGAGCTGTTATTTATTAATTTCAAACTGTTTTTATTAGATTATAGATTTACTGAAGTGGCACAACAGTGGTTAAAAAAATCACAGTGATTAATTAAGCAAGAATACAAATTTTCATTGAATTATAAGTAGCTAGTACATATTTTACACAAATATATACAAACATTAGTGTCATTAATACAATTTTATTTTTAGGCAAGGAACTCGAACAATTTGATTGTAAGAACAGAATTTTTCAGCCTTTCTAATATTTGTTGTGGTTTGCTAGCATTTTCAATGCTTGATCAATTGAATTCCATAATTAACTGTGAATTTAGTTACATAATTTATTATAAATTGATTTTTTGCTTTATTTATACGTAAATAAATATTATTTTAATATATTTCATCCCAGATGGGAAGACCTCTAAAATGCAACACTTTTCAGTATTTCATATTTAGGGCAATTTTTCCTAATTTAGTACTCTTAGTCAAATGACCTTAAAGGAGCCAACCTGAATTTTTTTATATACCAAAGAAACATATTATCATTGCTTTAGGGCAAATTCCTGAACAATTTTTACATGGATAATAGTCCAAAAACACTGAGACTTTAGCTGTCCATAATTGAACAGGGCTGAATAAGGAGAGTTTCACCTGATGAAACTGTTAATAAAATATAGATGAGGGTAAGATTGGCTATTGAGGCAGTCACTGGAGAAATCAGAAGTGTGTAATTTATGGAGAATTTTATAACCACAAACAATGAAGGGGGTGGGACAGAAAAAAGAACAGTCACTGACAAAATACAACTTTAGTAGCAGACACATATTACCTTTCCCAACTGCCTCACACACATCTAGACTGCGTCTTGATATCACATCAGGAGCAGAGGTAGAACGATTACAGTTCTAGCATGTTCCCTACCCTTCAGCTGCTCTGAATAAGCTGGATCAATCAAACTAAGTACTATGTCAGAAGGATTTATCTCCACAAGCAGTATGGACATTTGTTTTGTTCTTCATACAGCCAGCCTGCTGGAACAGTAGCCCAGGAACATGTTTCCATGGAGCACCAACAAACCTGTCAGCCAAGAAATTAATATGCATTTAGAAAGGACACAACTGATTGTATACAGAGGTTGGCCCTCCTGGGTGTCATTAGCTTTCATACAGAACTACGCACTAAAGAGAAGAGGTTTTCCAGTATGTTTTGCCACTTGACTGGTATACATTGACATGCCAAGAAATGCCAAGAAAGCATCCCAAAATGTGCACATACTCTATCATTCAGAGCCATTTACCTTACACTTTTACAGAAGGAACAGGCAAGTTTGATGAATAGGAGACAAAGTTTACATGCTACCTGATATCAGAGTTGGTCTGCTGGAAGCAATATCTTTAAGACAGGCCAATGAAGTATTAAGGTACTTCCCTGGAAAAGGAGATTTGAATTGACAAAAAAAGCGTTTACAAAGAAGACTTGTAAGGAGAAACAAAATCCAGAATGAGGAAAAAAAATTAGGAAAGGAGAGTTATCACAGTTCCGAACAAGCTTTTAGAACAAAGTCACAACAGGTTGATGTTTTCTACTTCTAAACAAAGAGTTGCATCTCTTTTTCTGCTGTAAAGAAGGTATTATAATTAATCTCCATGTTTCTGTCACAAAGGTTGATGAGAGATTCGCCGAAGGCCTTGGGAGCTTTGATATCTGATATAGACTTCTAGTATTCTCTAGAAACTGGCCAAGAATTATTATTATTGTTCTAACAGCTGCATTCCAGCTTTCAGAATGCTTGCTTCTGAAATGTTATGGCTATCAGACCTTGGTTTACACAGTTACCTAGGTAGTAAAAATATGTTGGAATTGGAATGCTGTTTTAATAGATCACTTTACTTGACCTATCATGAAAGTGCAAAAAACTGCCAAGGCAAGATCATAGCTGTATCAAAATAAAAAAACTGAAATCTTAGAAGAAAATGAAACTAATTTTGACAATGCCTTCTGCCTCAGTAGCAAAGTCAGAAAATAGCACTCTAACAAGGTGCCATGACATTTGTAGAAAAATGCCAAATTCTTCCTTAGCAGTGTGTCAAAGATCTTTGATTAACTGAGCTATAGTTTTCCTCTGACCCATATAAATCAGCTCTGTAGGTATTAAAATGATTGGCATAGTTCCAAAACCACATATTAGGGATCTGTCTCAGTCCAGAAGAGATCAGAAATTCTTCTTATAAAGGCGAAGAGCTGAAGGCAATGCTATATCCCAGCACTGTATACACAATCTATCAGTATGTGCATACTATCCAATAAAGTCTCCTGTAACACATCTGAAGATAAAAGATACTTGACCAAAGAGGTTTTTATCATTTGCTGTTTTTCCATAAGAACCCCTCAGGAGAAAAAATTCTACTCTCATTAGGTCAAAATTTTCCTGCAAGAACTGGGTATTGCAGTTGCATATCATCAGCCAGCAACTTTGTTTTAGGATGAGGAAGAGCATCAGGCCAACTAGAAAGACTAATAGTTACTAGTTTAACTGAGACAGGGAGAATTACAAGGGCAAAACCATTAGACATACTCAGCAAACATAGCCAGAAATAACAATTCACAACACAAATAGCAAATAACTGAGCACACTATTTGGAAAACTGTTAAGATTACTGCTACTAGTTACGATATAATGTTACCCAGCTCATTTCAATATGAATGAAGCAAGGCACATCACTTATCACTTCTTTTTTTCTTCCCATCCCAAGAGGGATAGCCAATCTCCTGAACGAACAGGTGGAATTGGTGATGCAAACTACTGCTTATGAAAAAGGGTCATGATGCAGACAACAAGGTCATAGAAAACAATTTGAAACAAGGAACACAATTTTATGGTTACTGAATTTATATTATTTATAAATTGCCTCAGTAACCTGTGGCATCTGGGACAATATCCAAAACTAATTCAAACAGAAACAGGCCTCACAAATAAAAGCAAAAAGATCAGAAAATTTAAAGGGCAAAAAGATTTTAAAAAGTCAATATGTGTGTGTCTTTGCATGTGTAGGAAGCAATATGAAAAACCTGCTTGTAATTTCCCTTGTAAATATAAAATACTGCACACTTGATCCCTACCCATAATATATATCTGCTAATGTTATTACACCTTTGGCATCATTATTGCATTGTACTAGAAGGAAAATCAATGCATTGTGCATAGCATTTTCTTATCTGTTGGGAGCAGAAGCATGCTGTTTATGGAGCTGTAGAATCTGTTCCTGCCAGCTTTAAATATTACATGGTGTAAATGTAGGGTTATTTTATAAAGACTGGCACTTCCTCCCTGTATTTGCACTACAGAAGAGAAATCACATTTACCAGGGTTTGCTGTCATTATAGACTATTGTTGGAGTTGAGATAATGTGTTTCCTTTCTTGCAAGGTTTGTGATGCAGAATGATAGCATTTAAAAAGTCTGCATTTGGTGATGATGAATAGCATGATATGCCAGGTTGTTTTACATTCAGTCTCAATCTTTCCTCATGTGTTAAACCAGAAAGGCTGTAGGTATGTCACAGTCTCAGGTGATCATATTTAGTCAGCACTGGATTGCACAGTGATAACAGATTATGTGTCACTTCCTCCATGGAGCAAAAAAAAAGGCCAGATGGAGTTTTCTAGAATTTCATCCAATCTTCCAATATTTCCAAAAAGCACCTGACAACTGCAAATTGAGTTTAACACTCAGAAAGTCAATTGACATATTAATTGTGACTGCTGTTCAAGAAAAAATATAGAGAGAAATGCCAACACATTTAATTGAATAACACTGACTCCTGGACCAGAAAGTCAACTCTTGCTGGCAATTTTTTTTCCAATTAAAAAACTGGAATATGACAGTCTTTTTTGAAACAACTGATAACTTAAATTTAGCATAGTATACAATCAAATATGTTGAAAGTTTTTCATTCTAGTTTCTGATCTTGATAAAAAATGAGAATTATATGAATATTGTGAGTTATCTACATATTACAGAAAATAGTAAATAATATCAGGATGATATCAATGTTCTTTCTGCTAACTTTTGTCTTTCATTGCTTCTCATGACAAGATACCCATGAAGTCCTGTTGATAACTACAAGGCCAGTACAGAATAATCTGAAAAGTGTGTGTTTGACATATATTTTACATTCTGCATGAAAGAAGTCCATTTTGGATTACTCACATCAACTGCTCCATCTTGACCTTGTGTTTATACCAGTAGACTGACCAGTGCCACTCAGCTGTTGGTAACAAACAGGGTTGTTACAGACTCACAGAATCACTTTCTTGTTTGTTTGTTTGCTTGTTTTTTGAAAACCAAACTGAACTCAAACCAAGAAGTGCCGTACTGGTTGTTTACAGAAGAAACAGGCTTCAGTGGGATGTATATAGAAGACTGTGTTATGGTAGAAGAGTCCAAGAGAGAACAGATCCAAAACATATTAGTTAGCTAGCTCAGAAAATGCCTATCCTTTTGGAGATGAGCAACAGCCATGCAAAGGTCCAGCTGCCTCCTGCTCACACTCTAAGCTATTACATGAGATATTATACTTCAAAGACATGAGTCCCAGTATTACATCCCACAAGCTCAAGTCAAAATGAATATATGTCTCCTACAGCCCAGTTCCATAAGCTGTGAGCATAAACACAGAGAGGTTACTGTTACTGAAGATTCTGCTTGTAGCTCTTCCTAGCTATAAGAACTTCCAGAGATGCAAGATAAAACAGAAACTGAATTAACAATTAACACAGCTAGAAACAAACTCCTTTGGTTTTCTACTTTCTCTGTGTTCCTGAAGTGAGAGAAATTACTGACCCTCTTCCCCATCACCTATAAAAAAATTGAGTATCCCCTGTCCTTCCATTTTTGTAGTGAAGCAAATCTGACTGAAAGGGCTAAACATCAACCTAGGGACTGAGAATTTTTTCATCCCTGCAGGGTGCCATCACTGTGTTTTCAGGAAGACCTGTCGGCAGCTTCCTGCATTAACTCTTGCCCTGGTGTTTTAACAATCCATCCTACTCCCTCCCATCCCCAAACAACTTAATTTTGGTGAGACTTCCCATGATTCTTGGTTTCACCTACATTGTGCTTGAAGTTGATACCTTTTCATCTAGAAGCATAAAATACAACAGGGAATTAAGATAGATTGAATTTTCTTTTTAGTTTTGAGTGAAGGTTGAGAGGTTGTCCTGATCTAGAAAAGGAGGATGAGAAAAGAAAAATGTGAAAAAAATTCTGATGTCAAAACAAACTGACTACCTTCAGCCAGTAAACTAGAATGAATGACTGAAACTCCCCAAACTCCCCAATTTAGAGATTTTAGGATTTCTGAATCCCAAGAAAATAAGTTCGTCCTTTCATCCAAGTTTTCGAGCAATAATACCTGAACAATAATATTTAGTCCTAATGAAACACTTTATCCTGTATTATACAGCTTCTTTCCTCATTAAAGCTGTTTCCTCCAGGTAACCACATAAACCTAACAAACTTATTTGCATAAAGATTTGATGCTACTATTCATCCTCATCTGCTATCCAGAAAAAAATATCCTCACTGTGATAATTCCAGAGATATTTAAAAACCAAAGGAGAATAATCAGTAAGATAAATCATTGTTCTTACCATCTATTAATAAAAGCTATCAGAAAAGGCTGGTTTTGGTAAAATAAAAACATCTGGAAAGATGAGAAAAGACAGCTAGGTACATGTGTGGGAAGTTTGTTTTCGTGGATTCTATCTGCATGACCTGTTGGGGAAGCAATTAAACTTGTTGGGAAAGTTGTAGCAAAATATCGAGCAAAAGGAGAAGGAATTTACAAAGTGCTCTTATTTCTATTTTGTACAAATCTCTTTACTACACCTGGGAGAACTACATAAGATGGTGTAACAACTATGAGACTGTTGATTGTTCTCAAAATACTTTCCAAGGTTAATAACCCAAACTATTATTCTTGTTCTGGGCTGAAAACACCATGTTGCAAACAGCTTACAATGCACATTAAATGTAGACAACACTGCACAGGTGATAAAATGAGGGTACAGACCTTCAGTAATAAACATGAGGAAGAATGGGAAGAGATGTCAACAAAAATAAGTTCCCAGAGAAATCTAAAATACTCATTAGATAATTAAATCTATCTGAAAGGAGACTGAATAGGTTTCTCTGGGTCTACTCCTTGGACTTCAATCCCAGCCTAAAAATCATAAATCCTACATGCACATGAAAGAGATGGATGTCTCAAGAGGGCAGCTGAAAAAGGTCTTTAAGCTGCCTAAGAAGGTTGGTAGAGCTATTTAACTCTTAATGCTGAACTCAGGTATTATTTAAATTTACTTTTCTTCTTCGGAACTTAATTACTGAGTCAGAGTCACTTTCTGTCCCATTCAATGTCAGAGCCTGCCCCTACTGGAAGGGAACTTTTCATTTTCATTAAAATAAAATATATAGGAATATTTTATTCAGAAAGAAAGTAGTAGAGATGCATACTGTAACACACAGTGATTTTAACATTCAGTTGAGTGGGAGACTTGATCTTCCCGGCTTAACAAGTTGACATCTACTGCTACCACAACAGTTTCCTATCTAGTACACTCAAAATATAGCTGTCCAAGGCTGAACTGAGCCTTTCTCTGGTCTTGTTAATGCCAAGGTTTTGGACAGACATCTCTGCAAGAGTCACAGGCAGACAAAACAGGCAGCCTTCGTGAATCCTTTCTTCTGGTCCCTATTCACAACACAATTTCTTATTGTTTCTAAAGCAAGTGAATACTTCAACAGCAAAGCTGAGAGAAGCCCTCAGTAGGTTTCCAAGCCTTCAGTGCTTTAGGTGAAGACTGTTCTCACTCTGGCAGATTTGGTCTTGTTCTGTGCTGGGTTGCAAGGTGGTATTATGCAGTCATCATAGAAAGAGTTTGTAAATGTTTCCAGATTTAGACCCTGTCTGGAAAATTACCACGTTTTTAGCTGATCTAGTGAAATGAAAGTAGAGTGCATCCATCCTCTTATGCACATCTGGATAAGATTAACTGTTTTTCTAGACCACTACCTTGGAGCAATAACGTGAAGAATTCAAAGACAACTGGTTTGTAATGAAATATTTCTCTTGGCTGTGCCCTGTTTGATATAGTGACCTTCTACAAACTATAACATAATTTCATAATTTAAGGGAAATTTTTTCTTTATTTTTCATATATAAAAATAAGCAATATCACTAGTTTAAGGAATTCTAAAAGACAAGCCCATTTTCTAGATACAAGAAGTAAGAATCATATTGATTATATACCTATTGGACCTCTCCTTGGAATTTCTGATAGATTACTCTTTTTATAAGATATTCTGAAGACAATATGAAAGGGACAAGAAAAAGAAATAGAACTACACTGTTATATTAGCAATGGGTGACTGGAGAATTACTGGCATGCCCAAAGTACTGGTAAACTGGGACGATACCCTTAAACAACTTCTTTTAGCCCTGAGGTGTTGATAATAAAACATCAGGTCCAAACACATTTGAAAATTGTGACTCTAGAAAGCATAAGGCTCTGAGCAAAATATAGTTTCCATAGTCTGAGTGCCCAGTAACAAAGACATCCTCTGGAGCTGCAGAGGATGCATAAAGCAGTTGACTGGACAAAGATATAACTGATTATTGAAGCAGGTAACAGACTGAGCTGCTAGTAAGGAAAATACCAAGCACATCAAGGCAGAGTGCTCTAGGCCTAGTTTCCCATTTCTGAGATAATGTGCTAGTATCTTATTACACTTCTGCATAATTATGAACTGCTTCAAGAAGAAGCTGCATGACAGATATGAATAATAATGCTTTTTTCCCCCGCCTACTTAATTAGGAAAAGTAGAATGCAAACAAAACTGGAAAATGGGGCAAATTTGGAGGAAAGGGGAAGGTAAAAATTGTTCTGAGCAGGAAAAGGACATTTACATGCAGCAGAAGACTGTTTGCTAGGCAGCAAGTCTACATGACCAGCCCTTACAGGGTAGTCCTGTGTTACTTCTGACTATGGTGTGGCTGAAGATGAGTCAACAGCTTCACACATTACAATGTTTCTCATTCTGTAGTCCGCTGCTTAAGCTACATTTCTTCTTTTATGAAAATAGCTGTTCATAGGCCAAACCTTCAGCATTTCTTAACCTGTGTTCATGTGAGCTACTTCACTGCAGTAGATCAGTCAAGTTGTCAACAATCACATGTTGTCTTGCAGTAGTGTCAGACCCTGTACATGACAGGGAGCCCTATGACCCTGATGCGGCAAGACACTGTGGTGTCTAAAATGGAGAATCCACCTTGGCAGGTATAGCAGTAGCTAGGCTATCAATAATGCAGGTATTCAGATATGTTTTTATACCTTCGTGTGTCCAAAGGTGGACAGACACATTGCTTGTATATGCTTCTAGGAGCTGTGGAGGCAAAGCAGGCCTGGACTTGACACCGTCTCATATTTATGTTTGTGAAGCAAAACAAATGGAATTGAAAAGGTGAGGGCTGTTCCTGTATTGATGTCCATGTACTTTCCTTATTATCACAGAGATGTAGTCATGGCAGGATATCTGAGAGCCCAGCAAAGACAATGAGCCTCTTTTTGGCCTAAACTTTTCCGACATTCAATGGCTCTGTTATGTTCTCCACTATCGCATAACAAAATGCTGAAATCCTAGGATTTTTTGTCACCTGATGGGTGCTACATCATGATCAGTATTATCTGAAATCAGATTGTTTAAGTTCCTCCATCTGTGTGATCCAAGTGATTGACTGCAATGCGAAAGTGGCAAAACTCACAAGAGAAACAAAATTGCAGAGGAGCTCCCAGCAGGTGTCATTTCAAGAAGAGCCACCAGTTCCCAAAACAATAGGAAATAAATTATTGTATGAGCCAGCCAAATGCACATGACACTTTGATTAAAGAGACATTCTCTAGCACAACATTTGATGCTCTCTGTGAAATAAATACAATATAAATACTAACTTCAGATTCCTTTATGTGGAAAATAAAAATGATAAGACCTTATTGTAAACAGACGAATGGCAGATGAAAGCAATAGAACATTTCACAGAAGTGTTTGAGGTCACCTATTTTTCAAGGATTTTTTGTATTACTGTTCACTGTTGCCTAAGTATTCCATGCTTTCGCTCAAGAGCTTTCTGTGCCAATCCAGTCATTCATTCTTGACTGGATAGGATCGTGCTTTCCAATGTCTAACTTCTGTTGCTTTCTTTTGCTCTGGTACCTTCATTTCAACTGTCTTTCATTTAGAATTAGCTAAAATGAATAAGTAACTATAAGCAACACAGTGGTCCATAGCTTTCTCTCTGGTAATTTCTTAGTCTCTGGGATGCTTAATTGTTGGATTTTGGTTTTTACTTGTCTTATGTTTGAATTTATTTATTTATTTATTTATTTATTTTAAGTACAGTGTGGAAAAATGCCAGAGCAGATTCCTTTGCAAGCACAAACTGTTAGCGCAAGTGTTTTCCACCTTGGTAACCCTTCTATTTCAAATACTGCCCCAGAAGAATCAAGGGACCATGGAGATGATCTATCAGACTATGCAGAATAAATTTTGAGGATGAGAAGAGATTAAAAGTATCAGGTATATGTGCTGAGAAGATGCAATTTTTGAAGCTTATTTCCATGTCTAACCTTCATTACTAACCTGAGAAGGGAAAACTAAAGGCACTGCAGTCACTGGGACTTTTGCATGTTGATACCCAGAAATAATTAAAAGAACCACTTCGAGTTTTTTGTTCTTTTGAAAATAGTTAGAAGGCAAATTCAACTGTGTGTGAATGAAGTAAGTTCATTACATAGCAGCGTAGATGTGAAAAACCTTGCTAGAACTGTTAATTGATTAAATTGTTATTATTTCACTCAAGTTTAGTTTTATTTCTTCTCATATTTTAAATTACACTAGGAGATAAATACACACACACACAGAGATAGATATATAGATATAGATAGATAGATAGATAGATAGATAGATAGATAGATAGATAGATAGATAGATAGATAGATAGATATGTGAAACAG
>JAWWEV010000115.1:35353467-35364528 GCA_035583235.1 Hafferia zeledoni
ATAGATAGATAGATAGATAGATAGATAGATAGATAGATAGATAGATAGATAGATAGATAGATAGATATGTGAAACAGATAGACTGGCAGTTGCCTGGAGCAACAGACTGCCACGGGCATAAGGCTATGCATAACTCCTGCCAGAGTTCTGGAAGCCAAGGTTTGGCTGCTGCCACCAGAGCCAAAGGCAGAGCAGGGGCATGTGGGATGGTGCCTGCTGCTGCAGGACTCTTTGGCTACAGCTGAGTCCATTCTGACATTCCTCAGTTCACATCTGGTCCCCTAAGCTACCATCCCTTCTCTAGCAGGAGACTGAGCCAGGGACCTCAGTAAAGCCTTGTGTGCTCCTTGGCACAGCCCCCGTATGGAGCTGGCAGCTACGTGAAAGTGTGTTGTCTCAGTGCCTGTAACTCTCATACTGCCTTGCAGATTCAGCTGGATGGTCATGGCTTTAAAATCCCTCCACAGTTTTATTTCTCTGGTTAGCTCTGACACTTTCAGATTATAGTCAGTCATTTGGAGGGCACAGATGGAAGGAAATTTAACCAAATTTATTTTCAGGCATATAGACCATAAAGGCATTCCCCATTAGGAAGGAAGCTTTGGAGTTTTAAGCTGTCATTTTGTAATAAGTGGGTCTACAATCTAATGACCAGCCATTGCAAATAACATGCCAGCACTGTCCTTCCTTCCTGCCTCACTTCTTCCTAAGGCAGGATTTGCCCAGCCACAGTCTAAACCAGAAACCACATTTGAGGGAGATGGAAAGCTCAATTCACCTACACTTCTGAGAAGTCTTCTGTCATCACTGAATTCATCATCCCAACATACATTTTCCTTATAGAAAGCAAATGATGGCTAGTGACAAAACTGGTCATATTTTATTAATAAACTATCCCTTAAAACAAAACATGGCAGAAGTAAAAGATCTGTGGTTTATTCCTAATAGAAGACCCTTTATTTAGCATATAAAACAAGTTTGATGAAGCAGATCATATACAAATTCTTTGAAATTTATATTTTAGGGGATTTTATTTCATGGAAATAACTTTTCTGAATAAGCATAAGAAATTCAAATCATGTCTCAGCTTTACAGGAAGACTTGCTTTCCCAGGCCTGATAGATTTCCTTGGTTTCATCTATAATGTTGTGTTATGGATTTTCCCTAGGCATCCTTTACCTCTCCAGACTGAAACCTTGTACTTTCAGCATTAAGCCACCTGCTACACCGTGATACACTTCAGAAGCCCAGCCACTGCAGTGCTCTACAGGTCACTTGCCCCTTTCCTGGGGATGCAAAGCAAGACAGGGAAGGAAGCAGAAGCAGAGAGATATAAGAACTGAGTTCAAAAACTTGACAGAAAGAACTGCAGGTGCTAATAAGATTTTTAGAAAAGTGTTTTCCCATCCTGTAGTACTTTTGCATGAACCAACCATTGTACTGACTGTAGTATTGCTGTGTTGGCTACAAGCAACATGGAGAAAATGAACCGGGAACAAAACTGTCACTAAAAGGATGTTGCTGGGGCAGTTAAATAGAGGTTATGCCTGAGACCATGCATAGTAGAGTCAGGCTAAGTCTGGACTGGCTGGGAGAAGAGGCCATGAGGTATATACAGGAGAGCTACAGCGTGTCACCCTGGGTGTTGGCCTCACAGTTTAGGCTACTCATACAGCCCTCAAAAAGTGGGGTCAGCTTTCTTGGGGGGAGATGCTGCTAAAAGGAAAAGTGATGAAAATTAAGAAGATTTTCTAGGTAGGTAGCATTTGAAGTAACTGGATACTTCAGAGAAAGGTTGGGGAGCTCGCAGGAATAATCAAATCTTTACAGGGTTTTTAGCCAGAAAAAAAAAAAAAAAAAAAAAAAGTAAATGAAAAGCATGGATAAAGGCCAAAGGGTTTCAAATGAGTTATTCGTCATGATGTTTTTCTGTCATATGTAATAAAGTCAGCTACATTCCTTGTCATCTGGATGTATTCTAGGGAAATGCAAATTGTCACAACAAACAGAATAACTGGGCAAGAAAATGGTCTTCCAGCCTCTTCCTCTTGGGATGTTTCATTCAGTTGTTTCTTGATGTGTTCACTTTCATGTAGGTGTGTGAAAATTCACCTTGGTCTTCCCAGTATGATATCTCACTGCTATGAAAAATTGAGACATGACATGGGAGAGCCACTGGGAAACTGCACTTCAAAAACAGTCTCAGATACTTTATGTTAACTGATGGATTTTAACTCAGAAGAAGCCGAGAGGTGACATCTGTAAAGTTGAGGCACGGAGTAGACTTGGCCCTCTGAGGTAAGACAATACATTTAGGTCCAACTTCTGACTCTGGTCTGTCCTCATGTGTGACTCTCAGCAAGACACTTTGGTTTCCATGACCACAGCTTTCCTATAAACCCTGCTTTTTTGAAGAAACTCATACTGAGAGATAATCTACTTGCTGCTTCATAACGCAGTTAGCTTTGTGGGTCCTCCCATCTACTGGTGGCCTCTTGACATTGTCATAGCATAAAATATTAACAGTAAAACACATGGAGCAGATAACAGAGTAATCATTTATAGTATATTAAGATAATAGCAGTAACAGTATTTCTCCTGTATGGTTTCCTCTTCTGGCTTGCACAACATTAAACTTAGAATCTAATATCACCATTCCTGCACTGGGTTAACCCTTTACTTAATGCTCATGGTTGGCAGCAGTTAAGTAGTAGTCTATCTAGACTCTCTGCAAAGGTACGAGTATATCTCAAGCCTGATCCAGTGAAGAATTATCTTAGATGTGATCAAGGAGCTATAGACTAAATTGTTTTTCATACTTTACAAGGAAGCCACTGCACTGGAATTTATAAACTACCAAAACAAACATATTTTCTGGAACTTAATGGCATTGAGGAGTGCAACTTGTACAACCAAGACTGATAGTTTTAAGAATAATAGCACCAGAAAAATTAGAGGATAGCAGACCATAAAATGTTCAGTTAAATTTTGGTGTATATGATAAACCAAATAAACCTTTAACATTTTACATTATGATGAAGACAGCAATCACACAAAGGAGAAAAAATGAATATGTATAAATATGGAACACAAAAAATAAATGTAAATACAGAAAAAAACCCCAGAATTTGTATGATAATTTATTTGAATTACTAATTATCCTGACAGTCAAAATTTTTCAATTATTTCAACTTCAATCTTACTGATGCCAACTTCAAAACATAAGCTGCTCAGATTTGCTTTAAGGCATAATACAGTTTGGGGGTTTTCTTTCCATTAATTGTGAAAACTGTATTGCATGAAAGCCTCTATCAGAGAATTACCTATGATGCAGACTTCCCTGACAGTGACAGAAGAGATGTTATTAAAAGCAAGGACCTTTGTTTTAAGCTTGACATAAATTATTTGTAAAGTGTCAGGGAAGACAGTTACTAATTCTGAAAGATCTTTCAGAAGGGCGACAACCAAACTTCATGGAATTCTTGCTAATAAGTTCCTATGGATCTAGATAGGGTTAAAGAAAGTTGATATTCCATATCTGTCATTATTTGCATTCAGAAAGAGAACGGTGTGACACCTCTAAATTAAAATATGTTTTCCCTATAAAAATAAGGATTCTGCCACCAGAGGTGTGCCAAGAGAGTGTGATGGAGATGGAGAAGTCCTTAAAGAAAGAATCATGTAGATAAGAAAAATGAGGCTAAGGTTTTCCAGTGCCTGGTCGGTGATTCAAGTCCTGCTGGATCAATGTAACAGATCAAGTCTGTGAAATTAAAAAACTGTAGTGAAAAAAAACACCAAAAAACAAACCAAAAACAACACAAAGAGGAGGATAAAGCAGGAAAGAGAAGATGCTATATAGGCCAAATGTATCTGGTGGGTGAATAATATGAAATTCCAAGATGAGTAAGTTAATCTTCACAAAGCCAATGGCCTCTAATGTGGTAGGATGGGAGTGGCTCATCGCTGACAGGCTCGGGCTGGGCTCTCTCTGCAGACCAGAGAGCAAAGGGGATCGCAGTTTACATCATGTCGGGTGTGTTAGTGATCTCTATGTGTTCCCAAAGGTCTCTGTGCCCGGGTTGACACTCCCCACCTACTGATCAGCAGCAGAATTACAGGAGCTTTTGTATCCCTGGAGAAGGGAGCATAAGCCCTATCTACCTAAACCGTCTCTTTTATTTAGGCACTTATTTTGCACCTATAAATACAGTAGGTGATTAAATTAATCTATATAAAATATGAAATTAATTATAAAATTAATCTGTATAAAATCAAGCAATAAATGGACCCGAGGAGATAACTGAAAGAGATATCCTGTACACTCCTGTTTACCTTCTGCTTCCACCATCTATTAAAATGAAACATAGCTCTTCCCTCCACCAAGTGTAACACTGAATAGTTATAATTCCAACCAAATGGGGACAAACATTTTTCTATAATGGATCATAAAAAAGGTATGGATCACATTTCCAACTAGACTGCAACTCACTCTTCATTTTTGTCAGAATATCTGTGCAGCAGAAAACAGATTTACCTAATTTATTTTAAAGATTTGATTAACTAACAAGTTTCAGGCACGATGTCAAATGAGGTTTTCAAGTGCCTAACTATTACTTTCATAGAAAATGCTGTTTATGTGCAGAACCAGTGGTGCAGATGTCTGGCTCTGCAAGTCACTTACATGCAAATGGTAGTTGTGCTTCAAAGCCTGAAGCTCCATTTGGGATTTGCTGCTCCATAAAATAGCTCAGCATACCTTAGATAGCTGCTTTCAAGGTATTATAAGTATTATTTTTCAGGCCATTAATATATTGTGCATCTAGGAGAATACTATTTTCAGTCTCCTGATGGCTTACATAAGGCTTACTTATGTTTTAGTTTTGTTTAAATTCAACTTAGTCGTTCAGTTTGGTTTAACAGTTATTCTCTATTCATCTACACAGAGAAATTTTTATTATTTCCTTTCTACCCTCTCAGGCTGAATGTCAAGTCAAACACACAAGCAAAGTTAAAGACACTCAAAAGTAGTCAGTGATAAATCCACATATCAGAAATACATGATATAGAAAGTATATGCTATTTTTTTTATTTGGGGTGCTTAATATTGGATACCTCAGATGGTAAAGCTATATACCTCAGGACATAAAGTCATGGAGCTTTTATGAAGGTTAACTATCTGCTGAGTATTCCTTTTTCATTGAATTTGTTAAGTGCATGCCTTGGCACTATATTCAGTCAATTTTCAAACTCAGCTTGTGAGCCTTAACTGCTTTATCTGTACTCCAAGACAAAAGACCAATAAAACACAAACAACCAACCAAACAAAAACCCCACACACTTTACAGGTTTTTGTTATAACTTTTTCTGCCTGGTTTCCCAGACTTGGCAAATGAAAGCAGAAAACATCCAAAATTATCGAACTTAAAACTACAAAAAAAAAAAGTCTCATATTTAGAAAATGTGGCTTATAACCCTACTCCTACCATTAACAGCAGCAAAGCTATACATTTTTCCTTCAGTTAGCCTGAAGATTCAGGATTCACTGTGCTATAGTGAAGATATTTGAAATTAAATCATTAGGATGTCAAATATGTTGGAAAATTACATCATCAAATAAAATGCAATTTAAATTTCACCACCCTTAAACTAAGTCAGACTAAGTCTAACTTCTGTGCTTTTCCAAGGCCAACTGTATTTTATATGCTGTTGCTTCAAACTTGCTCAGGGTAGATAATTTTTTGACTGGTGTCAATTTGACACCTGCACCATTAAAAAGGAATATTTACAATTTAGAAAGACAGTGTCTAATCTACAACAGCCTTTGTAGATTATAATTTATCATATCATACATTACATTTATTCCATAAACTCTCCTGATTTTCTAGCATCCTCAGCCAAGGTTTGCAAGCAGGTTTTAGCAAGTTTGATCTCAGCGTGCTAGTGAATTGGGACTCACTCATCTGATACATCCTTTGCTACTAATTTGCCTCACTTGCTTTTAGATTTGAACTAAGGCTCTGAGCAATTAATTAGTTATGATGCAATATCAGTACCTGTATAGAGTTGCAAAAATATTACAGAGCAAAATAGTCATCTGAAATGACAGCCTTGAAAATGCCAGTATTTTTTTAGATGTCTAACTGAGCATGCAGTCTTACACCTAAGTATTTAAAGAGATGGGTCTTGAAAGCTGTAGTCTAGCCAGGTTTCATATAGGAAAAAAAGAGAGAGGAAAAAAGTGTACATGATTATAAAAATACAGGTAAAAACTACAGACCATCAGTGACAGGGTTATAGGTGGGAAGACTAATCCAAAGAAGATGGAGGAAAGCAGGTTTGCTGTGTAATATGCATTTGTGGGCAAGCTTGGAGAAGTTCTGCTTTCAAAAAGAATTCAATAAATACAGTCCATGTCATTTCAATCAGTGCTGTTTCTAAGTGAATATATGATTTATTCAATTGTATGAAAGTGGGAAATAGCAGAAAACCTAGGGATCAAAAAAAGTAATGGAGTTATCGTGAGACTGAAGTGTAATGCAATATGTCAGTGACAACTAGAATGTGTTACTTCGTTTTCTACTTTGATGGCAAAATATGTATTGAAAGAAAAAAATAATATAGAGAGGTGACATCTAGTAATATTTTATGTATTAATTGATAGTTTGATGAACTACATTATTCACTGGGTACACTTTATGGGCAAAGAAATGATAGTTCATTTAGTTTAATATTCATGTTAGATAAAATTATGAAGACTATATAAAAGTAAAAGCATGTTCAGTAATGATGACAGAACTGTTATCAGCTCGTCATGAAAATTAAGAAGAGGCAGGTAAAACTCATAGTTCTAAATGATAAACTACTGATTTTCACAAAGTGACAGATACCACTTCTGGTTAAATTAGAAATAATATTTGAATGTCCTGTGAATGTAAGAATGACCATTTTCATCCCTTCATTCATGATAAGCAAATTGTGGAAAATCATTGCATTTATAATTTCTTCTCATTTAATCAGTATAGACTACAGAGATTTCAATTACATCATAGTTCAACATTCCTTTCCTAAAGCAATGCCCTTCTGTTGAGTTTTTATCATAACCTATTAGGTTACTGCTGACGTCCCTAGGTTGGGGCATCCATCCAGAGGTGGAAAGCTTTCTCTGAGCACTGTTTGGATGCCTTTCCTGGCAACTGAAGGGGAGGTCTTAAATACTTTCTTGGCTCTTGGTCATTTATGGAAATTTAACCCTTACTAAGAAAATACAAATTATATCCACCAAGTAGCTCTGGTTTACTCAGGCCTGAGGAACGCTTCATTTTAATATGAGTTTGCCCAAGCACAACCTCAATATATGAACTTGGGCATTTTTCTTCTTTTAAAATTCCCAGTGGAATATCTTTATTAGTAACGCTAGTAAATAATTTTTTTGTCCCTGCATTGCTAAATTTAGAGGAGATCCTTTAGAAGTGCCTTTCATTTACTTACACATTTCAGTTGAAAAGAATAGTGCCGACTTTAATGACTCAGGCTAGTATTAGGTTAAATATCTTTGATTCCTTTTTCTTTATTTCTTGCATTTAAAAAATAAAAAGCCAAACAGAACCAATCAGAAAACTCCATCCATTTCTGAGTCTGATGAACATAATATTGCAGAATAAAGTGAAATTGCAATCAGAATTACATGAAATGTCATGCACTTCTAAATAAAAAGTACTGGGATAATTCCCACTCTGTATCAAAAGTCAAAGCAAACTAGCTTTTTAATGTATCCCACTATTATATGATGACTATTTGTTATAGAAATGAAAGGTATAGCAAAGAACTATTTCATATCAGCTTTGCTATGTATAATTTTCTCTTTTTATTTTTTTTTTCCATTTTCCTTCCTTTGATTCTACAGCATCAACGGGAAAAGACAGCAATTTCAGAACTGAAATTCTAAGTTTTGGAGGGTTATTCCTGTTGCACAAAAACAGTAACTGAGGAGCTATGTGGCACTGTAGTATCAAAGAGACAAATCAAGGGCCCTCAATTATATGCCTATAGCCTTGTGATTAAAGCAGGCTTCTAGAGCACAGCAAGCATGGAGCTTAATCTCTTATATTTGCTGGGGAAATTTAACCCAGGTCTCCCACCTACTGAGAGAGCATTTTTTATAAAATCAGGGTTTTTTTCTATGCTCAGCTCTTTAAAAGGAATGTTCCAGTTTTCCAGATAGACAGAAGCACCTGTGTGGTGCCTTGAGAGACGGGTCAAAAGTCTAAAGATAGGAGAGGAAAAGGATGCCACGAAGTCTGCTTTCTATGAATATTTTTAGTTTGTTTCCTTTTTCTAGGTGGTTGCCTACTTAATCTTGGAATTAAAATATTTTTAGTGTAACACACATGCCTCTTCCATTGCATTGTGCTCTGGTCTACGGCTCCAGTGTTCACATGGGTAAACAGAAAGGAGAGGGCAAAGGTGGGAGGAGGAAGAAGAGGGGAGGTAGGTATTTAAAAATTATCTGATGAAACTTTGATCATCCATGCATGTCTACCCTCTTCCTTAAATTTAGTTCTTAGCCTTATTTTCCCAAAACTAAGGAGATCAGCTATATGCTTGAAAAGTGACCAAAGACAGGGACCTGAATCCTCCCTAGGAGACTGCCAGCTCTGCATAGGCTGTACTCCATTCACAGAGGGATTACTTATCTCCCTCTTGTTGGTTCTGCCCCATTTTTCCTATAAAGCTGGCACATGGAGAATGGAGCAAAATGAGTGATGTCCAGCAAGTGCAGGGAGGGACCGAATTCCCTTTTTTTTTTTCCCCCCCATAATTATATTGTTCTTTTAAACAGTTATGGTTTCATGTAAAATGCACACAAAGTCCATGTTCAGGAAGAAGAGTTTGGACTATATTTCAGTCACCATTGCAAAAAAATTGAGTTTCCTTTTCAAGCACAACTTTAAATTTCATCACTTTGTTCTGAAATCACTATTAAACCCAAATGTTTAGGGTCATCTAATCTGCTCTTCTATCTCATATACTTTAGTAGCTTTCTTACATTTGCCACTGCCTAAATATAACTTTGTTTCCATAGAAGGAAACATTTACAAACATACCACTCCCCTCTTTCATCTGGCTTTCCCTCCTAAATAATGTTTTTGCCTGAGTATTTTCCTGGAAAATGGAAGGTGTGGTAAAACCACCTCTGAAGTCTTGAGAGAAATCCTCTAAGTGTTACTTCACAGCACAAAGAGGTGATCCTGCTGCCTCCTTCAGTGGCTGCTGTTGCACAGAGCTATGCCTGTGTTCTGGGTTTGCGTGGCTGGGTTTTGGTATCAGGTGTCTACAGGAGTGAGGAGTGTTTTCTCTGAGAAGTTGTTAGAAGCTTTTCTTGTGTCTGACAGAGCCAATGCCAGACATCTTCAAGATGGACCCACTGCTGGCTGAGGCTGGACCCATCAGCAACAGTGTTGATGCCTCTGGGATAATAGAGTTGAGAAGGAAAAAAAAAAAACAAAAAAACAAAAAAAACCTGCGCAATTGAAGGCAGAGAAGAGAAGGATGAGAATATGTGAAAAAACCGGTCCTGCAGACACCGAGATCAATGAAGAAGGAGAAGGTGTTACAGGCACTGAAGCAGAGATTCCCCTGTTGCACCGTGGTGCAGACCATGGTGAGATAGACTATTCGCCTGCAGCCCATGGAGGTCCATGGTGGAGCAGATAGTCACCTATAGCCTGTGGAGGACCCCAGGATGGAGCAGGTGAATGCGCGAAGGAGACTGTCACCCTGTGGGAAGCCCATGCTGAAACAGGCTCCTGGAAAGACCTGTGGACCCATGGAGAGAGGAGCCCCATGGTGGAGCAGGTTTGCTGGAAGGACTTGCGACTTTGTTGGGAAAACTGCACTGGAGCAGTCCCTTTCTGAAGGACTGCATACTGTGAAAGGGACCCATTCTGGAGCAGAACTGCACTCCACGGAAGGATTCACATTGGAGATTATCATGGACAACAGTCTCCCCTGGGAGGGACCACACAGTGCAGAGCAGGGGAACAGTGTGAGGAGTTCTCCTCCTGAGGAGAAAGAAGTGGCAGAGACAGTGTGGGATGAACCGATCACAATCCCCATTCCATCCCACTGCACTGCTGAGGGGGAAAGAGGCAGGGAATTCAGAAGTGAAGTGTTGCCCAGGAAGAAGGAAGGGGTGGGGGGAAGCTGTTTTGAAGATTTGGGTTTGGTTATCATTACTCTAATCTGATGTGTATGGTAAAGAAGTCAACTAATTTCCCCAGATGAAGTCTGTTTTGCCCATGGTGGCAATTGATAAGTGATCTCTCCCTCTTCTTGTCTCAAACCAGGAGTCTTTTGTTGTATTTCCCCTCCCCTATCCTGCTGAGGAGGCAAATGGGCATGTGGCATCCAGCCAAGGTTAACCCACCATGGCCTATCAGAGCAGACCTTCAGTTAACAAAGTTTTCATGATTCTGAGGACTGCAGTTTTGAATTTAAGAATATAGATCCCACTAAAATCCAACCTAAAGCATCTTAATCTTTTGGAGTCTGGAAGAGAGGGCACTAAATATGCAAACCATACAACTGACATTTGCCTTGGGAGTAAGTGTAGAGAGAAACATAAGAGAAAGGAAGTCTGAAATAATGCAAGCTACCTGCTTTGAACGTTAAGATAAAGGAAATGCAAGCATTACTGTTTGAGCTTTTATATTTTATTTAAAAGTTTCATTCTATTATCTCTTTTAAAATGTTGAAATGAAAAAAGTAAATGTATGTCTAGGGTTGAGCTGGCAAAATGCCAACTGTCCGAGACAGAGTGAAAAGGGTTCCTCCCCCCCGCAACCAGCTAAAGGAGAAAGAAGAGGGAGAAGGAAAAAAACCTCTAAAACTAGGTTTATGCTGAAAACTAACTTCATGTATTTATACAGAAATGAGAAAATTAAGAAAAAACTACAATATAACACACACTTACACAAGTTATGTATAACAAGAAATAACTTCCCATTCTCCAGTTAATACAAAGCCCATTACTCTTGTTCATAAGCACTCTAAAAGACA
>JAWWEV010000115.1:35364628-35375710 GCA_035583235.1 Hafferia zeledoni
GTATAACAAGAAATAACTTCCCATTCTCCAGTTAATACAAAGCCCATTACTCTTGTTCATAAGCACTCTAAAAGACATATAGCAAGAAAAGGAAAGTATAACAACAAAATATTTCTACTTCCCTGGACTCAAATAAAATACGATGTAGCGGCGGCAGGGGGCTAGCAACAGTAGAAGAGCTGTAGCAGGTCCTTCTTCTACTGCAGCCATGGTGGAACTGACTAAGCCACTCCCACAGACTGGATTTTACTTCTTTTGAGATGATGTGTTTGGTATGGAATACAATATTATTGGCTAGAAGAGGTCAGCAGTTAGCTAGTTCAGCCCAGCTCAAGTCACCTGACAATTTTCAGGCCTAGTCTGAACTTTAAAACCCAAATTTAGGCCTATCAGCTAAACCCATAACAATGTAGAAGTAAAAAAAAGGGAAAAATTAAATGTATATATCCGGAGTCTAAATTAGAACTGCCTTGTTATTGCTGTCTACAACTTGCAGATTTAGTGTTTAAAAGACAGCTAGATGCACAACTGCACTGAATTAAATGCAGTTGTAGACATATAAATACACATGCATTTGTCAGAATTTGCACTTTCTTAACTATGGAGCTGTTACTTCAATTACTTTTGTTTGTTGCCTTTTTAGCTACAAGACTGGACTGTTTTCTCTGCATGTTATATCACCTGTTGGCCACTATCATTATGAAGATCTGAATGGAGAGAGTCTATGGCATTTTATAAAGGAAAAGTAATAATGAATATAGAAGGTCAGAATATGAAGCACAGCTGCCCCAACAGCTAAGCAGCAGCATGTTCATTAAGTATCTGGGTTATAAGTTCCCTGCCACTTCAAAGTAAATGAAATAATTACCAAACATGTATTTCTGCCCTAGTTATGCCCCAGCCATAGCTAGAACATAAGGCTCAAGTGAACATATTCACTTAACAAAATCCATTTCTAGACCACCAAGACAGCACTCCCTCAATTCATGTGCAGTGGTGATAATGATCAAAGAGGGAAACACAGATAAATGTAACGGAGTAGAAAATAATACCACAGGTATAATAATACCTTTGTACTCAGGTGGATTATTGTACCCATTTCTGGACTATAACAGGGAGACAGGCTCATGGACAGGAAAGTAAAATGCTGAGAAAAAGACTTCTGTGTAAGAAGTAAGTAATTTTAGAAAAGAGTCATTTTAGGTAAGAGATGAATAACGTGGGTACATTGTGAGTAGGACTGAGCTGCTTGTTTTATTTTACCCTACCTGGAGAACAGCTCTGGAATTTTCTGCATTGTCTGAAGGCACTGCACTGAGAGGAAATACTTGCTTCCACACAATGCATAAATAAACTCCTCATTGAAAAACAGTATTATGCCCAAGAGGTTTAAAATACTTGAAGTACATGTTGATGTGGCTGAGAAGAAACACCATCATTACTGAACAGAGTTTCACCAAAAAAAAAAAAAAAAAGGAATAAAACCCTTCATGCTCCAGTGAAGAAGACAAAGACTTACATGCAGAAGCAAGAGAGAAACTTACTTTACCATATAAGGGCAGAAACTAGAATATTAATTTTTACAACTCTGAGAAAGAGAGTTACTAACCTGTATAAAGCAGTGCTCTAGGTTCCAACTTAAATACCAAGGTTGGGAAGGACTTTCTATTTCAAGAATATACATAAGCAGATAATCAATCTTCAATAAATCAGAGTACCCCTTAAACTCCCAGATCTAATGTACAATTAGGGTTCAGCACTGTTTGAGTGATGGTCTTACCCTAACAACAGGGTGGAAAGAACTCTGGTGCTGGAAGAAGAAAATTGTGTTTCAATCAGCTGGTTTTGTACTCTCAGTATTTCCATTTGCTTCAGGTCAAGAGTATTTCTAGAATTTTTTGTATCTAAAATATATTTATCAAAAGCTATGGTTGGGTTTTGCTTTTTTTGTTTGGTTGGTTGGTTGGTTTGGTTTTGTTTTTTTAAAATACTTCTGTCACGTTTCATTAGAACTGCCAAGCCTCAGCTCAGAAGGAATTAGTCAGGCAATTTGGCATAAGGAAGGAAGTGGACCAAAATGTGCCTATAACTTGTCTCCCAAAACTTGCCAAGCCAGCATTGCTAATCCTAATGGGGTTTTTTTTCCTCAAATACTCAATAGTCACAAAAGCATAAAGGAAAATGGGATCTGGTGGATAAAATGAACATCTTTTACAATAAAAATGTTAATCTATCTCTATTTTTATTATTCTTTTAATTTATGTATTGTCTTACAATGTCATCCATCAAAGATTTTAAATGATTACTTTGAGCAGATGAAAACTAACAAAATATTCAACAATAATTTAAGCTTCAAACTGAAGTAATTTTAGTGGTGTAATACACATTCTGTTTTATATCTAGAGAAGAAATTTTCAGTAGAAAGTAATATTCCACATTTCAGAGCTCAGAGTATTTCAAGACTGAGTTTAAGCTAGAAATCTCATTACCAAGGGCTGTCATCTCTTCAGCGTTCATTGCTCTTTCACAATCTCCACAAAGTCATCCATAACAGGTCGTAGAATCAGAATGATTTGGGTTGGAATGGACCATTAATGGGTATCTAGTCCAATGCCCAAGATATCCAGACAAGGGAAAATACTATCCCTTTATACAGTCTTAGAGCAGTCCTTAATACCACTTCTGACTTCAGTCTCACCAGACTAGTTGTTCTTCCCAGGGCAATGTGTTCAGTAGTCCTGAAGCTGTGCATGTAGATATGTCTAGGCAGAATTTGCTTGCCCATCAGATTGCTTTTGTTACATACAGACTTATTTACAACTCTGGAAAAAAATGATTCTGTATGTATTCCTGTGGTTTTGGAGTGAACTTTTCAACAGTTTTCTTCTGAAAAAAGACAATGAGCAGCCCTGATACAAAAGGAACACCTTTTTAAAAGAATAGGTCTTTGGAGTAACTAAAAATTAATAATTAGCATGCTAAAAAGTACCAATACTTTCTCTTTTATTTATTCTGCTTCCCTCTGCTCAGTTTTTATTATCTTTGAGAAGAAGTGTGTTAGTTATGAAGTTGTCACTTTTGAAACCTTAGGGGTTTCTTTTGCTATCGAAAATTTTTATGACTCAATAACTCCTTGAACTTCCTTTCTAGTTACCTTCAAAGATTTTTTACTAGGACTGAGCTGAATATAAGCTTTGAGACATGTCAGTATTTTCTTTCTTTCTACATGAAGAATGCGAGTCTGAAGTAATTCCATTTGTTGTTATTTGTGGGTTACATGTTTTTCTCTGTTCCAACCTTTTCTCAATTCTCTGTTTGCAGAAAGAAATGTGTACTTGTTTTATTGTTACCCTATGTTTGGATGTTTTTTTTTCCTTTTCACTTTTTTTTAAATAGATTCCTCAAATCAATTTTCTTCAATGTTTTCTCAGCATGTGAATGGGACTAAAACTCTAAATTGCTTTTCATTTATATTAGCATCTTCTTTTCTCTCTCAGTGAGTGTGCTTCAATCTCAGAAACTAATCTCAAGTATTTTCATTTTCTTCTCACTTCATTCCATATGCTGTTCTGGTATCCTCTGTGTTGTTTTGGAATAAGCCAAAACTTTCTCACAACAATATAAATCACATGAAGTTTTCCATTGCTTGCTGAAAGGTGATTATCAGAACATTCTCAGTGGTCTGAATGTCAGGCTCTTAGGACCTTTATTTTTTCATTGAAAAGATATGGTAAATCAGAAATTTCTCTAGCAGATTTTTAAATGGCAAATATGTTCTTCAAATGTGGAATTTATCTTTCAGTGAAAATATACACCTCCGAGAAGGCTATCCAGACTGCCTCTTCTTATCTGGGCATTGATTGTTCTTAGTTAATTTTATGCTTTGTAATGATATGGTGATGACATGAAGCTTATTTCTCCTACTTTCCTTGAAAATGGGAAACAAATGTTTTATCTTCATTGCTCCTCATATTTAATGCTATCATTTTAACAAGTGAGTGAACACGTTCACTTTTATAGCTAATCATGTTTTTACATCAGTACACTGGGCAATGCTGTACAGTGACACATATTTTAG
This sequence comes from Hafferia zeledoni, assembly GCA_035583235.1. NCBI lineage: Eukaryota > Metazoa > Chordata > Aves > Passeriformes > Thamnophilidae > Hafferia > Hafferia zeledoni. Next base: position 35,368,707 of record JAWWEV010000115.1, read on the forward strand.
GAACCTGGAAAGACAGGAATAGAAGCTGATTGGGCTGATCTGCTCTTCCAGCTCCACATCTTGCCTCTCACAGAACACAGGCTTTAATATATATTTCTTAAGGAAATAAAGTGCAGAAATATTCACAGTAGACAATTATGTAAAACCTTGTTGGTCTTCATTAGTGAATAAGTTAGTGACTGAAGACACAGTGATTTTATAAATCTCTTAATATATTTACTGCAAGAGAGGCAGAAAAGACATTCATGGTCCCTCTGCAATGTGAGAGATGTCTAAACCATCACAGAAATGGTGCCTGTTCTCCTTATCTATGTATGTACTTAAATGGTGCCTACATTGACCTAAAACTTAACGTTCAGTGGCAATGAATACAGCTACTAAATTTTGAATATTTTCTCTCCCCCTCAGGGTTATATTGTTTGACTTCCAGTTTTATTGAAGACTTGCTTTTACCTGTATCAGGAGAAAATGTAACTGTAAAGAAAAATACCTGCAAATTTTTGTATAGAGATTGGTATTTTATATAATGTTGTCATATCTTTTAAAAGTCATCTCTTTTCCAAGGGATACAATCTCCATTTGGAAATCTCTCATCACAGAAATTGTGCCATGCTCTTAGTAATTTTCAGCATCTATTTCTACACCTTTTTAATCTCTTTTCTAAGCAGATTGACCAGGATTGAGCCCATACTGTAGCTAAGGCACATCACCAACATTATAGTACTTTCAGAAAGACAGACTGCCCCATCCTTTTACACTATAATATCCAATTTGTTCCTTTGGGATTTTTTGGACCACTGTTGTACAGATCTTCATTTCCCAGCATTCACAGTAAATTAGGAAAGCAGAATCCATCTGACTTATTTATACAAGTGCTTAAGATCTGCAATATCATCTTATAGACAATACAGTATTTAATCTGATCTCATGTTGCTCACCTCACTCTCTGGCATTCACTGCCCTTTCATTTACTTTAGGATTTCTCTTATTTTAAAATTTGCTATTTTGTTCTTCTCCTTCATTTCAGAAGCCTGCTTCATATCATTAATACAAAAAAACATCCTGTTTCCAGACTATTTGTTGAAGGAGATGGTCAACATGGACAGTTACCAGAGGACTTCATGGTTCAATATTTCCCATCATAAACTTATTTAGAGTTTAATTTCAGTGGTTCAGGTGTGAAAATCTGATGCTATCCAGACACCTAGCAGCTTGCCAGACCTTGTCAACCTAGTAAAACATTTGTATACCTCAAGGGATAGCCTGAAGATATGTGAAGATAGAAGTGAGAGTGCCAGCTAGAGCATCTGCTTTTTGTGTCTCTGTGAAAAGGTATTCCTGGCTCACTGATAACCCAGGCAGGACTACACACTTCTTTTCTTTTCTTTTTTTTTTTTTCTATTCAGTGTCTGTTATGGTACATCTTCTATGATTCATAAACTGTTATCCAAATGGAGCTCTCTCTCTTTAAACATTTTTTAAGCTCTCATTTCTCCCTTGAAAGCAATTAACTCTTACTGAAAATATTCTTATCATAGAACAAAATAAAAAGAAGCAAAATAGAAAGGAAACAAATGTCTTTTTTCCTTTGCTGTTTGTGTGTGTGTATTTTCATGTATAAAACTTTTGCTATTTGCTTTATTCATTTTTTTTTTTTTTGTTAAAATTCTTTTTGTGTGTGTGTGCAGACAGTTGGTATTAAGTTTTTTGCTATAGACCATTGCATGTTGTTAATAAAACCTGACAACATTCTGAGTTTCAAGGAAATGTATTGTTGTCATCATGGCTGGATGTCTGAGATTGGATAAATTTCTACACATTTTACTGTTATCCATCCTAAAGGTAGTTCTGTTGTTGGGTTTGACATCTCACTCTTTGAAGTGCAATTCTGAACCAATGGGTGTTAACATCTTAACCCTGTTGTGAGATGGTTTGACATATGTGATGGTTTCTGAGAGCCAGCACAGAAGTTAGTCTTCAGTCATGTGCTTTCTTGGATGCTTCAAATTAGCATCTAATTCTGACATCCATGTTTACAAAAGGAGGAAACAGTTTGTAAATAGCTCGTGAAAAAAATTCTGCCTTTGCACTGAGAAGATTTGATTAGATACAACATTAGTTGTGCGATAAATTTACAATTCTAAATTTCTTAAAGGAAGTAGAAAATTTTATACAGTAGATTGAAGGAAATAAGAATAATCTCTATAGTGATAAATAATCCTAATTACTTTTTTATTTTCACCTTGAAACTACAGGGTTAAAAACGTAGCATCATAGAAACTACCTAGACAGTCTAGGCATTTTCTGCACTTTAATTCTGAAGACACACTAAGGCTGAGGTTGGTACAGATCATCCAGTCTTGGACATATAACCCTGATGTGCTGATAGAACCTTGATTTCCCCTATAAAGCTGTAAGATGCTTTATGATTTTCAACAAAAAATATTCCTAGCCTTTTATAGTGCTTCCAAAATCTAGATTTCCCTTATTTCTTCTGAACATGTTTCATGATCAAAATAAAAGCAGCCTTTGAAATGAACAAGTAATGGTGCTGAAGTACATCTTAAATTGAGAACAATTGGCGTTCAGAAGAGAAAAATCAGTTTTTATTTTCAGTTGCAGTTGAATCATTGGAAATTTTTTCTTCCTTTTTTTTAAAATTGTCTTTCCTTTTCAGAACCACTGAAAAGAGAACTAAATAAGGCACAAAGAAGAGACAAGAATGGTTGATGGAACTTCTAATCTCTGTTTCTCTGTTACTTTTAAGAGCTAAGGAGAGAGGTCTGTTTTGTGCTTTTCTGATGACATTTCAGAACCAGTCCAATGAGTGCTCTTCAATTTCATTTTGCCACAAGTTATACCAGCAACCAGAGCAGCACTGCATGAGCATTGGTGCTCCATGCTCTCTGATGCTATGCATACCACATTATAATTATCCTTTGGTTGATTCTGTTAATCAAATACAGCTATAGACAAGATATTAAGAATAAAAGCCCTTTTTCTCTGAGTTTAAAGGACAACCAAGTGTTAAATGTGAAAACCCTTCTGCAATTTTTTTTTTTCAATCAAGATTAAAATTCAAGTGAAAGAATTAACCTATCTGCCTCTAAACTCCACAGGGATTTTTATTATTCAGATTTATTCATTAGAAGACTTGCTATTCATGTTTGCTCTATTTGCTTTCATTAAATGTTTGGCATCATATGTCATCCTATTGCATTGTTAACTAAAAAAAAAAAAAAGAGTCTGAGTGCTGTGATATAAAATTCATATATTCCAACCATTATAAATGATATTTTGTTTTAATAGAAAATAGCAGGGAGTAAACAATAGCAGTTTAATAGTGAAGATGTTTATAGTCACTGAAGTCTAAATTTCTTCACATGGAAACATATATACTGCACCTGCATAATGATTTGTATTTTGAAATACTGAAATTAATCTCATTTTCATTCATTAAACACATTTACAAAACCCACAGATGAGTCAAATATATATAAATATACTCTTGTTTCACAGGCAACAGAATAAATGCAGTTCCCAGTATGATGTAATACAAACATACTCAATGCTCCTATGAACCCATTAAAAATTATGTAGAACAGTTGTTAGTGAAAAAAGTCCACCAGCTGTTGTTTCCTCAACATGAAACTAGTTCTCAAAAAGTGACCTGAAATTTTGTTCTTTTCATTTGGACTAATTTCCACCTAGAAGGGTGGCTCTCCTGTACCAGAATCACTGGCTTCTCCTGGACTCGCTGTGGTGGTTTCTCAACCCATATGCTCAGGTGATCCCTCTTTAGGATGAGGATGACCCTTAACTAAATACTTTGGCTCAAATCTTGCAGGTTTGGGTCTGACTGCTGTAGACCTCAAGGCAGGCTCCTCGTCTCCTTTCCTGCAGGGCTGGATGCTGGTCTGAGTAATCTAACAGGTATCCCTACACATAGTCTTGGGTAACGAAATTTTCAAATCTCTTTTACCTGTCTTATGGGCTATCTTCAAAACTCTGTGCTCAGCACAGTCACCTTAATCAGAAGAGGTTCCCTCAGCAGCAGAAGGCAGGATTTGATGGCAGCAATATGGGCACAAAGCTTCAGTCCCCAGGACAAACCTGGGCTAGCAGTCATTTCTAGGGCCACTTGGCAGCAGTCACAGCTGCAGCCTCTGCTTTATCTTGTCTCTTCCTGGACTTGAAGGACCAGAGACACTACCACAAAATAATAAATTAAAATAATCAAATTTATGAGACAGTGGTAATCCTGGTAACCCCTTCAGCCCGGGATGTTTAGCAATTTCAGTAGACATCTAACTCTGCATCACCACATCCTTCTCCTCTCAGACTTTTCTACTACCCTCCACAGCCTCAAAGTGCCATGCTGTCAGCATAACTATATCTTCTCAATCAATCATAGATGAGGCTTGAACTCGAGTCGGTGCACTGGAATAACAATTCCTGGTCAGCAAATACATGTGGGGCTAAGTTCAAAGTGCTATGCAGGAAGAAGAGAAGTATCAAGGTCAAGCAGTTTAACCCTCATTAACTCAGGCTGAGTTTGTTCCCATAAAACTTAGGTCAAACCCTTTCTAAACAGCTTTGTAAAAACTCACACAGATGCATGGGGAGCAGTCAGCCCTTGGATGCAGCCCTGACAGCACTGCAGCTAGGCCACTGGCTGGCTAGGGTAGGGCTGTCTGAGCTAGGACTCACCCTCTATCTCATCTTCATACACTTTGGTTAGAACAGCTCTAAATTGGATTGTCTATGAGTCTTTCTTTGGAGTTCATATTTTCCTAGCCCTTTGCCCTATGATTTCTTTATGTCTACTTGCTCACTTGTGAGATATATAAGGCCGGTGTTGTCCATAGACTTTAAATTGCCTTTCCAGGACAAAGAAAGCAGTAATGAATCCAGCAGCATTAATGAAGAGCAGTGAAATGGCACTCAGTCACCCTCCCCTCACCCATCCCAGAGCAGTCATTAATGTTAATAGGACTCTCCTCTGTGTCCCCTCTCCTCCACACACAGAGAGCTCACATTACAAGAATCATCAGACAACCCTCCCCAGGGCACTGTGGTCAGCTTCAGTTCTTCCAACATATACCCGATAGATCAAAGGTCAGTGCAAATAGAAAATCTCTATTAGCTACTCCTTAATCATATATTCACACCAGTTATCATCACCTGTTTTGGTTCAGTGGCATGAATGCAGTAAGCTTGCCAGCTAAAATGAGGACCTTCTCTTAAAAAGATAAAAAGGAAACAAAAGGAAGAAAGCCAGAATAATTTTAAAATCAATGATAACTATATGTTTTCTCAAAATTAAAATTTTAGTGCATTTATATAATTAAATGAAAAGAAACAATCCTTGTATTCTCTAAGCTTTGTGTAAGAGAGGTCAGATATTTTGGTCAATTCATTCATGTTATTTTGTCACACTCTTTTTTTTTTTTTTTTCTACTCTAAACAGGATTGAAGGAAGTTTCCATAATAGAGATTACAGAAATTGAGGTCTGTTATGCAAGACATATTTATTCTGGTCACAGGCTGAGCTATTATTTTCTAGGAAATTTTACACATGAAAATATGAGCTTGCTTAAACACCAGGACAACCTCAGTTACTGCTGTTCAACTGAAATATTGCCAGCTTTTGAACAAAATAAAAAAATAACCAAAACATAAACCAAAGTCCAGAATGAGGAAGAAACGCATGTACAGGCCACAGCCATTTTGCTCTGGAGATGAAGAGACTCAGAGCCCAATGTAGCTCCTGAGAGGAGCAGAACAAAGTCTCTGTCACAGAGTAGTCGATGGTGTTGACATGTTTCAGACCTGGAGCCAGGCAAAGGTTTTGCTGCTTGAGCCTATGCCTACCATCAACATTAATTCCTGAAGACCACAAATATTTACTTTTAACTTATTGATCAGATGTCACCAGAGGCAATAATGTAGATCCCAAAGACTTGTATTGTAGCTCAAATTCAGTCAGTTAGACTGGCATTCTTGGCAAAGTGTGAAATTATTGATATTTATCTGTACTTTTTAAGATAAATTATATAATCTTGAGAAAATCACAGTAATTTGGAAAAGTATAGTAATTAGCAAAGTCCAAATTGGCCTGACAGACCACATCTGTAAATTGGATACTTCCCAATTTGTAATGTTTCTTCAAATATCATCTAAAGGTTTTATATGAGGGAGGAATATTATTATCTCCCAACAGAGAAGATATACTTGACCTGCCAAGGCATTGACAAAACCTGTGTATATTAATACTATATGTATACTTGGTCTGGGCTTCGTACCAGAGATAATCAGGAAGAGGGTGGTGAGATGAATAACAATAAGGTTCCCAAAGGGTCAGGAAGAATCAAGGAAAGAGGACTCCTGGCAGTAAGTGCAAAATGCAAATTGTGATTAGAAAACACAAAGAAGAAGGATGGAAAAGGAAAATTAGATACCAATGTCTGACAGGAGAAAAAGGAAGATGTCTTACAGGCTTCCAGGTGGCAAAACAGAAACACAGTAAAGGTGGTACCACAGCTCAGGGGTGTGCAGGGAGGTAGCTATCCAAGCAAAGGAGAACAAGAGGAGAAGAAAGAAAACAGAACAGGCAGATGGAAACTGAGGACCTGTTTTAGAGTGGGTTCAAAGGATTGCTAGAAAGTGAACCAGACACACTATTGAAAGATTAACAAATAGGGTTTTTTTCTATTAACAGAAATTGCTGAGTAACAGGAGTTTTATGGTGGAAAAGGAGGGGGAAGCAAAAGAAAGGAAAAAAAAAGCCTTCAAAAATAAAGCAATAAACCCAGGCATGCAAACACTCCCCACTCACCAAGGGAAATGCTGCTAATACTAATATCTTACCAACCCACACACACTTAGATTTTCCAAAGGAGGAAGCTGAGACCAGGTGCGCTAGCTAACTTGCTGCAGTAACAGGGCATTCTCATTGTTTTGAAATGCAAGGTTTTCCCGGGTGGCAAGCCGGGGGGGGGGCG
>JAWWEV010000115.1:35375720-35395374 GCA_035583235.1 Hafferia zeledoni
CCGCACCAGTCATCTACCCGTAAAATACAGGTCGCCAGTGATGTCTGACTAGGCAGGTGTGTCCAATACTGCCCCTAACACCACCTAGGCTGAAGTCACCAGCTCCACCCATTTGTTACATCCCAGTTTTCTCTCTGCGCATGTGTGCAGGCATTGGAATATCCCTGAGCATGCGCATAATTGCTCGGGGGTCTTCAGTGATTTGGGTCTAGGGGATAGCCTTCCTCCTCTTCTCCCTCAGTTTCTCCTTCAAACGACCTCCAAATGCAACTTGCCAATCAAAAGAGGCCAATTATTTTTAGTTTATAGCTAGCTCTGTCTTCAAGGGCGAAATTTCTGCTTTATCTCTTCTTGTTACTAGCAACAAGGTAGGAAATAATATAAACTGTGCCCAGATGGCTGGCCGAAACACAGACCAAAAATGTCAACAATTCTAATTCCTGATACAGGACCAAAAAAAGAAAGAAAGAAAAAAAAAAAACAATGACACACCCCTCTCCCCCTCCCCCCAAAAATGGAGAAAGACATGTGGGAATTACAGAGGAGAAGGAAGAAAGTAAAAATAATGGAGACAAATTGCCCATCAGTATCATTAGAATCATGAATCACAGGAGCTGTAAACCAGTGTGGTACCAAATCTGTCAGGTGACTGCACAGACAGTAGTCATGTCAATAAAAGTACTGACAGGAGATCAGTATGCCAAAAGAGCCAGGTTCCTCTTTTATATGACTTCAGTAAACTTGTTAGATTCGTGCATGGGGTTAAATGTGCCCCAGAAGATCAGCTGCTCAGGAGATTCAGATCAATAAGCAACTGGGTGGATAATTGATATGGCAGTTAATAAATGGGGATTTTATGGTAATAACAATGATCTCTAAGTAATTAAATCATCTGTATTGCAGCAAATCAAGAGCAGCAGATGACTGTAGGAAACCATAATGGAGTATCTTAGGAAGAAATATAAGAAAATTATATTCCTTTCAAATTCTATTAACCACAAACAATTAAAATTACCCCAGATAGAAACTGGACACAGATGTTTAAAACAAATTAAATGGCAGCGTAATTAAATACAAGTGGATGTAGCAGTTGCCAGATTATCAAAAATGACAGACAGGACGAATGGTGCAACATGAAACTTGAATGGTTCACAAGAAGGGAGAGGTTAGAAGAGCAAGGGATGAGGCTCAGCACATCCCAGCAAACACAGCATGGACCCTACAGGCCTCTGTGCCGATGGCCCTGGGAAACATAACTTTGTTACCCTGTAAACTGAAAAAAACCAGTCAGATCAGGCCCATTTTTTCACATTATATGTGTAATTATAAAGACTGCTGACTGCTTCCAAACTGCTTCAAAATATGTATAGCTATGTCACTTAAAAAATGGCCTTGCTGTTTGTTTTATTTGTTTATCTTGCTATGCTGCCTAATATTATTATTGTGTCCTTCAACCAGGCACCAAATACCCCGGGCCTTGGTGTGTGACATTTTCCAGAGGCAGGCACAAACACCCATGAGGGCTATGAATACCCCCACACCTGAAGCCTGTGCACCTCTCTGAGCAACCACCACCTGTGTTGAGTGCCAGAGACACCCAGATAGTGTGCAGAGGTAAGTAGTTTTGCTGACTCCATGGCGGGGTGACGCAGTACTTGGCACAGAAGGATTGCCAGGGTGGGTGAGGTGGCTGGCAAGTGCCCAGGGTACCTCTGTAGCTCCCTCTGCAATGCTGCTATCCAGCTCTGGGTGTTGGGTGCCACACAGGGCTACCACTGGCAAACCTAAAATCATTTCTCAGAGGGTGGGGAAAACACTGATATTCTCTCTCTCCTTTTTACTGAATAAAGCTACTACTAGGGCAGCTTTAACACATTATTTTTCCCAGTTAATGTTTTTATTAAGAAAATTTTCTGAGTTCTTTGTGTTCTTTTCTCTCAGATCAGAGAATAGCGAACATACATGAATAAATTCTTATGTAAAAATATCTTTGTCCTCAGTGCAGTTCCCATGGCACTGTTTTTCAGGCTGCAGATTGACACATGGAAGTACAGATGGGTTTTGAGGGTAGTGGATGCTCTCAGCTTCAGCCCCAGCTCCATGCTGAAGCTGCCTGCATTTATCCTAAGGTGCAGCCAAAGCAACAATCCTGCAGTGCCCTTCTCTCAAAAATGGGGTCAGGATGTCACAGAGTCATAGAATCATTAAGGTTAGAAAAGACCTCTGAGATCATCAAGTCCAACAATTAACATAGCACCACTGTGTTCACCACTAAACCGTATCATCAACTGACACATCCACTACATTAAAATGTACAATTTCAGAGGATTTCTTCCATTTTAAAGTATTTTATATCAGTAATACTAAAGTGTGCCATTTCTGGCTGCCTATAATCGTGCCAAGTCACCAACGTACTGACAACTGTGACTGACATTGCTCTACTTAGTACCACTCCTGTGTGAGATGGTAGAGCCATTCCTAACTCTTTTTCAATCCCATAGTTGCAGTGAACATTAAAAGGCTGCCAGAAGCAGACACTCATGCTAAAATATCTCAAGGTAAGGAGACTAAAGAGATTTGGAAGATAAAAGTTACCTTTGCCTCATTCAAAGCAGGGAATTGTTGAAAGTGTTACTATCACTTCAACCAGCACCATACCGTCACCATATGTGCTAGTATGGGTATCAAACATATATTTTCAACGTTCTCAGAGAAATTCACATCATGAAGGGAATGAATAACAGAGGTAGAGCTATTCCTTTCCTTCTGGCTCATATGTGAACTAAGTTGTAACCAATTCCTGAAACAAAATAAATTATTTAAAACTACCTGCAATGTTTTATACTGAATTAAATAGACTTATCAATCCTTTTTGAGATGACACAGGGAGGAGTGAGGAAGAAAGAGGAAGGAGGAGAGAAAAAAAGCACAAATACATACATTTTCCTATGTGCACCTTTTTGCTCCACAACACCGGTTGAGATTTATAACCAGACTGATACTGTATAGTAATATTTTTGTATAATGGAGTGCTTGTAATTTTTCTTGGAAATTAGAAATATGCTGGACATTTTTCTGAGGCATTTTTTAAAGGATAATTTTTCAGTTCCCATTTTTTGTCTCTAGTACTTCCCAATTAACATTTCCTTTTTTTTTCTTTTTTTTTTTCTTTTTTTTTCTTTTTTTTTTTTTTTTTTTCCCCCAGACTTTTCTTCATCTAAACCCAGAAATATGCTCCTATCAGCTGAGGAATCACAAACCATGCCAATGGCACCTTTGCAGTTCTTCCGTTGTTTGGTGTGCTCTTGTTGCAGACTCTGCAGGTCACCAGTTGCCTCTGCTCTTGTGTTTGTCACACATGTGTTCTGCCCCCAGCCATGGGGTATATTTTGCTGCAGAAAGTCATGTATTTATTGTGGTGCAGAGCTGCAGTCCTCCAGAAAATCCAATTGGGACTGAAAGACAGGAAAATAGGGCAGCAAGATGGTGGGCACCAGGGTCTGCTCCCATCACAGAGTGTAGTCCAATTGCCCAAGCGTCCTGCCTCTGAGAGCTGGTTTAGGGAGGCTAGATACAGGCTGTGAGTCATAAAACATATTAATAAAGATAATATTTTAAAGATTTTTTTTCTCACTCTCCCAGTATTTCAGTCTTTTTCTACTAACTGTTCATGCCATCCGTTCCTATCATGGACAGGTTTCACTGCAGCTCTCACACCATCATCTGCTCCACAAGAAACTTCCTGGAGTCCAAATCCCTCAGTTTAACTGGGCATTGCTTGTGTAGAGCATTGCTTTGATGGAAAACAATATAAAAGTACCTGGAAGAAATAAACGGAAATAAACTGCTCAAAGCAGCAATGAAGAAACCTTTTACTCAAATCTGAAGAAAATTCCAGCAAAGACATATCAAAGGATGGGTCTGTCTTTGCCGTAATAACACTCTATTTCACAAAGACAGCAAAGAAACAAAGCTGACAAAAGAAATATTTCCTGGGTATCTTTAGTAGCTCCAAGCCTGATGGCACATTTTGATTTCAGATCCCTTGCACACATGTGGACTTGCTGCCAACTGATCTTGGAATGATAAAGAGAGAAGAATCATGCAGTTTATATACTTGCAATTAAGTGAATATCAGACCTGCCAGGACAAAAAAATCAGAAGTGGTAGTGTGGTAGGATCTCCTAATAAGTTGAGTCAAATCTGAAGACTATTTTTAAAACTTTTAATATTCATGTGTGACCTCCAAACTTGCCCAGTGGTAGCTGGATATTGCTCCCACTGAAGTCAGTAGTGTAAGGCAATTCTAAAAAACCACAGCCCCGTAGCTGCTTTTCATAAAAGACAAGCAAATTTAAAGTAAGTTTTAAAAGTTGATCCCATTTAATTTAGTAGGAAAGGATGATCCATTTGAAAACAACCTAAAGAATCTGCAGAAGATGAACAATTATACAGGGCTTCCTGTAAAATTTCATAAGCAAGTCTATCATTGCTTTTACTTAATTGAATCCTATCATACTCTTCTGTTCAGTCATAAAGCACTTCAAGAATCTCTAGATTGCACTGTTGAGAGTAGTTTAATTTCCTCAGATAAAGGTTGCTTTTTCTGGATTTCTTTTGAAAGTTTAAGAATCATAGATATCATTAATGCTTAAAGAAGTCTATCAACATGCTCAGAAAGAGATTCACACAAATCTAGTGCTGAGTATGGTCATACAGGTCTCCAAATCATACAGCTTTTCCTTTTTTATCTGACAGACACCCCACATCAGCTAATTTTAATGTGAAAGAAGGATTAAAATCTCATTTGTTACTCCTTTTCTATTAAATCCATTCCTGTAGCACTTATTGAATTTGTAAGTATTTGAATATTGCATAATAAAGAATCCTTGTAGTTTCAGCTTTGCTTGTTCAATCTGTGTTCTGTTTATAGTACTTATGAGTACAACAAAGAAGGGAATAAAACTAATTATTGATAAATGGACATTCATTATCTGGTTTAGCGGAGTCCATTTGGTTGATCATTTTGGAAATGCCAGCTTCAACTTTTTCATCTGCAGTCATAAAAGGAAGATTTCATAAGCCTGATATTAGAAGAAAAGTAAAAATACTGAACTGGAAACATACAGGAAACTACAGTATTTTCTTATTTGTTTGTATTACACTTCACCTGGTGGATTCAGCCAAGTTCAAGCTCCCATTATATGCTATTCTGAAGGAAGAACACCAGTTCAAGCTCATCTTATCTTAATAGAGAAGATGGTAGAATACAGGTCGTGTAAATAGGTACAGAAATTTGATCAAGTGTGTCTATAATTCCACAACAAACAAACATTGTTGTGACAAATACACCACAGGTGTTATGAGTTTGAGTTCAAGCATCTTTCCAGACTACTTGGTTTCCATTTTCACTTTAGTGGGCTTGTTTGTTGTTGGGACTTCCTCCCCTACCACACCTCTGCTTCTCCCTTCTTTTCAGTCTCAAATTATGTCTTTCGTTTTTTTTCTCGTCTGTTTTTTCTGCTTCTGCCTCCTATACTGTTACAGCCTTTACACCTATCTTTCAAAGGTAAGTTCCTTTCATACCTCAGTGAAACACAGATTTTTCTTTGGATATAATTATTTTAAAGTCTGAATCTTTAGCTTGAAATATCAACTTCCGAAAGTATACATTCATTAATAACAAGTAAGTTCCTTAACTGAAACCTGAAGACATGAATGCTAACAGACATAAAGGGTTTAAGACTGAGTCCCAGTGAGTTCTCTCTCCCCCCTCCCCCCACCCCCTGCCCCCACATACACATACACACACGAATAATAGGAATAATAAGAACAACAATAACTTGGCTGAACATTTTCTTGTTTAGGATGCAGAACTCAGTCACTGGATGAATTATGTAGATGTAAAAATGGAAACCTCGGAGGAAGGATCTTGATAGGACTTATAGCCATGCTTACAGGCTGTGTATTCATGATACACCAGAGGATTTAAACCTTCATAAAAATATTTGTGAGGCTGAGGCCTTACTATAAAATTTTGTGATTACTGAGATATTTATAGTTGTTAAAAATTTAGAGTGTAGCAATTTGATATACTACTTCTGTTTGTAATAAACAAGTATGATTGGTTTTGCAAAGCTACTTAAGTCTTAATGTGGTTTTAAATCCTTGGGAAAACATCAAAATACCAAATGATATTCCTTGTTGAATTCAAGCTGGTTCTAAATCTCCAGTCAACTGGTGGGACTATTCCAGGGAGAAATGGAAGGCCATGTTTCTTTTATGAAAAATTAAGCTCAAAATGCTCCACAGTTCAGAGAATCACTGTGGAAAACTCCATTACTGATTAACCATTCACATTATTACTGTATGAAAGCTTTTGAGTACAGACTGGTCTTTTTGTGCATCTTCAACTAATGCTTGAAGCTGATTGTATGGAAATTTTCCTGTATAAGAATTTATAAAAGGAACAAAGAAATGCAGATGCCACTTTCTTAAAGGTTTTCTTATTTTGTCAATAGTATAAATAATTCTAATTGAACTGTTGATTAGCAACCCTGTGCTGCAAAAGTCTAATGTAGGTAAAACAGCTTTACTGCTTGAAGGGATTTGCCCTTTTTTCTGTAGATAATTTATATAATCTTTATATAAAATTTATCTACTAAACCAGTGAAAATGTTAAGTACCAGTTTGATATTTGCAGAAGCCAACTATAAGCTATCAATACTAGTTGACATTATGCAGTACTGCTATCCATATTGCTTCATGCTTAGTGCCACCTTCTAGATTTGTATGGACTTATCTGCATTAGCAGCAATTATCTCTGCACCCTTGTTACCATGTGGGGACATCTCAGAAAAACTGAAAGGGGAAAAAGAAGGAGCCCATCCTCATTCAGTGCAAGCTCAAAAGCTAACAAAAACACTAGAACAAGTTAATAAAAGCTATTTTGAAGCATCTGCAATGTAATAAAGTGGAAAAAGAATAGTTACTGTGAATTTTTGAAGACAAATTGAGTCCATGGTGCCCAAGAAGTCACAGTTATTTTGGCAAAGTAGCTGTCCTGTTTGGATGTGAAGGTAGATGTGACATATCTGAGCATACTAAGGCTTTTGACATAACCCGTGTGACAGTTCCTTTGAAGAATTGAGTAAATATTATCTAGATGCAGCAGCATGTGTTAATGGGTAGTTGAACCACTCTGCTTATTAAATAGGAAGCTGTGTGTCTCTCTCAAAATGCCGGGACATTTCTCTTGGGATTCCCAAAGTGATGTATTCTCTTTTGGCAAGGCTTTTTTCTTAGTCTGGGTAATATTTTTACATGACACCAAGCTGCACTGGGGGATGAAATGCAATGTTCCTGCTGGAGAACTACATCTGACTTTAAAACTGTCTTTACAAACTAGAGACATTTTTTCAAACTAACAGGCTGAAAGTGCTGCATGTAGGAAATAGAAACACATAGAAATACCCAACAGCATATGGCATGGCAGCTCTATTTCAGAAAATAATATGGCTAGTCTATTAAAGCATCAAATGGGAATAATTAAGGAATATGAAACTCACAAAAAAAAGCCATATCTTGTTCTTTCATATATTCATGGTCAGTGTCATATGGAAGATAGAAGGTGGCATTGTTTCATGTTGCACCTAAGGTGTAGTCTGATGTCTAGTTCTGAATGTCATGCTTCAGGCAAGAGGGAGTTGAATCAAAGAGAAGAAGAGCCAAGCCACTGCAGGGTGAAGGATGAAATTGTAGCAGGTCATGCCTAACCAGCCAAGTTTCAGGGTTTCACAAATTTCTTCCCACAAAAAAGCCACAAAATTTTCTGATGTGACCCAAGGAGCTGGTGTTGGGCTCCCTGCTTGCTGGAGAGGCAGATGCTCAGGGCAATAAACAGTGCCACAGACCAGCCTGAGAAGGCTGAAATGCTCTGAGCAGTACAGAAACTGGCAAAAGATTCTCATTCTCTGGCTCACTTTGGTAAATATCTGTGGTTCATCTGGAAAGAAATGCATTTGTGATTAAAGAGTGGGATCTTTACAGAAAATTACTAATTCTTTTTCTTAGAATTCATAGTAGCACAGCTGGATTCCTAGTTTTGTGACAATTATGAGAATATTGAATCTCTGCTACAGAGACCACATTGATCAGAGACAGCTAAACTGAACAACAGAAGGGTACAAGAAAATGACTGCATGCATAGAAACAGACCAATTATTATAGCAGAAAATTGTTTAGAGAAGCACTGTCTCAGCAGCTTAAATAATCACTTGGGAACAAGTAGCTTTGCAGTATGTAAAAGGTAATTCCTCTCAGTCCAAAATGACAGAGACACATTGATTTGAAAAGCATTTACAGCTCTGGAATTAACAGTTTGTTTGAATTTGTGAGCAGAAAATTATAGGATAAACTAGATCAGTGATTGTGATTCTAGTCCTGAACACAAGGCGGCAAAAAGGAGAGAAAATAATTGCAACAGAAAAAACGCAAAACAACATTTAACTATATTCCTGAGACTTACTATAGGAATTGTATAAGCAGAATAGTCCGGATTTAGGAAGGATGTATATCCAATTTCTCGAGGAAAAGCATAAGAAAAGCAGAAAAATATTAGAAACCTTTCAGAAAGCCTGGAAAAACTAAGTACAGGCTTGAAACTTGGTCAAATCAATTCTGAAATGCAGAGTAAGAAGCACCACCAAGAAGAAGTATAAACAGTAGTAAAGTATAAGAGAAATGCAGGAAAGGTAGGAAGGAATTTGTAAACAGACAGAAAGAGATACAACAATTGCAAAATAATTTAATATAGGAGACATAGATAGCCTGAGGAGAGTAGGTGGATCTTGGGAAGCAGTCAAGAATAACAGATGCAGTGGAGAGGATGAGGGCACAGCATTTTTTTTTTTTTTTAACAAATCTTTACCTCACATGATGTGGAGAAATGTCTTCCATTAACTCCTTTTCTGAGGAAATGAGGTCAAAGTGTTATTACAGTTTGAGGCATCAATAGAAATGGTGCCAAAGCAAACCTAATCTAAAAAAGAACATGTCTCTACACTTTATGCTCAACATTTTTTAAACAGGTTTTAATTAAGTAAAATTTGCCAGACAACCATTTGACTCTTCTACATTATTGTATTTGAATCAAATTAAAATATGTCATTTATATATTGGTCTCCTTAGAAACTAATATAATTCAGAAATTTTACAAAAAAAAAAAAAAAAGGTAAAATTTCTATATTCCTTTCATACCTTATGAAAAAATTCATTTACCATTTTACTTGCTCCAAGGATAGCGAAATATGTTGCCAGATTTGCTCAGAAAACATAATCCCCCTGAGAAACACTTTGAAGAAAAGATGGTATTTTGTGGAATTTTATTGTGTACATCTTCCCCCATACAACTTGGGGAAGAGAATTTTTTTAAATGAAAATCCAAAGTTTTCAGCACAGTCTTTAAGTCCACATCCTGAATAATCTTGTTTTCGTCCAAAAAGCGACTTCTAATTTAAAAAAAAAAAAAAAAAGCCAAAATGAAACAAACAACAGCCACAATTAAAAATTTCTACTGTATTTGCTCTTTTCTTGTTAATACAAAATAACATTTTAAAATACATAATATAGTTCTGTAAACATGGAAAGTTACATGGGTGTTTAACATGAGTATCACCTCACAGAGCTCCCTTACAGCCAAATTAAATCAATGGTAGTACTTCATTTGATCTTAATTCGCTCTGAAACAAAGCTTTCTAATAGGTGTTAAAAATATGTTCCTTTTCAAGGCTTCCATCCCCATGACAGAACTAAAAGTTTGATTCTGCATTTCCTGATTGAGGACTCATGCATAAACTCGAGTACTAAATATACTGGGGCTGGGAGGTTCTGGAGGGAATTTAGCCACACAAAGTTGCTATCACAGACAGTATGAGTGTAAAAGAATAAACACACACGCGCGCGCACACACACACACACACACAAACAGATTGAAGGATAGAAAGCAGATTGCCCTATAAAATATCAATATATTTCAAAGTGTATAATCCATGAATTCTGTTTTCAGAACTTAAGAAAGACACTAGAGTTCCCAAAATTCTTTGTTTCTTTGTGATGCCCTATGTGCTCTTTACTATGGTCCTTTCTGTGATTCTCTAGGAATTAAACCAATATAATTCCATTATCATAATTTTGACAATTTTCCTTTATCAGAGGTCTCCATGAAGTCTTTTCTACACTAGAAACTATATCTGAGTCGTTTTATATAAAAGGGATTCCTGAATTAAATTAGTAGTAAAAAAGTACTAAATCATTGTTTTAAGCTTGTGTTTATAACATGAAATTGACAGGAATGTAGGAATAACACCAAAATTAGGTTTAGCAGAAAACTGGATATAAGAGGGAAAGAAATCCTTCACAAGACTGTGGAACAATTAGTTTCCATAGAAAACCTTGGATCTTAATAGATAAATGTCTATATTACCATGCGTCAAAACGGGTCTTTTTAGTTTTACATCCAAAAGAATATTATCACAATGGAATGAAAATATTTTAATTTTCTTACCAACACAAGTTCTTGAAGAAAATGGTTTTAAACTGAACTAAACATGTTTTAAAAATCAAAAGCAGAAGTTTCAGTGTAAGACTTTTTTTTCACTTTTAAAATGTAGGAACAAACCATACTAGGTCATACAAGCCTTTATTTACATCTATTTGACTTAAAATACATTTTCAGGTGAGCAAATCTTTGAAATAAACAACAACAAAAAAATCACCTAGAATTTCTACTACGATGATGAAAACTATTACATAGACTAGTTTCTAAGTTTCAAGTGCTCTTGAAGCTGATCAAAGACTTCCAGATAATGATTAACATGACTATTTTCCCAATCCAGGAATTTCAGTGACTTTTTTCAGCTCAAAAGTCATAACTTATTTTAAAACAACTGAAGTATAATTTCCCTGAACAAACTTCATGCAAATATTTGCATGCAATGTTTTCAAGCAAATTGGAGTGTATGTAATGGCTATAATTAAATTGAATGCACAGTAAATTTGAGAAAAAAAATCGATAAGTGACTCTGAAATCTCATCACTTATTGATTCGTAAACAGTTTATCTCCTTCTGCAATCCACATCAAAAGCAACTATAAGTTAATGAAATCACACAAATGCAAATAAGAACTAGAAAAAATTATTATCTGTGCTCCAAAATTGCTGCAAATATCTTTACAATCTCCACAAATTAACTTAATCAGAAAAAATTGTGATCTTCTTGTGACTAGCTCTGCTTAGGAATTATTTTGTTAAATATTTGGGGTTTTTTTTTTTCCTGTTTATATAAGAAAAACAGTTAACTTGCTCAACCAATGCTTCCTTTGTCAGAATAGAAAGACTTCAATTAACTGCTCCTCAAGAAATACCCCTCTACCCTATCAGGGATTTTTTGGCCAATGTAGTAGAACTGTGTCTCACAAAATGTAGCCAGACAGAGCAGGAGTTCTGGTTACCTCTGGCATCCTCCCTGTGAGAGTGCAGGTTAAATGCAGAGCAGCAGCAGGTCATCAGGCTGCCAGATGAGCCTCTCTTTGCTGTCTTTATGTGGAAAAGGAACACTTCCTAAGGCCTTGAGCCCAGTTAGAAAACCCGAGCTCTTGTGGTGGGAGATGCAGGTGATAGTCCATGCCAACCTTGGTAGTACTGGCAGCCCTCCTGCCCGATCCTGAGGGAGGAGCTGGAGAATCCAAATCAGTTTGTGTCATGGCTGGTTCATACTGGAGCAACGCAGCTGCATGCTGCTCTTTGAAGTTTGTTCACTGAGTGTGACCCACAGGATTAAATTTCTCTATCACTGTAAGAGACAGGATTGTGACACTGAGTGATAGGTGATAAAACATCATCTGACATTCAATGTAAATAAATATAAAACGATGCTCAGGAGAAAAACAGTGTGAATGCATAAATGTAGTCTGTTTGAAAAGAAAAAAAATGATAAATTTTTTTTCTCAGGAGAAATAAAATGACTCTTTCATTTCTATATTCATGATGTGGTTCTGAGACCATTAGTGGAAAGTGTATTTGTGGTTCCTGCCAAAACTCCTGAGATGCAATGGCAAGTGGATGCTTTTTGCTGCTCTCATTGTGGGTTGAAAACTACTCATACAGTACCTTACTTCCATGGCTGAGCCATTGAGGATAGGTCTGGCCTGGGAGACAGCTACATGTCCACCCAGTGTTTATTGTCCTTCTTGATCAGAATAGCAGGTCTGTGGGCTCATCACTATTTTCAGCAGGGCACGCAAATCCATTTGTTGTGACAGTTTAACCCAGCCAGCCACCAAATACCATGCAACCACTCACTCACTCCCCCCTCAAGCAGGATTGGGGAGTGAGTTGGAAGAGGAAGATAGAAAACTCATGTATTGATATAAAGACAGCTTAGTATATAAAGCAAAAGCCATGCATGCAAGCAAAGCAAAACAAGGGATTCTTTCACCACTTCCCATGGGCAGGCAGGTGTCCAGCCATCTCCAGGACAGCAAGGCTCCATCAAGCATAATAGTGACTTGGGAAGACTAACAACAAAACTCTGAATGTCTCCCCCTTTCTTCTCCCCCTGACTTTATATACTAAGCATAATGTCATATGGTCTGGAATATCCTTTTTTTCAGTTGGGATCAGCTGTCCTGGCTATGTCTCCTCTCAGCCTCCCATGCACTCCCAGCCCCCTTGCCAGATTTGTAGTACAAGCAGAAAAGGCCTTGGAAGTAAAAAATCTCTATATTATCAACACTGTCAGCGCAGTTCTGAAACACAGTCCCATATTAGCCTCTGTGAAGGAAATTAACTCTACCACAAGCCAAAAGTAGCACATAGGTATACTTACATATGAGTATATACTATGTATATGTGTATAAATACTATGTAATGTACAATGTATTGCAGTTAGGGTCAATATTACTTACCTAGTTATGACTGTGTTTCAAAACTTGTTTTTTGCAGACAGAATTATAGTAAGACAAATTACTTTAGTTGTAATATTTGCACATATTTTCAAGGATTTATGACATGTAATAAGTTGTTACTTCAAGTACAGAAAAAAAAAGAAAACCTCAGCAAACCTTCAACATGATAAAACTTTTAAACAATTATAAGCTTTAAAATAACGCATATTTTGTGTATCATTGTATGCTTTCTGAATCAGAAAGAGGAAACTTAACCCTGACATTTAAAACATAGCCTTCAGATACTCTAGGTATGCGTATGACAAGAATTGGAAAGGAGAAAAAAGCTCACAGAAGTCTTGATCTTCATTCCATGTCAGTGTCTTATCTAAACATATACAGGTCATGGATCCTTTTTTGTTTCACATTCAAATTCCACATGGCTACTCCTTTTGAGAAAACAAACCAAAACCCACCATGTAATGAATCAGTTTTAACTACTGCCTGTCATATGATAGATACCATGAATTATTATTACAGATTTAAAAAAAAAATCTAAGTTAAATGACTTTGAAAATCACTGCGTAAAATTAATACATGAAACCTGGGTGTATGCCACATGAAGACAGTAATATATATTTAACTGGCATCAAAAGCTAACATTGCACATCACTGATAAGTGTGTACAGCAAATATATTGTGGTGAAGTAATGAGCGAGAAAAAGAGAAGCTTTGGGTGGTAGACAGAAACTGGAGGGCTTATTCTGGCTATAACCCTGAAGTATAAACAGAGCTGTTCCCGCTGGACTAATTTAAAGATACAAGATTGCCTCTGCAAAGGCCTCCACACAGGTAACACCTCTGAAAAATAGACACATCTTACATAGATACTCACTGTGTACATCCAGCTTGACACTCATTCTCTGGCCTTGGCTTCAAAGCTGTCTACAGCATAGGGCAGCAGCAGCATGCAGAAAAAGCAGCTTTTAGCGTGTGGAGTGCTTGACACTAGTTTGTAAATAGTATGTTATGGCAATCCTAATGAAAATTTATCCTCACTTAAAACATTTGCAAGTGCTTTTAAAGACTGGAAAACAGTATTCCAAGGACGTCTACACAACGAAGGTCCCAGGTGCTGCCAGTGTAACTGTCTGCTTCTGTAGCATTTTATGACACTGTGTCCTGAAGTGGAGTTGGTGTTTGTATAAAACATGAGAGAGGATGCCATATGTACCAAAACCTGAACAATGTACATCCATATGATGAAGAAATACATCTCTCATTTACAGAGACAAAAGTAGATTAAGTGCTTTATATACCAGCTCTCAAAAAAGAGAAAAATCCAATTGATAAACAGAGGGCCCATTTCATACCTGAGAAGCAAAGACAAAGTGTGAGTGTATCTCCACAGGACAACTTCATGGCATTTCCAGTGATAACTTGCTACAGTTAAATGAAGGAAAATGACAAATTATGTAGATGAGCTTCAGTACCAGCTCCAGGACAAACCTGGTTAATCTATCCTGGCTATGGGATCTTTAGCCCTAAGTCAAGGCAATAACACAAATAGTATTTGAGAGGATTCAACACATCACCCAGGGCGCAGATAAGCAACAAGTAAAATTGTTACATTTGTGTTCATCTCGAGTAACTCCAGTGAAACTGACAGAGAATCAGCCAAATATTTGATGCCTTATGCATCTAAATTAGGTCCAGTACTATGTGTGGTTGCATGTGGCATTTTCAGAACAAGGTGATTACTGTTAGCATCACTGCTAACAGGTTGTGTCAGGTTATGCTTCCTGAACTAAAGAGCAAATATGAGGGATCAGTGATACTTTTGTTCAACTGTGTGAGTTTTTGTTTCATTGGTTTTGTTGTTTTTTGGTTTTGTTTTTTTTTTTTTCTCTGCCTTCAAAACCCAACCTTTCTTAGAGAAAAAAACAAGACAAAGCCAAGGTGCCTAGATGGCAGAGGAAATATGGAACAAAGCTTTGCAGAGCTCAGACTTTCAGACCTGGGATTTTATTTGTTATACTGCTGCAGGACACCTCTTACTCTACACAGGATCACCCAGCCCCAGGCTGAACCTTTGGAGGGCCCCTGGGAGGAAGTCTTCCTTCAGAGCTTGTAAAGGGCTGTCTGCCAGCATGCTTAAACAGGAGTCCCAGGAGACACAAGACTTTGAGAGCCCTCATACCTGCTTTTGAAACAGGAGCAGAAGTGGAGGATCTTGCATCCTCTCTGCCTCTCTCTATCTTAACCCCTCACCTGAGGTGTTTCCAAACACAAAATCACCAACTGTGTGAAATTCTTCTTTTAAAACCTGAGTTCAGCTGAATAACAAATTTAGAATTGTTCTTTTCAGTAAAAAGCTGTAAAAGAGACAAAAATTGATTCTTTCTTCAGACTTTCAGCAATAAGATGGTTCTCTCAAGTTTTACATACTCTGCCACCATTAGCAAACACTTCACTGTTAGCCCCACCTTAACAAAAGTACTACCTGTCTTTGAGAAGTGTACTCCAATCTACTTTGAAAAAAGTCCTAAAACATTTACCCACTTTGCCAGGCATGGAATGCTATTGATACTTTTGTCACCAACAGGGCTCAAGGGACAGCAAAACATGCCACTATTACAATATTGAAACGGTCTGACCTGACTAGGTGATGAAATGACAGATTCAAGCATTTATAAAAATCCTCATGGTTACAGAATACATTCTATCATACAGACTTGATCAGACACATTGTTGATTTGATTTGGTTGGACAGTTCCGCTGTTACTACACTATCTTTTTGCTTTAAACTGACTGGTAAGGATTTCACAGTATTTTGTTTCCAAGGCAAAAGATATCTCCAGATGAGGAAGCAGCTGCTCCTCCCTTGGTTCCTGTTTCCTATTCCATGCACTCTAAGCCAGCAGCTACTCCAGAAAGAGAGGTGTTAGCATAACTGACTATCCAGAAGGGAATAAATTTCTTCTGAAAGTCAGATGTTTTTGCTCAGAGTTTCTGATGCATTTTGAATCCCTCTCTGTATGTATCATTATCTAAATTCATTTTCACCATCTACATGCTGCAAATTGTGACGTGAATTATTCTGTTTCTTGATGCCTTTATTGTAGAGTTCTTGTTTAAAAAGAAATCTTTCTGACCATACATTTGATTGCAGAATCACAAAAATAATTTGATTGAATGTTGTGCACTTTATTAATCCAAAGAAAAATTTACACTACATTATGATCCAATGTCTAAAAACATGATTCTAGAATAACCCTCAGAAACTAATACTTCAGGATGAAGAGTTAATTAATGTAAGAAGTAGGATTCCTATTACTTGGCACTGGTAAAACTTAATCCAGGCTACTCAACCAAGTGACTCTCTAAGTCTCTCATCACTTTTTATTGATTGAAGAAGCATCCTAGAAAATCATATTAGATCAAGCTAACTCTTGAATTGCTAGAGTAAAGGAAGAAGAATTACTCTAAAATGGACTTGCATGCATAACATTAGTCATGCAATGGAAACCCAAAGGGAAAAACCTGTGTTGTTAACTGTGTCAATCAGTTTTCTCAACAGGGGCCCTTGGGCTGAATCCTTGACTGGCTTGTGGGCATCTGATGATTTGCCTTGCATGTGTTGCAGTTAAATCTGATTCATCAAGGGGCTTAGACCTGTGACTGAGATTAGCGATGAAAGTAGCTTAGGGCAAGCGCTTGAGTCTCTGAATTTAGGCATATGTTTAGGTACTGCATTGAACTGGGGCCATATGCTGACTTGCACACTATGAAATATTTGTCTCCACTTGATTTGGAAATGAAACTGGAAATAAACAGCACAGGCAGGTTTAGAGATCAAGGAGCTGATTAAAAAGATTTTACAGTTTGAAACAGTAAGTATGCCGTAACTCCTAAAAGAAAAAGCAGGGACTTTCTCCATATGAAAAGTTGAGATTTATTACACTTCCCACAAAACAAACAAACAAAAACAACAACCAAAAAACCTCACCTAGTGTAGTGAAATGGCTGAAATTGTCTTAACTAAGAATGAGGTAATCAAGATATGACAGGTAAGGAGACATGAAAATCAACTCCAGCAGAAATCTGGAGACAGACCAGGGAGAAAAGCCTATAGACACCAGCAATTTAAAGGATTTTACAGGCACATTGAAAGTGTTTAAGAGGAAGAATTGAAGAGGTAGATGATGAATCACTCACTGTTTCAAATTCATTGCCTGGCAAGTTATTGTGTGTTGAAGCATTTCTCTCACTTACAATTTATGACACTGTTATTGAGAAAAGAGATGAAGCTAAACATGAGAATGTGCGGCAAATACATGACTAATTGCTTAGATAGGCTCAGTGTTTTCAGACAGAGTGAGTGCAGAATATGCCATTGTGTCAATATGTTACTTTAATTTTTCTAAAGACAAGATGAATATTTAAATTTTTCAAAAGCTAGAACTTACAAAAATATTTGCATACATGTTCATAACCCACCATGTAAAACTGCAAACAGCCAGAAACTGGCAACCTGATGCTTGGATGATTAATACAAGAATCAAATTAATAACTGTCTCAGATCATTCAGCAATTATCTTCTTATTTTCTTCTATTCATATTTTTTCCCTTTCATGTTTGTTGTGGATGTGTAGCTTTAGATCTATTCAACAATCCAAAGTCCTTTCCACTCTAAGTCTCAAAAACCTTGAAAATAATGAACTGAACTGAATAAGGGAGTCCATACAGGTGTTTCTATTGAATAACTTTGAATTGGAACAACTTGAAGTGTCATGAGGTATGGAAAATAATTGCCACATTTGGCCTCTTGTGTTATATAAAGAAATCAACTAAATTCCTCAAGTGGAAAGTACAGGATTTGGATGATTTTTTTGTAATTTGAACACAGCTTCTTCTGTAATTACTAAACCTCACAATGCTGCTATAAGTATTCCCATTTATGAAGTAAAATGGCAGTCCTTAACTATTAGAGGCCTCCCTACTCACCTTTCTACTGGTAGGATATTCTACTATTAGGCAATTATGAAGAGATTACAAATAAGATAATGTAAAAATGCAAATTTGTAATCCTTTATAATCAACTTTCCTCAGACTAGTTCTCCAGTTACAGAGGGGCTGCAAAATACATAAATTGAAGAAAAAAAAAGTAACTAAAATATAATGTGATTAATCTTAAAGTAGACTCTAATTTTTCCCTCTATTCTTAACAAAAAAAAAAAAGCTCTTTAGTAACAGAAGGTCTGTTAAAAAGCCATTCTAATATGCCGTATGAGAATGAATTTAATGTTGAAAATAATTAGAACAACTTAATTACCTGTAGCATATCAGCTGTCAGAACTGTTGCTGGTATGCCTAAGCCTAAATTAGCAATGAGTTATGATTTATTAATGGACCCAAAGAGGTTTAATCTCAGGCTATGTAAAGTGTACTAAAAAAATTGAAAGGGGCCTGTACTTTCATAGTCTAGTTAACCTTTCAGAGATGCAACGTTCGTTTTGATGCCATCAGTGGTCAAAGGGTATCCCAGCTGCTTTTTCAGCAGAGCTCTTCATTTAGACAGCCAGCAAGAAGCAAGTATTAGGGAAAAGTTTTATTAGAACCCAGTAATTAATAAAACCTGCATATATATACATTCTTATTAGATTGAAAATTAATGTACTGCTGAGTCACATAGACATAATTAACATTGGATAAAATTTCAAATGCTGTTAGATTTTTGCTTTTTTTTTAATCCCTGTTCTTTTCTCTGGGCCTAACTTTCTGAAGCATGCATTTTTTTCAAGTTCAGAAGTATAAATTATGCAGCTCCCCATAAATCTAAATTTGAGTGTTAAGTCACTGACATGAGTAAGTTGTGCTGTCAAGCCATTTGCCCCAGACTGGCAGTTTTCATTCTTCAAGGCTGGAAAAGCATTCAGGAGGACAGTGTCTGAGGTGATCGGTCTGTCTCAAAGAGAAGGTTACAGCAACAAAAGAAGGTGTAAGGATCCAATATTGGTTTGGTTTGAACAGGAAATGCCTATGTTTTTCAGCAAGATACCAATGTCTTGGTGGATTCAATCAAACTGAGTCTGCTAAAATGGGTTTGCAAGGCTCAGTTTGAAGATTTACAGATAATTCAGATTTTTTTTATTTTCATGTATAAATCCAGAACTCTGTATCTTTGGCTGTTCCGAAGAATGAATAAACAAATCGGGGATTTGATCATTACCTATAAGTGGAAGCGATATACATGTCAGGTAGAAGAGATGGAGCAATACGTAGAATTTAACATAATATTTCCCTGAAGTCATAGTCTTAGTTGCTGGCTTAGGATATACTTTGTTGCCCTCATTCATACTAACTCTCAATGGCAAACAGATCATCAAACCAATTTTAAAATCATCACATAAATAAAAGAAAACAAACCCTAACATTCCACAAGTTAGCTTGCTTGGTGTTAATGGGCTTAGCTGATAGGCCTAATTTAGGCTTTAAAGATCGGAGTAGGCCTGGAATTGTCAGTCTTGAGCTGGGCTGGGCTCGCTAACAGCTGTCCTCTTCTAGCCAATAATATTGTATTCCATACCACATTACATCATCTCAAAAGGAGTAAAATCCAGTATGTGGGACTGGCTTGGGCAGTTGCTTCACAGCTGTGGTCCCAGCAAGACACGCTGCCATCCCAGGAGGGATGGGAAGGCCCAAGC
>JAWWEV010000115.1:35397737-35428817 GCA_035583235.1 Hafferia zeledoni
CCTACTGAGACTCGAACTCGTGACCTTGGGAGTCAGAGACCGGAGTGCTCACCATTACGCCACGGGACCGCCCCTTTGTAATAAAAACAGTTGTTTCCCTTTGTTAGAGAAGTTTTCACTGAGAGACCTACTTCTCAATAAAGCATATAAAGCTATGGATATCCTGTGGGATGAGTGTTTCTAAACCATTAAGGCCTGGAGGGTTGGTTGTTTCAGTGTGGGAGGAGAGATGGGTATTCATGTCACCTCCCACCTCTGCCTGAGTTACATGGGCATAACTCCACATGAGTGAGCCACGGCAACACTCCAGCAGTTCTCTTCCAAATCCTATAGAAGTAAAGAGTGCAAGACAAAGTGAGTCTGGCCTGCAGATGAGGCACAGACTGCACTGAACTGCTGTCACAAAATACTTGTGCATGATTGGTGTCAGGGGCTCTTAACTGAAAGTTTTTGTCATTTGTACTGTAATTATTTTTAGCATCACAGATGTTATGGAGTACAGTTGTATGGGCAGAAAGCTATACCACTAACTTCACTATCCAGCAATTACATTCATGTACATTTGGGTGCAGCAGTTTTGCCTAATTCTTCCTTCATACCTTTATTGACTTATTTGCCTTTGGCGAACTCTGTGCAGCTGTATCGGTTCTGGTTTCTTGTTGGTAATTCTGGATGACATCTGATCCAGCTGGAGTCAGTCCTCTCTGTCAGTTTGAAAAATGACAAGAGAGAGTGGAGACTCCCCACTGTCATTCAAGGAAAAACATGGCATCTGCTCTTGTTTATGCTCCAGTTTCTGTTTGATATATGTATACCCACTGGTTTCTGCAAAATGTCCCAGCTTTGTCTTCTAGTACAATTTATTGCCGATCTCCCATTCTGTATTTGACCTCATAATCTGCATGTTTAGGAGTCATGGTTAGGCACTTGACATCCCTGCTGTGACATGCCATCAGTGCCTGATATAGGTTGAGGTGGCACAGTTATATCTCAACAGTTACAGGTTAACTGGCCCTTTCAGTTAGGCTAAGGTTTACTAGTCAAACCTCTCTCTACAAGTTGAATGAAAACAAAACTAAAAATATAGTCCAAATATGAAAATATCTGACATTTGTCCTGCTCCAAAAAGCATTGATTTTCAAATCTCTCTTTCAGGATTGCATCTCCCTGACATATTTTGAATAGAGCAGCTGACAAATAATGCCTTTTCTTACTAAGAAACATCTATATTTTTGCTTTTTCTACTACTCTAATATCTATACATTTCTTCTCATATTCCATCTTTATTTTTTTTCTCTTTTCAAAACCAAAAGATTCAAATGTATTTGACACGTCAACAAGAAGAAAAACAGTTTCTCTGAAACTTTCTTACATTTCAGACTTCTCCAAAGAGGATCGTTATATCTTTCTAAGCCTCTTAATTTCTCAATTCTTTGCACATAAATAAGGCTGACATACCTTTCCTCCTTCACACTGCATCTTGTTTATTTAAAATCTCAGGGTCAATGAGTACATTTTATTAGGGATTTGTACATTCCATGGTGCAACAGGTATGGCATTGGCTATGGCCTCTAGGCAGTCCAATAATACAGAACTTAGTAATAAATAAAATTTATACTAGTTGTTATAACCTACTCTAGGTTTAAATCACTGCAAAGCTCAGAAGACCAGCACAAAAACTGGAGAGTGCTGCAAAGCAATATGCCAGTTAAAAAAAATATATTCTGGCAGTGCTGGTATGCTCTTGAGAGAGTAGTCTCTGAGGGTGTGAGTTTTTCCATTTTGGGAGGGAAGATACATTTCAGCTGCACTGTCATTGTTACCATTCCCATTTGAAGTCGAAGAATATTGGACTGACTAAGGAAAAAAAATGCACATTTTTAGTGTCTTGAACCAAATTTGAAGAGGTTTACTTTTATGTTGTTCATCCCAAGTCACTTTGCATGTCTGTAAGGTTACTATGGACAGACAACCCAGTGGTTGAATCAGAGTGCTGATGCCAACATTTTGTCCAGAGAAGTCCATTCACCGAATGAATGGATTTCACCCCACCTTTTGTTTTTGTTTGTTTGTTTGCAGGGTTGTTTTTGAGGCGAGAGCAATTTGTGCATGTATGTGATAGTCCTCACACTGCTGAAAAACAGCCCACTGAGAAGCTGGATATAGCAATGGGAAAAGCAGAGGAAAAAGATCTATGGCGCAGGGACTGAAAGGCTGTGTAATGGAAAGTAAGAGGAAGAATGAAGAGAAGAAAGGCAAATAATGCACATGTGGAATATAACCACTAAACTCATCTAGAAAGGTGGAGAGAAAGAGAAAATCAAAGGATAAGATATAGCTGAGCCATAAGGGTTCACGTATGCATAGATACTGGGGATCCTGAGCACCAAAAAAGAAGCAAGAGTGACACGGAGAAGTTTTCAGGAACTCTTTACTTCTCCGGCTTTCTGAGGACCTGAGATGTCAATATGAAGAGAAATACAGCAGAGGCACAGAGAGCCCTGTTCCTCTACCCTTCCTCAGAAACTGTGGGATGGATTCTGCAGCTGCAGGGGCTTCCCCAGCAAAAGAAAATTATTTAGAGCAATGCCAAAGGGGGTAAGAAAAATGCTATTTACAGCTATTTAACGAACTGCTCCCAAAGTGATATTTCTCTCATAGAGATGTAAATAAAATGCTGACATATTATGGTGCATTGAAGAAGGCAATGTGAACAATTCCCTCTAATTACTAACTGTAAGTGGAAACACTCTATACCATAAATTCTGTCCATTTTTACTGCAGTTTTGGGTGTGCAGATGCTGACCACAGCATTTTCCAGGGTTCTGTGTGTATTAAGGGTCCCCCCTGGATTTCACTGAATTATGTGGCTAACACAGCTTTGAGAACACCATTACTTGAATGCTTGGAGGCATCAGTTAATTTTTGAAAAATTTCATAGGGATAAAACAGACCGCTAAATAATCACAGGAATATTCTATTTGATTTTAAGAAGGTATTTTTCCCTTCTGTGATACAATCTGCTTCTGTGTTTTTGGTTTTTTGTTTGGTTTTTTTTTGTTTGTTTTTGTTTTTTGTTAAACATATAAATGACTTATGCCAGGTTGATGCTCATAACTTTTCTTTAATATTCACAGTAAAATCTCTGACACCATACTGCTTCACTGCTCATCAGTTCCATGTGTTGTTAATAGCCAGGTGTCTCAGTACCAGTGCTGAGGAAACTTTGCCCATCAGTACCAGGGCACAGCCCTGAAAGATGCTAAGCTGAACTTGAAGAGCTCTAAGCATCCTCAGCTCCTGGAAGCATCCATGGTCTTTACAGAAGACTCCTGCTGCATTTATCTCTCTAGATTCTGGGTCTTACTCTGCAAAACAGAATTCCCACTGAAGTCAGTGTGAGCTGTTCACTGACACACTGGAAGCCTGTCTCTTCACTTACCTGATGGTAAGGTGCAAAGCATCACTCTGAAGTCTGGGAGTTACATGAGCTTAAAAGTCATGTAGAATAGGTAAAGCATGGGTAGAAGTGGGATTATTGGGACTATTAGTAAGAAAAAATAATAATTCTTAAAATCAAACTTCTTGTATTTTTGTACTTATTTAAGGTCAGAATAATGAAGGAAGATTAAGTTTTGCTACTGGGAAAACCTAATTTAGAGTGTTGTGTCTTCTTCAAGATATCTGATAAGTGCCAGTCATTTTCTTCCAGAACTGAATATAGTTGCTTAAGGCATGTCTCTCATTTGGCAGTGATGTGTGAAATTGTTCATGATAACCTCAAGAGGGACTTCACAGAACAGAACTTCTGCAATTTACAGGATTCTATTGAGTTCCTAGGGAAATTTAATACCTCCAAAGATGTTTTGCTGAGGTATTTTGTCTGATAAAAGATGTATCTCTTACAGTACACTCACACCCCCAAATGAACATCTTTGTCACTATAACAATGGAATATAAAAGTTTCTGTAAAACCTATAATCAGTGTAATTTATTTATGTGACAAAAAGCCCTAATGCTGATTTATAGCTGTTTATTACTTTTAATAGTAATAGAATAGTCTGACTTGAAAGTTTCAAAAGAAAAAAGTCAGCTAAAAAAGATTGTGCAGAAAGAAAAGAAAATGTTTCAACAAACATAAAATTTCCCTTTTTACAGATTGTTAAAAACCGCAACAAATTTATGTTCTTTATGTTTCGTCTAGATCTGTTTTCAAGGAGCTTGAAAATCTAAAAATATCATTTTAAAAATGAAGAATATTTTCGTTTGTTCAGAGACTTTTTTCTGTGCATCTTATAATTTTTGGTTGAATTTTGTAGGGATCAATCTAGTACGAAACTTATATAAAAAACCCTACCAAAACAGAAAATAGAAAAAAAACATTATCTTGGGTATTTTTAGTTGTAACAAATGCCTATAGAAGAGGCATGCCACTATAGGAAAGAGAGCATTTTTCTATTATGCCCACGTTTTTTGCACCATCAGAGGTCTTATGCCCCTTAAATTTGTGTTATCTGCAACACTTGCACATCGATTAGTCATGTCCAGAAAATGGTTGGGTATACAATTTGAAAAGAAATTTTCTATCCCTTTTTGTTAATCCTAGCATGATAACCTGTTACTTGTCTTAATTCCATCAGAACAAATCCTTCATATATTATTGATGCCAGTATAACTCATACCTTTTGTACATTTCTCCTTTAGAATCTGAAAGAATATGTGCCTAACTTGCAGCACCCTTATTTATTATATAAGTGCTGCCAGAATGCAGCAATAATGCTCTGGCTAAAGATACAGGAATAAGGACTGTGGCACTTGGCTTCCAATGATAATTACAAACTTGAAAAGTCAATTTGTTACTACTACCAGATATCTACTCTAATCTATCTGAAAGACACTTCATAAGACAGGGTTTTAAATATATTCCTTCATCTATTTTTACTGGAGTTATTGAAGTAAACCTGTGATTTCTCCTGGGCACTATTGTGTGAAATTTGCCCAGCAAGACATTAACTCAGAAGATATTAACTCTAGTTTTTGGGGTGGAGGGGTGGGAGGGGGAAGTGGTGGGTGTAAGAACATCATAAGACAACTTTTACCAAAAATCCAATTGACTACACAATGTTTTCCATTTGATTTTACTTATCAGTGGCCTTGTGTTTAAAACCATATCCAACAATTAATATTTCTTTTCAACCTTTTTTGGGAAATGTTAGACTAACTCATCTATGCATATGAAATCAAATACTTCAAAATGTTACTCGGTCTAAATAATTTTCTCCATCTCTTTTAAGATTGCAAGGGACGTGTTTCTAAGAAAGCTATTGTACTGCTAGACTAACTTTGTGACCGTAGCAGTGCTGGGTTAGTAATGGGACTCAATTTTAATGATCTTTTTTAACCTAAATGTCTCTATGTTTCTATATGTTGCTCAGGCCAAATATGGAGTTGCTGATGGTAACAAAAGGAATGCCTGATGGCACTGTGTGTTAGAAAAAAAATTTAGAGGAAGTTGGTCTCTGCAGAAAAGTAGTTTACTTTATTCACAGCATTATATTAAAAACAGAAGAATATCTCATCACAGAGAATTCAGGTGATTTCATTGCATAAACCTCCACTCTTTGTGCAGAGAAATAGAAAGAACTTTTCTACACACAACAGGACAAATACTTTAATTCATCAGTCACATTTTCTTCAGTTCCTGCTCAGGCATATCTCCCATTTAAACTGGGGGTTTTTTTGGTTGTGTTTTTTTGTTTGTTTGTTTTGGTTTGGTTTTTTTGGATGAGTGACTAGAATTGACTGAATAATTCAAGATAGTTCTATCACAGAGTGAGTTTCAGCTTGGAATGCCATTAAATTAAAGCAAAACTGATTAAATGACATGATAGACTATGGGATTTTGATATCATTCTTGCAAAAGGAAGGAAAGTATTCATGGATATGAAATGATGGTTGTAAAATAAAAGTTCCATGTGATGGAATTAAGTGAAAGTACTTTTTTTTTTTTTTTCCAAAGGGAAAATATTTAATCCAGGGATCAACATAAACCATGGACAACAATATAAAATCCTCTGCTTGCCTGCTGCTACTCAGAGATTTTCAAAACTCAGTGAATCTGTCACTACTGTTACATTTCTATGTGCAGTATAGTGATAGGTGAAGGATAAGACTAACTCTAGTTACTGATAAACAAGATACTGGATTTTTTTACCAAAATGCAAGGGAAAAGAAATACAAAAGGAAACAAATAAATAAACTCCAACCAAATCTTTTAACTTTTTTTTTTTAATTTATTTTAGTGATGCTCTATGGCAATTCGTGGTGATGTCATAATGCAGTCTGTAATGGGATGTGTTGGAATCTTAACCTCTGTAACCACCAGCTTTGTAGGGGTTTCAGAGGTTGGAGAATGAATGGAAAAAATGAATTATAAAATAGTTGTCATGATAGTCTCACAGATTTAGTCCTCAAAGGTGGTTGTTCTGCTATTCTCTTCCTAGCTCATCACTTCAGCTACCATTCAACCCCCAAAGCATTTCGAACAGTGACAATTAAATACAGTGTGAGTTGCTCCTGCAAATATGTCTTAAAAAATAATCCAGTGGCAGTGTTAAAATTAAAACTGCAACTAGAAAAGTTTCATTTAGAGCAGCACGTTCAGAAAGAACTGATACTTCCTTCAGAAGTGTCTAACCAGATCAAAGTTCTCTAAACCAAGCAGGGTTTTTTTTTCTTTTTTAAGCAACTAGAGAGTATACTTTTCACAGGTGCATTTCTTATGTTATTATCTCACTGGGAAGAATGGGTTAAAAGCAGAAGACTGTCAAGGAGGATCATAAATATGATCAAGTGACCTTGGAACTAGAAATAATCCTTGATCAACTTGTGTGGTCATGGGGGCGTGAACTGAGTTCAATGGCACCTGCATTTTCAGTTGTGTACCTCTGCCCAGGTGCTTCTTCAGGTATCTCATTGTTAGGGAAATAGTGGGAATAAATCCACTCTTTGTGAAGAGACTTCCTGTCTGTACTGACTCACACATACCGCTGATATAGTTTTGTGACTTTGTTTTTATTTACATAAAGCACTGGCTTAAGTACTATAGATTACAGAAAAATTTGGTGGTTTTTTTTCAACCCAATAATTCCATTTAGTTGCAAAGTCTGGTTCTTTTGTTGTTTGGTTTTTTTGTGGGTTTTTTTTTTTTCAGGATTAAATGGCATATGACTTTATTTGATGAGAATACACTATGACAGCTTACACATAATTTTCAAAGTTGGTCTATTTAAAGCTCTGGATTTGGACTGAGATACAGCACATGTGTTTTGAAAAATATACGTTTACTCACTTCTTTAGGTTTAACTGTAAATTTTTTAGTAATCTGACTTTTTCAGGCTTTGCTTCAGCATGCAGCAAAAATGCACAACAAACGTGTTTAGCTCTGTATAATGCCCAGCTAACCCATACTGACCTGGAAAAGTAATGCTCAAAAACTAAATATTCATGTTTAGACTAGCAATATATATGCTGTAGTAACACTGGTGTGATCTAGACAGTGTGAATCTGACTCCAAGAAAATATCTTGAAATTACAGAGAACTTACCTGAATGTATTTAGTGACAAAGCAAAACCATAATTGTCAGTTTTTTCCTATAAAAGCCCAATATAACTGTTCTGTGCATGTACCTTCAGGAAAAAAAAAAAAATGAATTAAGCTAAAATTTAGCTAGACACTATATGGAAAGTAGTCAGGGATGTTAAAATCAGGTGTAATAAAAGACAAGAATTGCAGAAAATTAAATGACTCACTAAACAATCCAGTCTGCTTAGACAGTTTTCATGATGCAGACCAAATCAAAAATGAATGTCATTCTCATTGGAAAGGGATGAAATCTTAGAGAGGTATGCCGCTGGACTAAGCCCGTGGCATACTGATGCATTATCATGAGCTGCAGCTGTCAGAGTTCTACCAGATGACATTGCAACAAGGTTTGTACAAGGATCTCTGTATGTAAAAACAATGTTTATTTGACATATCTATATCATGCAGTATTAAATTAGCAAAAAATCATGATGGTGTACTTAGTTGCTTCATTTGAAATACAAAAAAAGTAAAATTGAAACAAATTTTCTCCATTGCTTTTAACATCTGCTTGCTATTTCAGATGGAAGAATAAACACCCAATGAAAAAAATGCTTTTATCCATAGAGTCCTGTTACATACACGAGTGTGGAAAGAATACCATAATAGTGATAATATTGCACCTATTACAACCGAAAACACCACTTGTACTATGCAAGAATTTCCTTCTCCTGAATATGTTGGAAAATCTACACACAACTGAAAGGTTTAATGTAGGCTTGTCAGGGAGACATTAATTTTTCTTGAAGTTTTACATGTTTGTGTAGGAGGAGAAAGGGGGGAAAAAAGAGAAGGAAAAAATCCATAAAGCTTTTATTAAAGTGAACAGAAATATTCCCCATTGGCTTCAAGCTGGACTATATACTTCAAGCTATGTAAGTTGTCTAAGGCAGACTTGGTTTGTGACTCATATTTGATGGCAGACTAGGAAGCAATTCATAACTCGCTACTGAACTAAGTAAAGAAACTATACATTATGCATCTAGGACTCAAAAAGGGAAAAGGAAGCTGCTAGACATCAAGGAGGGGAAAAGAATCCAGTTATCTAATCATCTAAAAGATGCATCTGTGTCTTGCATGTCAAGCATGTTAGAGAGATTATCACTAAAGTAACTCAGAAGTGCATATTTTCTTTATTCTTGTGTGGCAATGCCTGAAATATTGAATTGTGAAATATTCACTGAATTGTGAAACATTAATGAAGTTACCTTCATGATGCCCATTTCAGACAAGATTGTAAGTAAGAAATAGAAAGAATTATCCTAGTTTTTCTAATCAGGAATTTAGGAACAGCTATCGTTCCTTCAGCCCAGCATAATGTCCTGTGTGGATTTTTCAGGTTTTTGGCTTGAGAAGAGTTCCCAATGTGTTGTTTGTTCCACACAAGCAGAGCTAGTAGTCTGTAGACAGTCTGGGGCCAGAATATGTGTGTGTGTTCTGCAAAGCTGAAGAAAGAAGATTTTTTCCTTATTCCTCTATCCAGAGCCCTAGTGGACTGGATTTCTTTGCAAAAAGAGCATCTGTGTGGCTGTTACCTCTGTCTGTGCTAATATCATGGCTGATAGAGGAATGACGTCAGGCTAACACAAATGCCTGAGGGTAGAACGACCACAGACTTTACCTTTTTTAAAGATAATGTTCTGGCTCTGCATCTTGGGAGATCTGGAAAACTCTATTTTTTCAGACTTTATACTGAGAAAACGTGAATGTTGAAGAGAAGTGTTTCCACAGAGCTTAAAGCTTAAAATTTTTTTAAGCTTATAGTTCTAAAACATCAAAACAGGCTTCGCATCTGAATTCCCACAGAACATTTGAAAAGGCCAGCCTAATGATAACCTTCTGCCCATTTTCAGTAATTTCAAAGCATTTTTGGTTTTTCTTGCAGTCTGCTTCTTTTCCATGTCCAGAGAAAAGGCATCTAAAATACCTTTACACAAGCCTTCTGTCTTCCAGGTGATATTGTTTACCTCTACTCCACAAATATTCCTCAGAAATGACTGTAGGTATCACTCTAATTGTCTTTCCCTAACTTTCACTGCAGACAGTTTTCCAAAACATCATTTCATGTACTATAAATTGAAGGGGCACAGTAGATTTTCAGGTCTTCCAGCCAAAAATATTACCACCACAGTATGGGAACTTTCTGTGCATCTATTTCACTTTAGTCCTGAAGAATGTACCTGTCTTGTCTTGAATCAGTGCAGTTCTCTGCAAGTTTTCTGTAAATGATATTGTAAAAATTCATTAAATTTCAGGTTTGTGACTTACCAACAGAGAAAATAAGACTAACAGAGAGTGAAGCCAGGAAAAGTCTCATCAGGTAGCCATTTTGAAAGATTGTTAAATGACCTCTTTATGTCCCAGAAGAGGGTCTGCATTAACACTTCTCTGTCATCAGATTTTTGTCTCCAAATGCAGGAAATCTGTGGGTTGAGAACAAGCCACCTTGCACAGGTCAGATCCTATTTTCTCTCTCACTGGGATAATTGTGAGAACTGGGAACAATGCAATGATTTCCTTTCTGCATAGCTTTTACCTCCCAGAGGTGCTTCTCCTTTAATTTTTCTTTTATTTTTTTCTTTTCCTCTATTACATGTTTTAACATTTGCTGCTTCCTGAATTACAATGCTCTGATCACTCAGGTCTATTTAGTAAGAAGAGCTACTGCCAACAGGTGGATCACAAAAGCTTATGTGTCTTCTAATGAAACAAATCTTTCTAATTTACCTTTCCCTGCAGAATGTTTTTATGTTTATCTCATTTATTTAGAGTGCAACTTTCCAAATTGTCTGTTTGACCATGTTCCCAAGGTGGTATTTTCGATATAATAAAATATAAACATAAAAAAATATAGTTTTGCTTCGTTTAAAACTCAGGTTTCACAGATGTTGCTGAAGAGCCTTCAATTATGTAGAAGTGACACAGTCAAATCACAATTACCTTGTTTGAATATTCACAAATGGATTAGATATTGTAGTAGTGCTGAGTGAACTTCAAAAGGCCCAGAGTTAAATTTTGTTATACAGAAGTATTCAAATATTCAGATGCTTTTCCGGAACAGATAACTTGTCTTGAGGTATGATGTGTCAGACATGAATATGAGAGATCTGAAATCAGTGCAAATTTTACCTCTGGCATAAAGAGCTACATTTAAGTCACTGAGTAATTAATTAAAAAAAAAAATGGCTTTAAAACATGGGCCCTAAAACAAGAAATCTCTGTGAAGCACATTACACCTGTTTTAAAGCCTTCAGAATACTGTTGTTCAAAGCCCTGTTTGCACACTCCAAGCATAATGAAAAACTTGCCATCATAAAAGCTGAGCTTTGTGGAGCTCCTCTCTCCCATCTCTTCTTAGGAATGTGGTATGTTCCTTCTCAGCCATCTCAAAGAGACAAGGCAATAACCTATATTTCTTCATCTCTAGATAGCGTTGAATTTCTTGTCTGGACTTACTGAAGATCTGTTTTACCCAGAAATATCAGTTCATGAAAAATAGCTGGCATAGGATGATTAGAAAAAAAAAATCACCTGTTTGATGTCACTTATAACCAATGGCAAAGGCCAACTCCTATTAATTTTTGAAGATACAGCAATAAAGATGTAATTTAAATATCCTCATCTAAGACTAGCCTGGGAAGTATTTCTGAATGCATCCCGAATGTGGTTAGTGCATCTGAATGTCAGTAGTGTCAAACAGTATGTTGTATGTCTCTTCAAGATGAGTCTCGTTCACAGCAAATGGAAAAGCAGATGTGCTTCCACTGAAAGATCTTTAGGTTTCATAAAAGGAATCTCTAGGTGATATCTCATTAGAATTAAGTCTTTGCCGATGTTTCCTGCATTAACCTTTCTCTATGCCTGACTATCTTTAAACTATTTAATTCAGTAAAGTATGGTGACTGAACACTAGCCAAAGGTTTTCAACTTCATTTTTTTGTGTCAGTCGTATTTCTTTGATTTTGCCCAGATTTTTTTCCAGAAGATTTCAGACCTTCCTTAACTACCCTAGATGGATTTTAAAGTGACACCAACCTCGTGAAATTATTTTTTGAATTGTTTTCTTTCCTAAAACATTTCCTTTGTTAGGCAGGAATTCATTCTTCAAAAAGCTATGGAACAAGAAAAAGACACTATTCATCTCACTTTTGCAGCCTAGGAAAGTAGGAAGTTCAGAATTATGTCCTACCTTTAAGTAAGTGACTAACATCCTAAAAAATTATTTAGATCTTCAGTCTCAAAATTATCAGATGAAATTTCTTCTCTAGTGGCTATACGTAGGATTAGACATGTAAAGAGGAATTCACTGCCAAAAGGAGTACCTTAGATTATCCAAACAGACAGTAAAGGAATGGAAAAGTGGTTAAGGCTTTTTTGCACTGCAAATACTAAAGTGCACTCCCTTAACAAAAAAAAAAAAAAAAACAAAACACAAAAAGCAAAACAAAACAAAATTACCACTCTTATGAGAATAATATTTTTCAGTCCTTTAATCCATTGAAAAAAACACCTCAAAACGAAACAAATCAATAATAAACTGAAAGATCAGGCTTTTGCTCATGTACAGACAGGCATATGTAAAGATTTGTGCAAACTGTTGAGGATAGAATCTGAATGTTCTTCCACTACTGCAGTATCACAGTGGCTTCTCCTCTGTTAAAGGAGCAACTTTGGACTGACATACAGGGAAAGCAAGATGAGGATCTCACCCATGATGGATGATGCATTTTCAACCTGGAGAGCTCCAATATGAACTGACAGCAATTTTCCCAGATAAAAATAGATAAACTCATTTGAATCTTCCGGGAAGCCTGCACTGTTTCATCATTTACACATATCATTGTGTTATTCACTGGAAGACTATGAGATGCCCCAAAATGAAAAAATGCTAGCTTCCCAGTGAAAATTTAATGCACTACACGTGATCATAAACAGGAGAAAAGTTATCAAGGTGGGTTTTGATGTTTTGATGAGGTGCTAGACTGATACAAACTTTCTGAAGTCTTTGCATCACAAGTCCAGTGAGGAAATGGAACTCTATATCCCCTGGAGGTCCTGCGTTCCCCGTGGAAATCCTTTGGCTAAGGAGGGGCACCATGTGTGACTCCTGCATGCACCTCAACCTACAGAAATTTCCCTATAATTTCCAGCCTGCATAGCACTCTTTCTCCTGAATCTTCACTCCAAATAAGAACCTTGACCATTTCATGCCCTGCCCTGAATTCACTTTGTGGCTACATATTTCTTCTGAATGCTCTATTTTACAGTTCCTTGGATACAGCAACACTGTGATTTCTATACGCTTTTTATAACCAGTAGAAATAAGCACTTCTCTGATATTCCATTTTTTCGCACCACTCACTCTCAAGTTTAGCCACTGTTTCCTACTGCTCTTTGCATTTCACATGTTTCAACACCCTGTCTTGGGTATTGCATGTGTGCTAGAGAGCCTAGTAAAATCTGAGATTCTCCTGTGGGATGTGAAAGGGTGCCTCTTCTCCAGGGCTGAGGGAAAATTTCACAGCCTGCATTTCTGTGTTGCATTCACTAAAGTCACTGTGACAGGGCTCACTTGGGAAAAATTTGACTTTTCACAAGATATTGAAGTCTCACTGCACCCTATCAGGTAAGACAGCAAAGGAGTGACAACTGCAGACTTGTATTTTTAATTCCTTACATGCATTCAGTTTGAAGAGGGGTGCAAGAAAATGTTTGTGATTTGCAGGCATTTCCAAGCAAGCAGTAGAAAACAATGAGAGAAAGGGGTAGATGAAACAGAGACTGCGAATGACTTCAGGTGAAAAAAAAGAAAAAAAAAAAGTGAAAGTTAAAACTATCTCAGTCAGAAAGTAAGATAGAAAGTAGTTTGTATATAGCCTCTAAGAGCTGAGGTCCACTGTTTGGCTTACAATCATGCATTTTATTTGTTTTTTTTTTTTTTTTTTTTTTGTAGGCAAACTAAAGATTAAAATTCACTGGTTCAGTGGTATCATTTTGAGTATCAAAGCTATGGTTGTATAGTCGTTTAGTACTGCAACATAACCTTGAGAAGAAGCTGAGTAAATTGCTCCATTTTAATTCTGTCAGATGGTTGCACATCTCACAGTCCCCACTCTGAACACTTTGCATCTCACAGAGAAAAGTTTGAGCAAAGAGTCCCAGCAATTAGTCCCTTGGACCTTCAAATCAGTACATATAGAAAAGTGTATTCTTTCAGAGGAGAGAAAAAAGGACAGGTAAAGCAAATCACAATAGAGGAGTCAGTGTTGTGGCATTTTTGGGGATTGTTTTATTTGGGTTTTTTCTGAACAATTTATAAGACAAGTTAAGATACTCTTTGGTTGTGAATAAAGGGTAAAAACTGATGAAAAAAATTGCTAGAAACATACCTGTTTGTTTTATTTCACCTGGGATAATTTTAAAGTGATTTACAAGTGCTTTGAAACTGAAATTTCCTGGTTAAATTTTTCTGTAGTGATTAGCAGAGTATGCCACTCTGAACTCAGGCTGAGACATTCAGATTTTCTGAGTTAAAGACAAATTACTCATGCAGATGGAGGTACAACAGAGCATTAAAGCATTATTAGACGACAAAGAGTGGATTTAAAATAGAGCTGTTCCTGTGTGTGGTGGTTCTGCAGAATGAATATTAGCTGTTGCTTCTGAGGTTGTTCTGGGAGGCTTTTGGTGATTTGTTTCATTGTGGTTTTTTTGGTTTTTTGGTTGGTTGTTTTTTGTGTTTTTTTTTTTAATTGTATTTGGTTGTTTGTTTTTTGTTTGCTTTTTTTTTTCTCCTTTAAGAAAGAACAAGAATCGAGGCAATATAAATGAAAATATTTTCTAACTTGAAGTACACCTGAGTGGGTGAAATTACAAAGGAAATCCAGAATTCTGCATCTGTAACTTTCTCACTCTTGGATCCCTTCTGACTTTTGCCCTGAAGAACCATGTGAAAGAGGAAAATGGAACTGTCTTGCAACCCTGTAGTCCTGTGTATTTATCACAAAAGATTAGAGGTTCAGTGTGCTTGTACTTGACAGTAATAAAGGTTCATACATTCTTCCCACAGACTTGTTTTCCTATTAAAACAGAACTCACATATTTGCTTTCTGAAGAAAATATCTGATTAAATAACATTTATTCATTAATATTATGTACATGGTGCATGTTGATGTTTAAAGCAATCAAATCTTCAAGGGAAAATCTTCCCTATCTGTTGGTGCAACTACACCTAAGAGAGACATATGCAATCCTTCTTTTGGAAGTAAAATCCTGCTGAAAATTCCAGTGTTGATGAAGCAATGACAAATCTGGGGGTTTGCTGGAGCACAGTTCTCAGTCATGGACATTCAGCATTATTATCCAGAGAAGCAGCCTTGCAGCTGGTACACAATCAGACAACAACTGAAATTTGGCAGTGGAGACACAGAACACTAAACAGAATCATTGATTTTGGAAAAGACTTCCAAGATCATTGAGTCCAACAAGTGACTTGGTGTGTTTGTAAGAGCAGGCAGCATGTACAGATACAGACATCCACATTTACGGCAGGAAGAGGCAGCCCTGTGGTCATGCTTTACCCCAAGGAAAGACTCTCATACATCACATCTTTTTGTCTGTACACTCACTGTTTTATGCAATTTCTTGTACACCTTAATCTCCCAGAGATAACTCCTCCATACTTCCCTAGCCATGGGGAAAATGCTTCTACTTCATGAGGAGGAAAATGCTGATCCATAGCAGTATTTCAGGGAGGTTGGGAAGGTAATCTGCTCTTCTTTATCTTCTCAGCAAAAGATACATTTAGGGAAGACGAGGAGTAGGAAGAGAGTTGTTCCACACTCCACATGCTTTGCTTTCTTTCCCATCCAAAGTAAAATACAGACTTTAAAAATCATAGATCCAAAATGAAAGTGACTCCAAAACCAAAATACTAGAGCCAGAGAGTCGCCAATGACTTCTTTGAACTTTCTGATGACTAGGACACTGAGCATGAGTATGACATACTCTCCTAGATTGTGTCATTTCCAAGTTATTGGTGAGAATGCACTGCCTGCCTCTTCTCTCTCCAGAAATTCTGTTGAAATCTCAAGAACTCACTCGGTGAAAATTCTATTAAAAAAAAGAGTAGTTTCAATGTCATGCAAAAAAATTCGGAGAACCTAGATTACTGAGATCTCAAAGTCCTTCTAAAAAACAGTGACAGGGAGATTTTCGAGTCACTTAAGTCTGTTTTAAACCCAAATTCTACACCTAATGCTCTTAAAATATGTAGACACAATGCATTTTACACATATAGACATGTGTTCTTATATATACTGTAATGTAGAGCAATGAAAAAGTGAATGTAAAGTAATAATAAGCCTCTAACCTTGAGGTTAAATTTTCATTTCTGTTCAAGAGAGAAAAGAACAATAATGGGTTTTCATATTTGAATATTTGTCTCTGCACTTCTGTATCCTCAGACTGACACTGCTATGAAATGCTTATGCAAGTACATTAAATATTAATGATAATTGAACACTATTTTTCCTTGGTTACATGTTTTAAATTAATATGTAATTTCACTGGAGGCTAAGCAAAGATGTCTCTTCAGGTACCTTGGTGTACCCAGACTGAGAGGTAGGGCTCACAAAACAGTAGCTATGATAAATTTTCATTACAGGTGCAATGCAAGTTATTTCTTAAAAATAAATTCAACCTTTCACAGAGAATTAAATCAGGAGAAGAAGATTTGGGGAATATTGTATATGTTTTCTTTAAAGTTTTGATTTTCAAACACATTATTATGCTTTGACATGGGTAATTCCTGTCTTAGGAAGCATAAACATCGTTATAAATTCCTGAAAGAGAAATGCCAGATTAACCTGCATCAGACACAGATCAGGAGAGGAAAGAAGAGGGCAACACATCGTTGTGGATGGGGGTTCTTAAAAGGCTTGGAATCAGGGGTTGGGGAAATACCAGGGAAGAAGGGTATCTTGGAAGCATTTTCACCCAAATACAAACCCGCACACAAACTCATTAATACTCCATGTTTATTCTGTGTGTTTGCATGCCATAACGTGGTCACAGCACCAAAACTGATGGAGTTCAAGAAGCATTTGGATGATATCCTCAGGTGCATGGTGTGACTCTTGGGGATGGTACCATGCAGGAACAAAGGTTGGGCTTGATGGTCTTTATGAGTTGTTTTCAACTCAACGCATTCTGTGATTCTGTGAAATACACATATCAAAGCATGGTTTATTTTAGTATATATAATAGGCTACAACTTCAATAAAGATCTTGGTTTATCCATACAGATGGCAGTGGTGGCCTTTATGGCATCTAGTGGATTGAAGATGGTAACAAAGATTGGGGCACAGTTAAAAGTGCAGAAACATTTTTAATATTAGCATCTGCTGATTTCTCAAATATCCTTTAAACTTCGACTTTCTCATTGGTGTCCTTTCCTTCCCAGAGCAGAGGGAAAAAGTAATGCATGCATGAAATTTAACATTTTATAGGTATAAATCAAAATATTTGCAATAAGTGAATCAAGTCCCTTCTCACAAGATCCCCTCTCACCGTAACTTATTTTGTTCAGATATTCATATATATGGAAATATAGCACCTATATTTATAATCCAATGGACATCTGTTTGGCACTGATTAAACACTTTTTTGCTAATTTTTAGGGCAAGTATTGCCTAATAGGGTGGTTCAATTACATTGTCACTTCTACAGGGATTTAGATCCCTCTTAACAGATGGATAGAGTTCAATCTGTCAGTGACTCAATTACATAAAATTTAACAGTTTAACAGCTGTGTAGTGGTTTATGTGGATTATTTGCAGGACCAATTTATAAACAAGGTAGACCACAAGCTTTACTGAAATTCTCATAG
The DNA here is from genome assembly GCA_035583235.1 of Hafferia zeledoni. Lineage (NCBI taxonomy): Eukaryota > Metazoa > Chordata > Aves > Passeriformes > Thamnophilidae > Hafferia > Hafferia zeledoni. The sequence continues at coordinate 35,415,272 of JAWWEV010000115.1, forward strand.
TAATCTATAAGAAAGTTGTTCTTTCATTTCAGCTGTCATTAATTAGTAATGCTTACTTTTGTAACAATTTTCTGGGCTGTAATTAGATATTTGTCTAGCTATTCTTCAACAGAATCTTCACAAAGAAAACCTGGCAGCAAAAGGCTTTCTTTAGGTTGCTCCATTGAAGGGTTTCCCTGAAAGGAGAAAGGACTCAGTACAGGAAGTTAGTTCAGGCTTCCTGAGAAAAGCCACGTTAAGATACAAGAGATTAAAACCTTTTTCCATTGAAATAAATTATGATATTTTCATAGACACCAGCCCTGTCAGAATTTCAGTAAAAAAAGTTTTCATGCATATGAAACCATGGTAAGGTTGGTAGTGAAATGAAAGTGTGTAGGTATAAAGGAGACCAGACTGGTGTGTTTCAGACAGCATTTCTTATAAATGTGGGTAAATGCTTTACTCTTCATTGCCTTGTGTTACAACTCTTGTGACACGCTGTAGAGTTCAACATCAATAACTACAGATCTGAAGATAGCAGCCCACTTTTCACTATAAGCTTGGGGTTTTTTTTCTTTTTCTTTTTGCTTAGCCAATTGAGAACAGAGAAACAAAACAGCATTTGTACTAAGGTGTCATTTTTCAATTCTAAGAAGGCTTTGCACAGGGGAATGTGCTGCAAACTGTAACCAAGGAAATAATGGGGAGAGGCTCAGACATTTTTTTGGAAATAAGCCCTTATAGCCGTCTCATAGAGGTTCTTCATGTGAACAAAGTCAGAGATGCCCAGCACTTCACTCCCCTTTCCCCACACACCCTAACACTGTAACTGATAGGAGACTTCAGTCAATTGCTTTTCAAACATTGAATATGATGAACTGTGTTTTCTTATGTTGGATCAGAGTTTATTTTGTTTCTGCTGACAATTTAGACATTGGAGAGCAGAGCTAGGATGATGTCCTGAATTATTTACTCTGCCTGTCTGCACAGAAAGCCCTAACAAACACAACAGGTACTGATGATGTCTCAGCATAGCAGGAGAAACACAGGGTGCCCAGATGCTCTGGCACTTTGAGCCCACTCATGTGCTAGGCTGTGAAGCATAATCTGCACACAGCTTTATGCCTTTAGGTAGCTTTCGTATAAGTCAGTTAGTTCTGATTTTATTATTTCTTTTGGTTTTTTTCCCCATCTGTTTAACTTTCACCACACAAATATCTCTTTTGATTCTGTGTTTAAACATAGACCACAGCCAAAAACAAAACCTACTGATAGGGCAAATCACAGCTACATACATCTGAAGGATACGTAAAGACATCCAGTGATAGGCATTTCCCTAATCAGTGCATTGGGAATTCCCCATCGCGTCCAAAACTGCCTGTCTCCACAGAGGCATTTTGAAGTCCTGCTGCCTCCCTCCTCACATCTTGGATGTCAGCCTGGCCCAAGGTGCCTCTCCAGAGTTGTGACACCATTTCAGACACCAAATCAAATGTTATGCTCTCAGTAAAGCACCAACACACAATGTGTATGTGGTACAGCTCTATTTTAGACCTGACTGATTCCTATGTGATAAGAGCAAGGTCAGGGAATTCCCCTATATCTAGCACAATCACATTTTTCCACTTACGGCTTCTGTGAAAGGAAAGTTAAAATTCCTTTCCTTAGCTCTTTAAAAATTTCTATCACAGTGAAAACATGATGCACTGCTAACAAAGCAAGAAATCTTTTTTAATTCTGGAGACTATCTGCTCAGTAATGTTTAAGAGATGTGTGGAGGCTTGCTGAACACCTAAGTTATCTGTTTCAAACTCAAGCAGCCCTAAGGTAGGCTTAGGGAATGTCTGAAATGGAGAGCAAAGCAATAGGGACAGAAAGACAACTAGACTTAACAGCAACTAGGAAAAAGGCAAGGAATACATAATCATATACTTGGATCCAGATCTAGGAATAACTTTAAAATTGAAGCCAGATTTCAGATTAAGGTCTTCATTTTTCAGAGGATTTACCTTCATGAATTGCATCTAAGAATTTGTGCTTTCAGGCTGATTTGCACATGTGTTGATTACCAAACATGAAGCCAATGTTGATACACTAAAACTGGACAAAATCCTCAAAGTAATTATGAAACTTGCCTGGATTGACATTGGCATAAACTTGCTCCTGATTATCTTACAGAATTCTTTACTACTTTACAGAATAAACAATCTCAAATGTGAAATTAATTGCCTTTTTTCCCAATAGTTTTTAACAAATTAAATATTTAAGTAATAAGATTAGGTGATGATTCCTTGTTTCTGACACCTCCCTCTGGCATTTACTTACCTTTTTAAAAGTTCTTTCAAGGTTTAACTAGTAGCTGTTCTAAATGCTTAAGGGTTTTGAAATGCCTGGGCTCAGCAATTCTCTCAATTTATTTGCTCATCCAGACCTCACAGGCTGTATATTTTATAAGCATTTAAATAATTAAAGTTTGAACATGAAGGGATTTTATTGCTGATTTTTGAAAAGGAGGATTATTTAATGGGAAATCGACTTTAATTGCATTATCTTAAATGGAAAAATGATTTGTCAATGTGCATTACCAGATTTTATTTGACAACAAAAATTCTTCCAGTGAAAAGATTGTGTTGACTGATTTAACTAGGCATACTGCAACAAAGATTAATAACTTCAGAAGCAGATAACGTAATCATTTTGCATTATTGACACAACGGCTTTTCATGCTTTGTTGAGACTAAAGTGGCAAATATAAACCCAGAACACTCAACTATCATTATTTTGTGACATTTTTGTCAGATGAAATTGCAGTGTTATTCTGCTATCACCTGCATCAACCTAGCAAACCAGGTAATTAGACTTCAAATGTGTTTTCACTGAAGTCTCAGCTGAAAATCTAATCCTGTGGGGTATTGCAAAATCCCATTGCATTTTGTAACTTCATTGTTGTGTTTAGCTAACATAATGATGCTTATGGTGAAATTAAATTGAGGCTTCTCTAGAGCTCATTTTACGAAATACACTTTTCGATCTACTGCTGAAAAGGAACAGTTGGACAGGAACCATACATCTTAGCAGACATTAACTTGTGGAAAATTAATAGCAAAAGACTTTTCCTGGGTGTCTGTCATTTTAGCGAAGGAGAGTCCAAGTATTGTCACACCATGGTTTTGATGCCTAAGGATTTAATGTATTTTTGGTAGATTTTAGAACCACATAAGTTCTTCTAGGCTGCTCAAATCCTAAATTCAGTTACTAAATGTCTTTCCCACAAGATTGGGTGCTTTCTCAGGCTCTTCCAAGGCCATGGTGTTTGTGAGAAACCACCTGCAGAGAACAGAAGACAAAACATAACAAGGCCTAATAGCCCCTGGAAGATCTCCAGGGGGCAGCTCTGAAGATCCCTATGGGTGGACCCACAAGGGAAATGAGAGTGATGATTGGATGTTAATATCTTATATGCAAATTACTAGAGAAGTTATAAAAGTTGTAACACCCCTGCGGGGGATGGGGGTGTCAGACTATTGTGGTTTGCACCTTAGAAGCTTCTAATAAGGGTAACCTGTATATCTTTCTCCATTAACCTGTTTCTGAGGTGCCTGTGTTCACAGGGCTAAGGCAACAGTTTAAGGAGATAAAATATCAGAAAAAGATGTGCTTTTGTAAATGCTTATACTGGGGATTAGTGGGGAACGTGAAAATACAAACAAACAAAAAATCCCCACAACAACCACAGAAAACAGATCAAAGCTGAAAGAAAATAAGAGAATATTAAGACAAATTAGTTTAAGCAGAAAAGTATAATCATATTAATTCCTCCTGTATGGTCTATGCAAGCTATTGTCCATTGTTATAAGTGAGATACCTAACTACAAAAAATCAGCCAAACAACATTGATGTCATTGAATACATTCTGATTTGTGTCAGTCAAGACCATAGCCATCTTTACATCTCTTACTAGCTCACATTGGTTTGAAGTATTTTACTGTCTTTAATGAAATTATCCAGACTAGCTACATGGAATATCATAGAACGGAGTCACAGAATCATATCATGCTTACAGTTGGAAGGGACCTGAAAGCCTGTCTAGTTTCAAATCCCCTGCCATCGATAGGGTACCTTTCACTAGATCAGGCTACTCAGAACTCCATCCAGCCTGGTACTGAACACTTCCATGGATGCGTGAGTTCACAACTTCTCTTGGCAATCTGTTTCAGTGCCTCACCACTCTTATAGTAAAGAATTTTAATAATATCTAATCTAAATCTACCCTCCTTCAGCTTGAGGGCATTTCCCCTTGTCCTATCACTATATGCCCTTTTAAAAAGTGCCTCTCTAGCTTTCTTCTAAACCCTCTTTAGATACTGGAAGACGTATAAGATCTCCCCAAAGCCTTCTGTTCTTCAGGCTGAACAGCCTCAACTCTCAGCTTGTCTTAATAGCAGAAGTGCTCCAGCCCTCTGATCAACTTAGGGCTTCTCCTCTGGACTTGCTCCATCAGGTCAATGTCTTCCTTGTGTATCTTTTACACTAATGCAATCTTCAAAGTAAAGCAAATATTTGGAGTATAACTGGCAAATATAATTTTATAGAGAATGCATTTTCCCAATTCGGAAATTAAATGTCAGTCTTAATGAAGCCAGGAAGGGTTTTACACTAACACAGGAAAAGCAGAAATGTCACCAATTTAAATTAACAGGAATCATCATGTCAATCAAAAATTTCTCTCTTTTTTCCCCCCCCTCATTTAATTTTCAAAAGTAATGAAAACAGAAGAGGAAATTTATGAACATAAAAGTCAAAAATCTTTGGGTTTAAATTAAAAGCTGTCCCAGAAGAGCACTTTTGTATCATGGTGTGATCGCAGTTACAGAAGAAACATTGTCTTTCCTCACTAATGTTTCTGAACTTCTACTTAGCAGTAAATTACATCTGCTGCCAGAAAGTCTGTTTTTAACTGTGAATAGATGATTCACTTAAGTGCTTATCCTAGAAGATAATTTTTTTAAGCTTGCAAATTGCCTGAAAGTTATGTTATAAAGTGGCTTTTTCAGCATAGATTGTTAGAAATTGGATAGCTATAAAATATACTGGCAGATGTGATTCTGTATGAACACTCTATATGAAATCACATCTGGTGCAAATCAGATCTCAATCACATCAGAAGGACACTTATGTCCTGTCAATGATACAAATAGAATACTAGGATAAGTGGTCTTGCTTGTGCTGTTGAAAATATTGAAAATCTAAACATAATGTGGGGGACTCATACCATAATTAAAGTGATAACGTGAAGTTCTGGTACTTTTATCAAAATGTTATTGAGTTGATCTTATTTAATGAAATTTTTTTCTCGCTGGAATGGAAAAACTTAGGAAAGAGTCAAGAGTTCTGATTAATTTTCCCTTTCAAAAGCATTCCAATAAAAATTTTGGAAAAATCTGACTGATAAAATCCAAATGTGATGCATTTTGCTATGTCCAAGAGAGTGATACAGGAAGCTGACCTGCTGACATTGCATAAGTCTTAAAGCCTGAAAAGGGCCATGAGACTTTTATAGGCACCTACATGTAGTTATTTATGTGGAGTCAATTGTACTCTGCCTGTGACACATATGCCCTAAATTCAAGCCAAGATTTGATGTGTTCTGGAGGTCAGCTAGCCCTCTGTCTAAGTAGCAGAATTATCATAGAATAGTTTAGTTTGGAAGGAACTTTAAAGATCATCTAGCCCCAAACTGCCTTCCACTAGACCAGTCTGCTCTCAGCCCCATTCAACTTGGTCTTGGATACTTCTAGGGATAGGGCATACACAATTTCTCTGGTCCTCACAGTAAAGAATTTCTTCCTTATTCACCTTAAAGCCATTCCTTCTTCTCCTCTCACTACATGCCCTTGTAAAAAGTTACTCTCCAGCTCTATTGTAAGGCCTTTTAAGGTACTAGATGATGCTATAAGGTAACCACAGAGTCTCCTCTTCTCCAGACTGAACAACCCCAACTCTCTCAGGCTGTCTCGTAGGAGAGAATCTCAAGCTGGATCCAATGCTATGTTTATTCACAGACTATGACATAGTGGTGGTTTCATACTCTCTCATGTACTTGCAAACTAAGGACTGATACTAGATGACTGTCTACTCAGCACAAACTTCTTGGACTACCTTTCAGGGCAGCTCTGATCTATCTGCTATGTGCATTGGGAATTCAAGTGATCAGCTGAGCTTGGCCCGCTGAGACCAGGCATCTGTATTTTAGACTTTGTTACAACTAAACAAAGAGCTACTGATATATGTTTGTGTCTGAAATACTTGTTGTTTACATTAAAAAGTTGGATGAAGTGTTAGAATGAACTTATCTTTGTAAACTGGTGTGAATTTACAGTTTTAGACATCCCCACATAGTAATTGTTTGGACCTAATCTAATTTTTTTTAGGTGGAAAAAATAAAGATGCCTTACTTGCTAGCACAGCTCAGAAGAGAAATTCTAGAGGCGGATTTATAATCCAAAAGGTTTTCACTGTTTTACTCACATTTACATACACACTAGGTAGAACAATACTATATTTCAAACACACAGCTAACTGAATAACTCCCATTTCAAACCAGTGATGCTGAGATGCATGCTCCAAGTGCCCATTTCCCAGTGGTTTTTGTGCACTCGTTTATGAATGGGCAAAATTCTAGTTCAACATATAACACTGGGTGTGTCATTTATTTTAGTTCAATACCTCCTGCATTGTGCACAAAAATAGCACTGTTCCCTAAAACCAGAAGGTCCTAAACAGCTCAAAACATGAAAATTCTTGTCAAGTGGGGGTGAGGGAGGAAAAATAATTCACTCCACCTATTCTGGTCCCATGGCCTTGGGCAGTGTTTTAAACTTCTATTTGGGCTTCAGGCAAATAGTCAAGAACCTATGTTTTTCCTAAAGATTTGAGCAGCTAATGCAGAACAATAACTTACATATTGCCTGATAAAAAGCTCCTTAAAGAAAATCCAGAATAATTATTATTTTTTCTTTCAAGGAAAGAGTAGTAATATGAGTTTCATAATGTTTATTACCACACTGGTTAGATGCATTCAATCAACAAATGCAGTCCTCTGCTGGTTTGCTTAAACATATTAGTAGCTTTGATTCAGCCTGTCTTTCTAAACTTGAGCCTTGAAACAATTTCATATTCAGTATAAATTGCAAATGTCCAATACTTTAGGCAATATAGGACATATAGACGAAGACAATCTGAGAAAGGACACTGTATCTGTATATTTTAATCTACAGCTCCTGGTTCATTTGATAAACTACATAATTTTCATCTTCAGTACATAGTTTTCTACTGCCTTCAGAATCCAGGTGGCAATGAGAAAGACTAGAATTTTATAAATGAGAATTTTTGGCTGTCATGTTTTCTGAAAATATTTCTATGTTGTGGAAATTCCCATTTCAAGAACTCATAAAATGCTTTTGCTTTCTTTCCACATCTCCCTGGGAAGTGCAAGTGAAAAATCTGGGTGAACTTGCCTGAATTTCTCTTTCCTTTCCCTACCAAACTCATTGTTATGTTATACTAATTTTTGGATAATTTTAGTGGAATAAAATACTAATTTCATGTAAGTTTATAAAAAAGCAAAGAAAGGCTGAATTATGCTTGTATCAAAATTATAACAATAACCACAACTCTTCTTTCTGCCTCTAACTTCCTTTGCCATGGGCAGAAGAGCATTTGATGTAGCAATGCAAAGGATAAAACAGTCTCTTGAAGGAAGGACCTTGCATGCACTTCTTTCAGCCTGCCTTACTGTCTTTGAAGCAGTTAGGGATTCTGCATAAAGGCATGATGGACTTGAGAAGCTCATACTGACAGTTCACGCTACCAGCCATGCTAGATTCTCAGTGATGCCCTGTTGAAACCCTCTGAGGCTCACAAAGCTCTGTTTACTTCAGATGTAAATCGTGATCTCGTAGCAGCAGTGAAGGTTACAAAGCACTTGAAATAACTCTGCTGCTGAGCAGTGACAGGAGAAAAACAGATGATGAACATTATCTTGACAACTCTACCAATACTTAAGCCAAAATCTTGTTGACGGTTCCTCTTTACAAGACTCCTTCTGACTTGGGAGGAACAAGTCCTGTTGTCATTTACACCTCTGTAGCTTCCCTGAGGCCAGTCACCTGAAACTGCATTTACTTAATATTTAATCTCAACCTCACAGCAGTGGCAGGAGTTATACTCTCCTTGGTTGCAAATGAGTTGGTCTGCTGAGGAGTGACAGGAGCAGGACTGTGGAGCAGCACCTTGCCACTGCCCTATACGAGCTTAAACAAGAGTAGACAGCTTTTCCCCCTGAAGACTTCTTTTGTTTTCAGGGCCAAATTCTGTCCTTGTGTATACCCCTTCACCCAGTGAAGGAAAATAGAGCAGAATGCAGTCGTTAATATACATAGCAGGTAACTCAAAAGGGAGTTGTCAACTTCGTTTTACCAGATGAAGTTAAAATGTTCAGCCAACAGAGTCATAAGCTGGCTCAGCTAAGAAAAGGTGATGAGCTCTTAAGTGCTAATGAAGCATAGTCGTCAGAGCACATTGGGAAATGGCAGCAAGGTAGGCTGGTACTGTTAGGGATGAACCATGGGCAGCACATTATCCAACGGGAGATAGAAGCAGTAAGTATTAAATTGCTACAATAGAATTATAAGGAAATTAGGACACACAATTATCATTAAAGTAGCCCTTTTGTCTTTCAAAAAATCATAAGAAAAGATGTCTAAGGAAGATTCCTAATCAATGTTAAGGGCTCTCAGTTTTATCCCTTGCAGTCCAAAACACTTTAGGTGAAATCATCTGTAACCTTACATCAGTGGAGATGTACAGATAAAAGGAGGAGTTTACAGTTTTAAGGTAAGTAGCACATATTTAACCAAACTGTTTTCAACAGATTCCTTTGTCTACTAATGTAACCGTCACTCCCCTGAGTTTTCTGAATAATTTCTTCAGACTGTATCCCAGATTTAAAGTGGCTGAATTTAATTTTAATACTAGCACAGGAGGCAATGTCTTTCTGTAACAATTTATACCTGCACAAATGCTGATGAGAACATCCATTTTTCAAATCAAATTATATAAGTACAGCTTGAAAGACTAAGCAAATATACTCTTGTCAATACAAGAATAAGATTAGATCAAAATTTTATATGTGTATATCATATCTTGGCCTTATCTATTTTCTCAAATTTGTATACCTCGTTATTAGTTTAATATTCAAAGTTAATACTTTCACTTTTAACTATTAGAGCAGTAGTTAATTAAACATCATATAAGACATGGTATACCTAGCTAGTGTGTTTCAGAAATTAATTTTTTTCTTCTATTTTTTCCTGCATTGACTTCATTAAAAAAAATAGAGTGAGCATGAGAGAGAGAGAGAGAGAGAGAGAGAGAGAAAGAGAGTGGATAGAAAAATAGAAAGGCATATTTTGTCATAGAAATAACTGTCAAACTATCTAAAATTTAAATTCTAATGTCAAAACTCCTTGTCCAAATTATTCTATTGTTTTGGGGTTTAGTTTTGTTTGTTTTTTTTTCAAGTTTAGATGTTGAACAGAATCAAAGATCAGTTTATTTCTAACTATGGAAAACAACTGAAGATTTCAAATTATTTTACAGGACCCATTCTGTGAACTACCCTGATTGACAGTGAAGCACAAAATCACATCAATAATTCTTTAAAGAACCATCAATAAATATTGTTCAAGTGTAAAGCCTCTTTACCAGGGCAGACTTTCCAAAACATTTTTGAAAGATGTTATCTGTGGTGCAATTCATACCAAATGCTCAGCAAGACTGTAGCTCAGGGAATTCCTGGAAATATTGAACAGAAGAGTATACATGGGACATTATTCTTAGAAAGGAACAGCCCTTACTCCTTGAGATAAGTGAATATTTTTGTTTTTCTTTTGGATAGTGTCTTCTCTGGCTGTTGCTCGAAGGTGTGGTTTGCTACCCAAAATATGCATGCACGTTGTTGTACATAACTCACAACAGGATGTGCCATCAGCTGCAGGAGCCTTGTGGCTGGGCTGGCAAGGTGCGCCTGGTAACCCGACCTCACCACATACCCTGGAGCCTCTAATTAGCTGTGGCACCTTCACTTTGGCTAAAGGGACACTGAGTGGTCAGTGAACCAAACATCTTGCCTGGAGGGAGTGGCCACATTGGCAAGAGCATAAGGATAAGTAGGCAGCCTGAGGTCTCCACTGTTGACCCTGGCCTGTTCTTCTCAAAGCAGTCAACATGTGACCTTCTGAGTGATAACTATGTCTTTCTCCCCTCTTTTTCTCTCTTTATTCTTTCTTCTCTTAATCTCTCTTCCTTTATTCTCTTCTTTGTCTCGTGGGTAACCTAAACACCTATTTTCTGTATTTAACTTAAGTTGCAAGTATCTCACTTTAAGCATCACAGAGTTTGTGTTTTCTGAGTGTTAAAGGTTCTCTATAGCAATGCAGATCAGTTATTACTGAGTCAGAAGCACCTTGTCTGTGAGTGGGTGTAGAGGCAGGGCTGGGCTGGGCCTGTCCAGAGCACACGAGCTGAAGCCACTGATCTGGTGTGCAATATATGGTAGTAGCTTAAAAAGTTGTTTTGGTGGAGGGTTTTTTTGAGTCCATCTCTTTCAAGTCCACACATAGAGGAACAAATGACCATGTATGACCCTTAGGAAATCAAGTTATAGAACTCTTGGGAAAAAAATCTATTTAAAACTCTAGAACTTTAAAAAAAAAATCAGGCAATAAAGGTAAACAATTCATTGTCATGAATAAAAAAGAAATAATACTTTGAAATACGTGATAGGAAAACCAAGATGAGTTTATTTCAGTACAGGTTTGAAAAGAGCCAATGTTCTAAGTCTGATAGATTTAACACAGTATTTATAATTGTTGCAGACTTGTGCAAATAGACAAGGAAAAACAGAGATCAAAATCTATTACAGGCCTAGGTCATAATCAATGTAAAATTCTCTTTGTCTCTGTAAATTTAATTCAGCCAATCAATTGCCCTGCCCCCAATGGAATTAACAACTCCACTGAAATATAAAGCATCTTCTAGTCAGAAAAGTCCAGCTTCTTTTCTCAGTGACATAAATAAAACAGAGCAAGTCCATTTGGGGGGGGGGATAAGGATTCACTGGGGGAGTAGATTTCTTTTGATGAAACAGAATAGAATGTGATACTCACTCTGAAAAAAAAATGAATCAGGAAAGTGTTTTGCTGGTTGTTTTTCTGTTTTTCCTTTTTTACCTTGACATTATGTTTTCTGAATCAATCAATAACAAGGGAAGTGCATTGCCTGAAGATACAATTAGAGGTATAATCCTTTTGAGGCTTCTGGGATATGCAGGGATTGGGCATTAACTGCCCCACATCTTTATGGCATCATCACTTCCTGACCAAAAAGGACCTGGAAACGAAATTGCAGAAAATAAAGCTGATCACCTCCTCCATGCCAAATTCCACACTTGTTTCAGAAGCAAACAGGAAATTGACCTTGGTTAGAAGAAATACCATGACTGGATCTTCTGGAGCAGAACTTGGGACAAGTACACAATCAGATATTTGGATAAGGACAGTCAATTAACAATCAAAGGCAAATTTGAGCCTAAATTTTACATACCAGTTATGACCTGAATGCTGTATCTGGGATCTAACACAGTAATAGCATGTTTCTTTCCTATTGGAACACTGCCATCAAGTCCTGGAGTGTATGAAGCTTTAGAGCTAATTCCCTGTGTTAAGTGCTGTGGCCTTGATACCTGTGCTGGAATTCAGGCTCACCTACAGTATTAAGTCTGATAGTAACACATCAGACAACCACTGAAGCTGGACAAAATGTTTTGAATTAAGAAAATTGGTAGGTTTTGAAAATAAAGCTCCTTCTATATGAAAATGTTCTGTGGAAAAATGTCAAATATCACTCTTTTCTTATTCCTTGTACCCTCATTTGACAGGGGAAGCCAATTTTGATTTTCAAGAAAATTCCAAGTGACATTTGAAAATGGTTGTAAATGGCACAAGAAGCTTCACAATATCAGAGACACCCCCCATGTACTTCCTGTGTGCCACTGTTGCCAAGCTTGACAAACTTGCTTTCACAGCTGTAGTGCTTCCTGTACCGTATCATCCACTGCAGCTTTAGAAAGGTTATGAGTGGAGACAATGACAAATGGGTTAATTGTTTTATTTTACTGTCATTTTAGTGATGTTCAGGTTTGACAAAAATTAAGAGTAAGTGAAAGAAGTAATGAGACCTAATGCCAGTGCTCTTTAAAAGACAACCTGCTTCCAAAAAATCCACAGTACATCCAGCCAAGTAAAACTGGGAGCTGGTTTTTTCTTACAAATTCTTTTTTTTTTTTTTAATTTTTTAGTATCCCTATATGAATTACTACTTTCTTGCTGATCAGCTGTAGAATTTTGAAAAAAAAAATGCTAAAAAAGTAATGTCCCTGTGGTTCCTAAGTGAATACAGAATCTCAGAGGATGAGACAGAGCAAAGACAGCAAGAGTGAAATGAACAAAACATCCACAGAATAACCCAGAAAAATGCATTTCAATATACCACTGGGTCTGATTCTTCTAAATACTGAATGGCCCCACTGCTTAGAGAAAATATGTCCAGAGGTGCTTCAGACTTTCATGATGCAGACACCAATAGAGGAGGATATACTGCATTTCTAATAATCTGAAAAATAACTGAGTACTGGATATGTAAGTAATTAGGAAGCTGGATCCTATTGTTTGGGTTGTGTATGATAAAATGCAATATCAGAGATATTTGTTTTTTCACAACACATGCTTAAGAGAAAAGGAGGGAGAAGAAAGGTAGATAAAGTGGTTAAAATAAGAGTTGTGTTTCTAATCTGCAAATACTTTCCAGTCTGGGGAGATAATTCTTCTAAAGGTATTAGACTAAACTAACACATAATCAAAGAAATGGGATTGCCGCTGAAAGAAGACCATCAAATATAATTTTTGTTACCAAATGACAAGAGAGGGGGTTTTGTTTATTTGTTGTTCTTTCCTAAATGCAAACACATTTTCAACTAAGGGAATATTTTAAAGCAGTATCCTTTTCCTCTGGGATAAATACATACATTGCTTAGCAACCTTTTACAATTCACAGACCAAAATATCTTAATATATAAAATAGTACTGTGAAAAATGGTCAGCATGAGAAAAGAGCCAGCAGCCAAGCATCTGGATGACTTGAATGATTCATTAGATTAAGATTTATTAACAGGCTTTCTCTTTTGAAATCCAACTGCAAAATTAGTAATGAAGCAGAGCAATCATATAGGGATCATATAGGCAAATAGGTAATGATAGTTGTCTCAGAAAAGAGGAGGAATCAGCATTACTATGCTCAGGGGCCTTGCGTACATTAGATCAGAAGAAATTGCTGTGTGGCTATTATGTGACGGGAGTGCTAACTGTAGCTGAAATAACCCTGGCTAGAATTAGTAATCGAGGTGGGGGGGGGGGGGGAGGGGGGGGGGGCGGTGCACGTGGGCTTG
>JAWWEV010000115.1:35429749-35454244 GCA_035583235.1 Hafferia zeledoni
CCCCCCCCCCCCCCCCCCCCCCCCCCCCCCCCCCCCCCCCCCCCCCCCCCCCCCCCCCCCCCCCCCCCCCGGGCACGTGGGCTTGCTCTCCCTTGCTTTTTCACCTGTAAGGACTAGAGCCATATCAAGGTTCAGCTGCTCGGTGCCAGGCTCATATGTGATCAGCTTTACTGGCAGTTGAAAACAGGCAGACCTTTTCATTCACAGGCAGCATCCAGAGAAACAAAGAAGGTGAAGAAAGGAAAGGAAAATTAGATGGTGGACTTCTTGTCTGTTGGATTGATACCAAGGCACTTGACAGGTATGTAAAAGGAAGAAACCTTATTTCTTTTGCCAGTAATGAGGTATTCAAGACTAAGCCCAGACTCAACATTTGCAGAGACGGATAAGTTTTCATCAGGGCAATCCAGGTACTTGTACATGTGCAAACACAACTTTCTATGCATTTTAAAATTTACTTCCATTTGTATTGATTTGAGTTATTTTGCTCTGTACATAGGGCATTCATATTTTTGACTTCCTGAAAGATGTTGACCAAAGCCTTGGAGCCTGAATATTAAAGATGTGACTAAAGACACAAACCTAAGCACCAACCAGTGTGGTAAAACAGTACCAGACTGGTACAGAGAGCTTCATCACACCACAAAAATGATCTCAGCAGCTACTGTGAGATGTTTGCTACAGAAACAGATCAGGCATTTTAAGGATCTTAATTTTCTTCATCTAGAAATTGCTGTTCACCAAGCTAAGGTGTCTGCCTAGCCTTATGTCCTTGACATCAATGAGCTTTCTGAAGGTACTTGCCGTCCTATTCCCTACTGTTCTTAAAAACGCCAAAGGAATCCTAAAGCAATACCCAGAGTTGTCTCACAAAATATCACTGAATTTTTAAATTTATTTTCTTCAAAGGATAAAACAATGAGGGAAAAATTCAACCATAAAACTTTCAGATATTATGATAGTACTTTGGTTGTTTCTTTTCATAAGGGAAAAATTATCCTTAGAATGCATTAATTTCTAATGGGTTTTATGATCATGGGGCCATTAGAGGTACCCCTTAGTGACACTTCTGTATGACAAGACTGGACAATTACTTGAGAAATTGCCAGACTCGTTGTATTCTGTATGGTTGCCTAAAGACAACAATGATGTTTCCAGATTTGTGTTTGGGGCTGGAGATTGTTAATCATGGGACAGATGTGAGCTGCACAGTACAAAGAAAGAATGAAAGAACAGTTAGGGTTTTAATTTACTTTCTCATATCCTCCACTGAAATCATCACTTCTCCACCCATGCAGCTATCCTCCCCAGGGAAGTCACTGCATGGAGCAGAAGCAAGCCTGAGGTTTAAAACAATCATTCTTCTTCTGTATTTTTCTTGGAAGATTGTTGAAAAGGTAGAATCTGGTGTTGAATCATGAAGACTGCTTAAGACTAGACATGGCAAAGGAGAGGTAAGAAGGTTTTAATTTGGTGGGGGTTTTAAATCAATTTTTAATGTCTGTTACCAGAGGTTTGTTGATGTTAATGAGAGCTAAATCTTCTTGCCATAGTGCAGGAATATGTTCCAGAGAAGTACCAAGTTTGAAGAAAGAAATAGAGAGGTTCGCTCCTCAGTTTTGATGACGAGCCTACACTACGGATTCAGCTAAGGTCCGTATCCTATTTTTATATATTCACATCATGCACAGTTTTAGTTGTATAACAAGGACCCATTGCTTGAAGTGTGTTCATTGGCACATGTTACTCTTAATATGTCAGGGTGCAGTTTCTTAGCTCCTGTAGTAAATATTTTAAAATCTATCAATAAGATAGTCTTGTAGGCCTTCACACCTTCCTTTACATCTACCTCCATATTAACCTTTCATTAAAAAGAAGTCTGAAGGACAAACACACACACACAAATTTTCAAAAAACTATCTAAATTGTTTAGTGCATATGAATTTAATGTTTTCAAAAAATACAGTATATTAGACACAATTAGTATCCCATGTTGGAAAATTCTCTAAATTACCTTGTACTAGAAACTCAACAACTTAGGGAATGTGTAGAGAAACTAGGAAGACTACTTCTCTTGATTTTGATGTGTTTTCTCATAGGTTTCAGTTTAAAAGCAGACCTACCCTTTTTTCCCCCAGTATGTTTCTTAAATTCATTTTTTGACATCAACAGCAAATGTCCAGACTTGTGAAATCAAAAGTGGCACTGCTCCCGAACTAACAGGAGTATATAAACAAATCAAAGACAACTAATACCTTTTGGATTAACTTTTGATGCAAACTCAGATCAAAGATAATTTTGGTATACCTTGAACTACATCGGATACACCTTGAAAAATACAATATACTCTGAAATAAGGAGTTTAATCATTACATTGTTTTACATTTGATAAAAAATGGCACCATTTGGTTTTGAACTATTTGACATGTGCATGACTTCTTAAGGCCTTTATCTTTTGTACCAATCAATTTACAAATACACTGACGAAAGCTGCCTCATGTTCTTCCTAAGAACTACATGTGCTTAAGCAAATAGGTACATGATGTAGATCATAGCATCTGAAATCTTTAGCAATTTTTGTTTGTTTCTTTGTTTGTTTTTTGGGGTTTGGTTTTTTTTTTAAGAAAAGTGGTTCAGGAAACAGCAGCCTGAGTGAAACAAAAACAAATAATTTTTTTTAAAAGCATCCATACTTCTCTCTTGCTTGTTTACCAATTCTCCTTCATACTGCTAAAATACTTCATGGGTTTAACAAAATTCTTTTCTGGGGCCTTGAACCATCTTCCACTGATGTCTAGTGGAAAGACTTCTGCTTACTTGGTGATTAGTTAATTAGGTTTTGTAGGAAATGTGTTAATGCAACCAGAATTCCCTGCATAATTTATATTACTAGTTATAATTGTAAAACATCAAAAAAGAACTTCTACAAAATACTGACTTGGATTTGTCAAAGATTACACAAGTGCAAAAGCTCTTTCAATATCTATTTACCAAATTTGAATACAATATTTTGTAAAATAAAAAAATAAAAAATAAAAAATAAAAAAAGGAAACCCAACCAACCAAAATCTTTCTAAAGCCAGTATGAATCAGAAGGTAAATAGTACAAAATGGTCTAGTTGGGCTCATGAGCACACAAGTTATTTTATAACTTTGAAGATGTGTAATTGGGAAGCAGTATGAGGAAAACAAAGTATCAAGTATTGTAGGAAGTCAATAAACAAAGAACAGCACACCCTCTAGGGCTATCAGTCTATAGGTTATTGCAAAAAGCACTCAGGTAAAACATAATTAAAATCTCACAGAGCTAAGACAAAGCAGGAGAGAAACAATTATTTCTCACACATTATGAACACCTGAATAGTAAATTATCTTTCCCTTGTTTCTGATTTTTTTTTATGCCTTGATGGGATTAAGATTAAATGCATGGAAAAAATAATATTTTAACAAAAATAATAATATTATAACAAAAATATCTCCTCCCAGGATTTCATAACAAGAGAAATTGAAAGGCATCATGAAATTTGTAAACATTCTGTATTTGTGCAGGAGGGGAATTTTCTGTTTTTAAAGCATAGATTTTTACTGACATAATTCCAAAAAAGGAATGTATGAATACTTGTGAATAGCCTTAAGAAAAAAAATCTGATAGGCAGTTTTAAGAGTTGGAGAGCAGAGACATATCCACAAGTGTTCATAGATCAGCTTTATTCCATCTTTAATATAATCACCTTCATTTTTCTAATTTCAGTCAAGATGAGACATGCCTTGTGTACTTGACTGGGGTCAAACCATGGACCATTTCAGACAGGAATATTTACACTGGAATCCCCTTCATAAATCTGGCCCTGATTAAACACAACTACTCCCTTCATCCAAACACTTTAAACCAACCAATTTTCATCTCCCTCCTCAGACTGCTTGATTATCAAAAAGATCTTAAAAATAAATATTCACCTGGTTTTCATGATAAAGGATTAAATCAGATTATTAGTTTGTCTAAAGAATGCACTCAGCTGTGATCAGTAGTAACTCTAGCATGAAAAGCAACTAATAGGTATTAAAATAGTTTCATCTATAAGCTCAGGGCACAAAGTTACGTACTGTACTTACTGGATCTTTAGCAAAGTGGAAAAGGCTGCAGGATAACTTTTACTGTGTACATACAATGAAAATTGGTTTTGGCCTTTGTACTGCTTTTCTAACAGCCACATGGCAAATCAAGTTATGCTGATACACTCACTAACATTCAACTTCTGATAAAAATAACACACTTCCCTACAGGCCAGAAAATAACAGTTTGCAAGAAAATGTAAATTACATACCTCTGATTACTAAGATGTTCATTTCCAGGTATTCAAAACTGGGGGTTTTAACAGGAGCTTTAATCATTTGAGCAAATGGCTTTGAAAAACTGAGATTAGCTCAGCTGGTTTGAGCATGGTGCTAATAATGCCAAGGTAATGGGTTCAATTGCTGTAGAGGTTATTCACTTAAGAGTTGGACTGAGTATCTTCCAACAGAGAACATTCTGTGACTGTGAAAGGGTGTCTTGAAGTCTGTCAAATTACACAACCACAACATGAAGTGGAAAGTTTTACAGCTACATGTAAATTTAGAAATGAGGACAGGCATCAGTAGAGACTGAAAGACAAATGAAAAAAGGAACAAAATTTTAAGCCCTTACTGTGTCATCTTTAGCTGAATGCACATCTTAGCTGTGTGCTCAGCTCAATTTAAATTGCCTTCAAGTGCTTTCCATATAGAAATGGATCTTTATTCAGATTTTAATAATATATTAATATATTAATTAGTAGTGCTCCATGTTGCAAACATGAGATTTAAGCAGACAAAGAACCACTAGTAGGGCATAAAAGTTATTTCCCACTACTTGAAAGAGAAAATCTCTATCACTGGGAATTATACACTTGTTCAAAGGACCAAATTAGACTTTATTTTCCTTCAAATCTTAGTGCTTTGATAGTGTGCCAAGGGTCTTCACACACTGTGGCTTCCTTGGCATTTACAAGCCCTAGACTTTGAGAAGGTGAGGTGCTACTGACCACATTTAGGATTGATCATTGCAGATTACTTCCAACTGAAAAACTGAAACTATTTTGTTCTCTGCTATTCTATTGAGTTCTTCCACTATCCACTTAGAAAACTTTGTCTGAGCCTGCTCATGGTGGAGAGGCAGCTGCACTGTGCCTTAGAATACAGTCATTTTAGCAACAGCTTAAGCTGTAGAATGTCAATTCACAGCCCAGGGAGAAGAACTACCATAGGGAGTAGGCTGCAAAATGCTTATTAGGTAGGTATGTCATATGTGTGACGTTCACCAGTCCCAGATGGGCTATTCCCCAATGACACCCTGTAAACAGAATAGAATCAGACTGCAAGCTCTGTGGAGGTCACTGCATGGTGGCAAATGCCACTTCAAAGAATGGGGAGATGATATTTTTTCTGGCCCATTAAACAGTACAGTCCTCTGTACTCATTTTCATTAACAAATCCTGAAAAATCTATGCATTAAACAGAAATGTTTAAAAAGTGAAAGGCCTAAGGAGGGACGGTGAAAGGGTTGTTTCAGTAGCTGTTCTGGGAACAAAGCTTTCAGATATCAGCTCATCACTAAAATCACAGAAAATGTCTTTTTTGAGCTTCCTGGGTTTTAGAATAAGACAATAAATATGCTCAACACCATTTAATCAAAGAGAAACAGGTTTTTTCTTTCCCTTCAGCAATTAATCATGTTCTAGCTGAAGGGAAATTAAAAAAAAAAAAAAAAAAAAACAACCAAACACAAAAAACCCCAAAACCCTGTAGCAGTCATGCTAAAGGAAGCAAATCCAGTTTTCAGAATCATAAGCTTTTTTGTTCAGGCTTGTTTTGCCTTAGTGAAATCTGGAGAAACATGTTTTTTCCCCTAGATATAAAATACTTCCCTTACACTTCCTGATTTCATTATAATGGGGTCCTTATCACTATGAGCAAAACAGAAGGATTAGAAAATAACAAACCCCACTTCTATGGAAAAAAATCTACAGACAATAAAGATGGGAGTAAGCTTTGTAAGCACTTCTAAATTCCTCTGCTATCTGAAGCGGCAGATCAAGGTTTTTCTGCAGGTGAAACCTTTTCATATTGAAAGTGAAATATTGCCTTTCTAGCCCACTCAGATCCCAGCTGTAGCCTTCAGGAAAATTCAGTATTTAACTATCACATCTCTTAATATTTTACTTTCCCCTTATCTTTACTAAGATTTCTGTGAAGAATCTCAGTTGAAACTATAGTTTTCTCTCCTCAAAATATTTTGTATCCAGCTGCAGAAATCAGGGTTCCTCTGCACTTCTCAATGAGAAACCTACTCTGTGTGTTTATCCTCTGGGATTGCTCCACTGTTAGGTTGGTTCATTTGTTAGTTTGAAATATGCTAAGGTGGTGAATCTGGGGCATTAAAGAAGAGGATGTTATCAAGAACTGAGATATGAAATCTAACATGATAAAAACAGCTTTTCTGCAGCAGCACTGGGCAGTAGTTGTCAGCATAGAATAAAAAGGCTTTCTACTTTTTGAAAGTCCAAGATGAGAAGTTTTTTCAAGAATTAAGACTAACGAAAAGTCTATGCTAAGCAAAATTTATAGAGGATTAATTTTTATGCTTATTTATGTTCCTGGGGTAAAAGAAACAGTGATTAATATGAGATGTGATTTACATACCAGTGTATAAATACATTGGACATTAAACAGTAAAGTAGTTCACACTGCTCGAGGCATTCATGGGTTACCCAAAGCAAGTATATTTAATGCATGACAGACATGATTTATCACTCCACTACTTTTGCATTTCTCTCCATGTATTATAGCAAACTTGCACACAGTAGAAAACTAGAGTAACACGATGGTGAGTACTGACTTAGGGGAATTAGATGGTGAGACAGAACAGAAAAAATTTAACTAGTGTGAGAGATGAATAGCTAAGAGAAGTGCTCTGGATAAAATGTGTAATGAAGTGAAGTAGTGGAGATAAGGTTATGCATCTGCACACATCCAGTTAATATATCCTATGAAACATTCACCTCTATTTGAATCAGTTAGCCATCTTGTAAAGACAGCTTTGAATTAGAATAAAAACTATGAGGTTTAAAATAAATTTGAGAACAACCCTGAAGCTTTATCTGTCTATACTCCAAATAAAAAGATTGCGGCTCTGCTCTTCTGTGCCAGCCTGATGGTGTAACTGCACTGAGGAGAATAGCTAGTGCTGGACCACTGACATAATGCAGAACTGTACCAATCCAATGAACTACAGCCACAAATTTGCTAAATGCTTAATTATTCCTTACGAATGATGCAATGGTTTGGCATTTAATTTATATTTATGAAAATATTAAAAAGGATGATGAATACCCGATTCAGGTCATGGGAAAGGAATACAATGTCATTTTTTAATATTAAATCTTTTTAAGTGTTTTTGCCTAAAGACAAAGCTCATGATATTTACATCTACACAAGCTTCAACCTCCACACAAGATATGTGCTTCTGCATTTGTAAATGTATCAGGACAGCCTCTGAAAAAAAGATTTCATGTTCATATATACCACTGGCCAAACATTAATGAAAAGTTTGTCATACTTTATGTGTTTATAAGAAGTGGTCACAAAGACTTTCATTCCTTCTCCACTTTCCTATAGTTATAAAACTCATCCATGTGTTGTCACACTCTTAAGAGGGAGACACTTATTTTTCAAACTGCAGTTTCTGCTGGAGGTTTGGGGTTTTTTTGTTGTTGGTTTTTTTTAACAGGAAATGGCCAAAGATAATAACTTGTCTGATTATGGATGCAGTACATTTACAAGTTCCTTTGCTTTTTTCAGTATCTCATATATCTTCCATAAAGCACTCATTAAACAATCCCAGACCAGAGGTAATTTATTTATTAACATTTGATTGTCTAAAAGTTGCCAGATTGGAGGAGGTTAAGTTATTACAGGTTAAATCTTTTACAAGTATGTGAATAGAAATTCAAGTATGTAGCTTAAGAGTTGAGGACTGATTTTTTTTGAATTTTCTTAGTATTAATGAAAAAAGCTTGTGCACAGAATCTGTTTCTTGGAAACAAATACAAAAGTCACTTTATTACACAAGGAAAAATGCCTGCCACACACTTTGAAAGGCACCCACTTGGAGACTCATCTTGACTCTCTTTATATTAAAAAAATTTACATTTTCATTTTCTGTTTTTCTCTTTCGTGTCCCTCATTCTCTTTTTCTTTTGAAGGATGCTTGACAAGATGATATTATTTACAGAATACTATTTCAGAATAAGAAAAAAATGATGCTTGTATTTCGTACAGATAAGTTCTGTTCTCCAGACAATTTACCTGATTCACAGAACTTCCCAGGTGTCACGGCATATTGTATCTAATGTCACATCTAGTTATATGCATTCTGCAGTCATAAAATAACACAGAGCCCATTTGTTTTCCACACTTAAAATAGTCAGCTTCCAGTAATGAATTACTGAGCTAGGCATTCCTCTGCTCTCCCCCAAACACTGGCATTTCTTCCAGTATTAAGGAAGACTGTGATGAATATTGAGAACATAGTCTGGTCTGATCTAGTGAAAGGTGTCCTTACCCATGGCAGGCGGGTTGGAACTAGATGACCTTTAAGGTCCCTTCCAACCCAATCTATGATTCCATGATTTAGGAGCATCCTTTCTACGGTACTTACTCCTACAGTTAATACTCGAGTAATTCAGTAACCATAAGAACTTGTTAAACCCTTTTAGGAACTGGGTTTAGAATTTATTACCAAAATATTCATTTACATTTTGAAACTCCAGGTTGGCTATACATAATCCATTCCTGTCTTTCCTGGAATTTTCTCTACATATAGACTCTGGTTCTTCTCTAAATGGTGTGAACAGCACAATTATTTATGGTGGCTGCTTGACCTTCTGCACCATGCTGTCCTCAGCTGAGGGCAAGTCCACTTACATAGAAACCTTAGAATCACTAAAAACTGTGAAGAGTCACACCAGCAGCAGATTGGGGAACCAATTATGATGATGCAGCTCTGTGCAAACAGCAGACTTGGTGTTCAAAAATAGTCTCCTGTGTTGGAAAAATCATGAGTGGGTGTGCTGGTTTAAAGTTAAACCAGCAGGTGAAACAAACTCACCACAAGAGCGATTAGATTATAAATCAAAGTTACAATTTAATAAAAATATTACAATAAATGCAATAGCACCAAGATAAAAGAGTTTTAACCCACAAAACCCAGAAGTGTAACCCTGCATCCTGGGGCACAAACACAATGGGGTTTTTTAGCCCCTGTACTGAGCCCCACATGGTTCCCCCAAGTCCAAAGTAAAGGAGGTGAAAAAACCTGCTGGTGCAGATGACAGTCGCAGCCTGGTCGAGAGTGGTGGTCACAGTCCTGTCAAGGTTCTGGTCCTCCTCTGGATCCAACGAATCATCCCCCAAGTCCCAAAACTCCCCAGATTATATCCCTCAGGTCCAGGTGGGACCGCCCAGTACCTCTCCCAGGGTGGGGAATTACACAATGGGTGATCTCACTCACTCTGTAAGTCATAGGGTATTGTGCAATCATTGATGGCCCTTTAGCAGACATGATACTAATGGCATAGAGGGTTTAGAATACACAGCTTTGGTCACACCCATACAGTGATAAACTGGTCCCAGCTTGCTGAAAACTAGGACAGTGGGCATGCACAGATTATGCAACAAAACTGCTAGTAAAAGTGCAGAAATAGATGAAATCTGAATAAAATAATTTTATTCATAGCAACTACATATAATTTAAGTAATCTCAAAGGGAAAGGAGGGAAGGGGATCTCCTGAGTCAGCCTCTCAGTAGCTGACCTTGCTGAGGTTTCTGCAATTCTCCTTGCCCAGGAAATCCATGGGTATACAAGACTTCAAGATCAAAATCCTTTGGTAAATTACAATTAAAGAAAATAAACCCTGTTTTGAATGAAAGGTTTCTTTGTAAATTTCAGCTTTTACGTGGAGTATATAACCTACTCACTTTTTCTTTTTTTTTTCCTTTCCTTTTTCAACACATTTTCACAAGTCTAAATATCCTTTTTTGATTTTTTGGATCTATATCTTTTAAACTAATTATATGACCCTTTGAACAGATTTTCTTTGCCGTCAGTTGACAAAATGAAAGTGCCCTACAAGAGATATACAGTAATGTCTTCTTCTTCACAACAGGCTACAGGAAAAATACAGACAAACAGTTCCCCTGTTGCCTTAAATATACGAGGCTTACCAGAATCACTAAACAGTCAACTAAATAATAAGTAAAAAAAATATTCTGTAACAGTCTGTATCTCTCTGTGTGTGTATAATAGAATCAATAGTACCTGGGGGAAAATCCTTCTTGTTGGAAAAACAATGACTATACACAGATTAAGAAACAAAAGCACAGAAAGAAGCACAGAAGAAAATGTCTTCCAGTTAAGATAATCATATTGATATATATATATTATATCTAATTTGATTAGTCTAAAAAAAAGAAGGGCAAGAAAGAAGGAGTTCTTTTTTCCCATCTAATGGCTTAATGAAGCCCTGAAAGTATAAAAGAAATAGAGATTGGTTTGTCTAATTGATTTAAATTTAAGGCTCTCTTTTATGAAAAGATTATTTAGTGTTTGCTGCTTGTGCCTCCTTCAGGTAAACCTTTGTGATGAAGAGATTTTGTCTGTATTGAGGTATGCCTTTTCTGAAGCCAAGGTCTGCTGGTATCCCTCAGCTCCGAGGACTTGTCAGGATGATGGTCAGACATTTGCAATTTAGAATGAGAAGCTTCAACTGAAATGCAAAAGCAAGATGTATTGAAGCATATATTACACAAAAAAAACCCAAAACCAAAAACAAACAAACAAAAAAACCCAAAACACAACAGGAAGAGAGAAGTGGAAAAACCCTGAAAAAATGAAAGAAAAAGAAAAAATAAAAAAGAAGAAGAAAAAGAAGCAAAGAGAAAGAGAAAAAGAGAAAAAGAAAAAGCTATGTGTTAAAAATATAGAAATTAAATTAATAAATAGTTAATAGATGAGTACCGTTTTAAAATAGATCATAGGCTTCAGTGCCATTATGGCAAGAATTTTAATGCATTTAGTCACCTGACCTATGAAAGTCATAATCTTCAGATTTAGAAATTAGTTTACATCAAAATCTATTAGAAACACTTTCCTTCCCCCCCCC
The DNA here is from genome assembly GCA_035583235.1 of Hafferia zeledoni. Lineage (NCBI taxonomy): Eukaryota > Metazoa > Chordata > Aves > Passeriformes > Thamnophilidae > Hafferia > Hafferia zeledoni. Next base: position 35,440,991 of record JAWWEV010000115.1, read on the forward strand.
CCCGGTTTTCCTCACACATTGTTGGGAAGTGTCAGGATGTATCTATTAACTGGGTGTCACAGAGGGAGTCAGAAATGCAATCTAGAAAGAACAGCTTAGGTAAGGTGCTGGCCCACAGCAGAGGGAGGGAATCAGGAAGCACAGAGAATACTTTGATTCATAAGCAGAGGTGACTGGAATGTTTTCCTTTCAGAAAGGAAAAAGAGCTTGAAAAAGATTGTAATTATTATTTTTAACCTGTAATCTGCAGAATCACTGATACTACCATGATGTCCTTGAGCTTTTTATAAATTATTCACTTGGAGCAGTCTTGATATTAAAAACAACTTTCCAGAGGAGGGTAATATCCTCAAAGAGGAGTGCTCAGGCTAAAACATGGAAAGGTAAGAAACTGCCCAAAGGTCATCTAAAATATCAACATCAGACTATGGAATATGACCTAAGTCTCCTGAGTCATCTCAGCGCTTCACCAACCAGGTTATAGAACATCCCCTCCGATTACCTCTACTAAATGGACAAATTCTTGGGCAAGAAAACAAAGAAACTGAACACATGATTTTCCTCGAAGGAGTGGACTTTGGAACCTGAATAACAAAATTATTTCATTTCATTCATGATTTTGCAGAGTATTTCCACTTCAATGCATTATCAGAGCTGGGAAACATGTTTGTAGAATCTCACTTCTGGCAACATTTTATCTTTGTAGAAATTAAATTCATAACACATATGTTGGCATAATTATTCTACAGGCAGAATTCAACATCCAATTTCTAGAGTTGATTGGCAGTGTAACAATTGTTTTAATTCCATCTCCTGAGTCTTTCTTGCTTTGCTTTTTTTTTTTTTTCTTCTCCCATCTTACCTGAACTGTGATAAAAGATGCCATTTGTTAGAATTTCCCTGCGAGGAATTTCAGAGCTGAAATTTTGATTTTTTCACCTGAAGAAAACAGACTATATTTTGTCTGACATTGAGAACAGGTAAATTAACTTATGATGTTCCATACAGCAATGCATTCTTCCCCAGGAGAAAGATTAACTGGAGAATGGGATGACTTTCATTTCAGATTTAACAAATGTCTTGAGTGCAATAAAAAAACAAGACTGGATTAATATACTCTGATTTATAAGAAGTTGTTACTAAATTAAAAGAAATTAAAAGAAAATAAATTAATATCATGGATGAATGGGTAACAGAAATAGAGGACTGGTTTGACCAATATAAAGACATTATGAGCTGAATACTGAAGTGCTGAAATTCACTAAAATGAGAGAAAAAGCATTTGAACTGATATCATTGTGTCAAAACTGTGGGGAAAAATCAATAGCATAGCAGTACGTTACTGAGAAGAGTGAGAGAAGATGCAAAGAACTCTTCAAGCAGTATTTCAGAGAACCTTACCATAGGACCTGTCTTAGCTGTGGCTCATGCAGTTGTGCAGCACAGGGAACCAGCACAGGAGTTATCTTCAACTACATTCATGTCCTTTTGCCTTAGTGTGATAAAAGGCCGCTTAGGGACATGTATGACTTAGAGAAGTAAAAATATCTTTATCAAGCCCCTTCTGTCTTTCAACTTTCTGTGTTTCAGCAGCTTCTTCCCAATGGAGTCTGGGCATGGAAGAGAGGGATGCAGGCTCTCAGGGTCTCTTGAAGGTCTAGGAGCCAACCAGTCCCAGGCCGAACAGCATAGGCTAACCAAACCCACCAGCTGCTGCTTGGTGTGGGGCACTGAGTGCTCTGCAGTCACAGGCACCCTTCAGCAGGGCAGTGTGTGTCCACAGGTGCAGACCAGCCTGTAGCTGGTCAAATCACTCCTTGAACAGTGGAGAATATGAGAGAGGCCCTCCCTTAAAAGGAAATCCCTCTCTGAGTGAGCTGTACCTGAGAGGAGGATATTGCTTCCTGTCAGTGATTGAAAGGCATTGATGAACTCTCTTGTCAGTAATGACAAACACTGTGACCTTTGTGAAGAGGTTCTGTACCTTTGGAGGAGAAAGAATTTATTTTACAGGTGCATTTCTTCAATGAAAATGTGCTCTTAATAGACCTGATGCAATCAAATGATATAATTAAGAATAAGTGACCCCCAATTTAATATTTATTTGAATACGAAAAATTTTTAAAAGGTATAAAATATATTTTCAGATGTATCAAGCAGAGAAATAATCAATAAGGATAATCAAAAAGGTGGTTTTGTCCCAAGAGGGGCATTTACCATGAGCTATCTTCTAGAGTATTTTTCTTTATGTGTTTGTGTAGAGCAGTAGAAATCAAAGCAACAATTCATATCAGTATGCCAAATCCAAACTATTATCCATTATTTACATTCTGCATGTAAAGAGGAAAAGGCACTATGCAAGGTATTACATTGCTAAATTCTTAATATATTAGCTATGTGTTTGCATGGAACTGTTTAATCTGGCAGCAGGTGGACGAATTCATTACATTTCTCTTCAGCACTGACCTTTTTCTGCAATTACAGAAGCTGAGAGGTCACAGAGGTTAATTTCAGACTCATTTACCCACTGAAACTGAGCCTTCACATGTTTCCCATCTACCTGTCCTCCCTCCTTCCCCAACACAAAATGTCATTAAGGGCCACTCTTGAAATCTAATTTTTCATATCCATTTTCTCTGTATCTGGGTCAGTGAACATCATTCCTTCCATCTGCAGAGGCTTTGTATGGGACAAGTCACTTCAGGCTTTTTGCCACTAACTTCCTCCACCTCCTAAGCTTCAAAATTTCTCACACAGTCCGACTGGGCTGACAATGTGCTCTCAGGGAGTTTCCAACCAGAGCACACTTTCAGTCTCATCTGTCCTGCAGGACTCTTCAAAGGGTTGAACAGCTATTGGAATAAAAATTTTGAAGTCTAATGAGATTTCTTTCTTTTTTTTTTTTTTTCAGGAAAGACATTTCTCAAGAGTAAGATTTGTTCAAAACTTGACAGGTTTTTAGCTTACGTCATGCTAGTTTCCTCTGGCAAGTCATCACAACACTAATAAAAACACTGTGTTTGCACCTGTGCTGTGTTGTCCATAGTTGGATCTGATTAACAGACCTTACTTTTTTTAGTGGAATAGCAATCCTACAGGGCTGAATAACTAACACAGGGATGAATTATCTGCATAATGCTTACCTTTTTCAAAGTAACAAATGAATGCCTGTGCCTGAAAGACTTTCTAGCTTTCCAATCGTTCAGAGGGATGGAGGAATCTCAGCCTGCTTGAAGGAGCTTGAAATGCTCTAAAAAGCAGTTGGCAGGGTTTCTTCATCACAGTTTCTTTTCACTTGCATAGGTACTTGGAGCAATACTCTTCTGTAGTGTTTGGATGTCTTGAAACATTTGTCTCATGTCTTGAAAGCTGTAGGTTCTCCTTGCTTTACACATCCCCTGAGTGCTGGACAGGCACCTGGACAGCTCTTCTGACCCCACCATGAATTGTGTTTTTTAAAAGACCTGGACATGGCATTCTGTACAGCAGGGCAAATAGCTATCCTGGCAACCATGAGACATCAAAGCAGAGAAATACACACTCCATTGCCAGTTCTCAAATACGAGGCTTTACTGCTGATACAGCTTCAGGATACATTAAATTAACTGTGCATTGGTTGCACATGAGCAGTGATGATGAAATGCTTTATGAGATGGTGAAGTGAGGTTTGATGAGACCTTACCTGTTAATGCAGGGGAGTCTTAGTACCTGTGGTGCTGGTGCTGTTCCTTGGTGGGAGTCTGTCTCTCCCCATACTCCACTACACAGGCTCTGCTGAACTCCACAGAACTTCCTTCTGCTCAGCCAAGGGCTTCAGTCTTCCCTCACCTCCCACATTCTCCTGCTTGCTGCAGAGAAAGAATTGCCTCGATCTAGTTTACGTTACCACTCACTTCAATGCAAGTCACACACCTTTTGTTACAGTCAGTGTCTTCACTTTTCTTTGCTAGCCATCTTGGCAGCCTATGTTTTTTGTAGGTCTATGACAAAAGTAGAGCTAGCATATATTTTCAATTTTATTCTACATTTTCCACTAAAACCTTTAGATTCCTAATATATGCTAATAAAGATTTTAAATTCTTTTCACTATAGCAATATAGTGTTGCTCTACCACAATGCTCATCTTTCCAGTCTTTATATTCTTTTAGTAAAATAGCCACAATTGTGTGTGATGTGAAAATTATAATTAAGGAGATTACCTACTCAAAAAGGTCCAAAGTTTCCCTTTGTGAACTTCTGCTGGCAGAAATCTAAATTTTAGCTCATATTTAGTTGGTTACAAAATAGCTGATTACAATTAGAATTTTTTCTTTCTCACGTTATTCTCTTATGCCACTCCTTTTCCCCAATTGTAGATGTTTTAACATTGGCAATAAACAAGCATGTGCACGTGATATTACCTATGTGTCTTGTATAGTCAACAAGGATTTGAAGCACACAAAGAAAGCAGAGTTCTGTGCTTTTCAGATAGTCTTTTATCTGCAATGAATACCTAAATGTTTGATCAACAGGATCTTCTTTCATATTTTCTCTTTCTGTCACTGAGAGATGTAACTTTCCATCCAGATACCCAGCTGCATGGTTTAATAAGTGTATACAGTTTTAGCATTAAAAACTTCATAACTTTTATCACAAGATATGAAGCATCAAGTTTTGTCCCTGCTCTGATTCATGTAGAAATAAAAAGTTCAGTCTCTTTCCACTGAGAGTGATCAAGCCTCCCTATATCACAGTGCTAATTAGAGCTGGATGAATTCACCTAATTAAACAAAGTTTTGAAATGTATGTCAAATCTTAGTGTTGATTTATATTTTTGTTTGTGAAACAGTGAGAATCTGAATTGTTTCAAAACTCTTTAAACTCATGTTGTTTCAAAACACTTTACCTTTCTAGATAACTGCTCATGGAATAGTCTTCAATATTTTAAAGTATCTGGCTATACCTTTCTCTATTGCAAAATTCATAAGTATATTGAATAAAGATGTTTTGTATCAAATACTTATTTTTCCCATGCTAAATATTCTTTTTTGTTTTAAGAAAAAAAATGAAAAATTTGTGTTCAGAATCATGAAACATACAGTAGATTAAACTCTAATTTTCCATTGAATGGAATTTTAATGTCACTGCTAATAATGAGTTATTTATTATTAATTTTAAATAATGTTATATATATATATATATACCTAAAATGTTTCCAGATCACAGATCAAAATGAGCTAAAAAAGTGAGGTTTCAGCTACTACTGAAAAAGAAACACAGAACATACACTGTGCCAAGCACAAATGTATCTTAGAATTTCGTTCTGGTATGATTCTGTGTAGTTTCCAGTTGCATCATCTTGCATTCCTTTGTATTCTTCTTTTGCTAAGGGTAGAAACTTATTCCCATGAACACATTTACAGGAAGGTGGGAGAGTAATGAGAGAGAAGTATTAAATAGGCAACCTTGACAAAATATGTTATCTTGTCCTTGAAATAGTGTGGGAAGTGAGAAGAATAGCAGGCATTTTGAGTCTAGCCACCAATGCACCAGCATGCACCCTTCTGCCATCCTAGTGTAGTGATAACTCGTCTCATTATGAGGCCAGTCCCCCTTCTGCCTTTGCTCCGTGAGCACTGAGACAGTCTGGAAATCATGTGTTTTGGTCCACAAGAAGGAGTGAAGAACTCACATACAAAAGAAGCAGTCAAAGGGGGGGACTCTTAAAATGCCTTTTTGTTCAATAAATAAAAAACCAAACCAAACCAAACCAAAACAAAAAAAAACACCCACCCCCCCCCCAAACTAAACAAACAAACAAAAAAAAAAAAACAACAAAAACAACAAACCAACACCAGCTAGTTGAATAAGCCTCTATCTCTTTCTTTGTTACTGGCAACAGTAACCTCACATTTAGACAAAAGATGACTTCCCAAGACAGCAGGATACAAGCCTTTCTGGCTTTCATTCCCAAGCCCCACAGCTTTGGGAGACATGGAGATGACTTCACAGACTGGAAATGTTGGTATCTGGATGATATAAACTCGATATGGCTTTGGCAAAGCTGACTTAATATCCCACTGGAGGCAGTCTCTGTTGCAGTTTTGTGAATTCCTCAGGAGATGGATGAAGTGCCCAGAGTTTTTGGATCACACCTCCATGGGAAAGCACCTGGAAATTCAGAAACTCCCTTGCTTGCTTCATCCTTTCTTCCTCTGCTGCCCTACCTCCCAGCATCTTGAGCCAGCAAAGTGGTCCTGGCAGCCTCTTGGATCCCAAATCCAAGAAGTTAGCACAAACAGGCTGTCTCACAGCTCCATGGCCACTGAAGTCCCATTAACTGTAGGCAAAGACTGACCGTCCAAGGGAGAAGGAGAGAGGCTCAACAGAAAAAAGACAAGACCTAAAACATTGATTGGTCAGAAGATTCATCAAAACTCAAACAGTTTGAAGGGGGTTTTGGCACAGTAGTCCTTCAAAATTAAAATTTCCTGGGACATAATTTTTTTTTTCTCTCAATCTGTTCCAATTTGCAGGACTGTGTTTTTGAAGGATAAGTCAGCTGGAAAATAAAAAAAAAAAAAAAGAAAAAAAAAAGAAAAAAATAGATTCCCAAAGACAGTATTGGTGACCTAACTCCTTGCAACTTAAGTGCAACTGAGTGAACTCAGTCAGTCAGGTCTTTTCTGAGCATCACAGCATTATACAAATAAGGGCAAGTGGAAAACTGTCATCATTGTGGATATGCTTGATAGATATTCTGGGAAAGAAAAAGGGTACTTTTTAAAGGTTTTCTGTATATTCAGCATTGTACTTACTTGATCATTTGTGAAAAGAGCAAACCACTGTTGACATTCATCCACAGAGAAAAGTTTAAATTTTATACACTACTGCACCCATTATAGCTCAGGCAAAGTTCATGCTCTCAAGGCCACCCTTCTTTTTAATTCAGTCAACAAAATGTATTATTTGTCTTGCTCTTCTTTCTTTATTTGATTTTTTCTGAGCAGAGCTCAAAATTAGGGTAGGGAATGCAGCTAGATGAAAGAATTGATAGCAATTTGCTCTTTCTTTTGCTAACGAAACAGATTCTAAGATGAGAAAGATTTAATAGAAAAGCTAAAGTGGATGAATCTGCCAAAATAATAATAGAAAATAGATATTTGCAACACTAGATCTTTTCCCTTTACCATGAGCCTTAATTTGCAATCCTTAAGACTTTAAGCAACAACAACACTGCTACGTCATTTATGGGTCTACCACTCATAAAACAGTAGATTATATTTTTAAAAGAAACAAGTAACAGTTGTCTTGGCTTCTGAATTTGGATCCTGATTTTCAAAAAGCAACACACTGTAACTTCAAAATTTTTGGCACTTCAGAAGACATCATCTATGGTAAAATAGGGAGTTTGTATCGGTTTATTTTTTTTTTCTCAGTTGTATTCTTCTTATTTTTGCAAGTGCATAAGTTATTTTATGACTATCTGAAAAATAATACTGTGAGAGTTCACCCTGTCATAAATAAAGGTGATTTAGGAAGGAAAATTAAGGCATAAAATAGGCAAAGCTTGCTTAACTTTAATAGCTGACAAATGCAAAACTAGTGTAAAAGCAAAGGAAAAATAGGAATTACTTAAAGTGCTACACCAATCTGTGAAATGAAATCTAGTAAAGTATTCTTTAAAATTACATTTTGTAAAAATTGCCTTAATAAAGCATTTTTAGACTGAAAAACAGTGTCCTATCCAAAATAAGAGCAATCATGACAAATATTTGGAAAACTTGCTGCAGAAAAAAGACCTGTGTCATCAGTGTGATAGACAAAATTCACCAGTACCTATTTTTTTCATTTCCACAGCTTTTGTGATCCTGCTTCCTGTGAGCCTTTGATATATTAATTGACGTTTCTTACAAAATGCAGTTTAAAAGGATTCTAGAGTTTCATCATCCTACATTTCATATCTGCACAGATGTTGTTCACAAGTACACCTCAAGACAACTTTCTAATCAAAAGGCACTGAGCTAGAGTTTGCCATCTGGACCAGCAGGCACACTTACACTTTGGGAGAGATTCTCTCAGGAGCATCCCTGAGACTTCTTTAACTCATGATCCCAAATACGTGAAGTAGTGATAGCAGGAGCCAGTAACAGGTAGTGCAATAAATCAGCACATCTTTCATTTATATAACTTCATGTTTGGGGTTTTCAGGAGGTTGAATAGGATGAATAGAAAGTTGGTTAATTTGCCACACTGAATGTTTCAATTTTTCCCCAAGAAAAATTCAGGCCAGAAGGCTTCCTTAGAAGTGTTTTTTGTTTGTTTGTTTTTTTGTTTTTGTTTTTGTTTTTTTTTACATGAACCAATGGACCTCTTTATTCCTCACCATGACTGTTTCAGGTGAACATAAAAGCCAAAAGCCAACTCTGGATTTCAAGTCTTCTTAGCAAAGAGAGATTTTGAGCTAGTTAGGTTAAAGAGACTACTTGGAAACAAAAGCTATATAATGAGTGAAAAGGAAAATAAATGGAGTCATGATTGCTAACAAAATAAATTGTAATTTGCAATAGATGAGCACAGACTGCAGAAAGCAAAGAACAAGGTAGATACTATGTCCTTGAAAGGAAGGCAAAAGTGGAAAAATATATATTTAATAATAGAGGATTAAATCTATTATGATATGAAAAAAATTCAACAAAATAAATAGAAATTTAACTACATGTTTTCTCCTCACAAAAATCAAAAACTAACTGCATTTATAATATTATATTAGGAGTGAAAAATTTTAATTTATTTTAACAAGCTTTGTTCTAGACATATGACTTTGTCTCCTTTGTTAAGGTTTCCACCAACTACTTTATTTCATAAAACTTTTAGTACCTCAATATACACAGAATTCTTTTAGAGGCAAAACTTCATTTAAAATCCCTTCTTAAATATAGCTTTTTTGGAGTTATCAGTTGTTAAAATTTATGCCGGTTGTGGCACATTCATACTCTCACTGTAGTGATGTTTACAGCTGGACTTCCACTGATTTTAGTATACTCCAAAATCATTGGAAAGGAAAAAAAAAAAAAAAGGTTATTTGTGAGGATTTTCCCAAACACTTTGGCTAGAGATTTCTAACTTCACTAAAATTCTCCTGTAATGTTTTCAGGTCTAAAACAAATTATGAAAAAATATACTTTTCTTACTTTTTTTTAATGAATTCTTTATTTTGATGGTTTGAAAACAGAACCTGCTTGATGGAATTTCTCTCACCTAACATGCTTATGAGATTTCTTGTTATTACTTCTTTTCAATTTAATGAATAGAACTACTGGATTCTTTTGAAGTTACTTCATCCAACGAGAAGGTAGGAAAAAATAGAAAAGGATGAAACTTTCCTTCTCTAAGAAAAGGGAGATCAAAATTTCATTCCATGCTGTCAATTTGTTAAGAGCAGGGTAATGTAAAAGAGAACATAGATGGTATCTGAAAAATAACAAGGATTTTGTTAACATTTTAATATTTTTACATGATTTCTACTTTCAAAGTTCTTCAAAACATAAGGCCAAAAGAGTCCTTATAGATAGGCAACATTTTTTAACCATAAAAGTGAAAGAAAAAATGAGCTCGAATTCTCTTCAGTAATTTGACAAGCTAAAATATTGAAGCTTAAAGAGATTTCCCTCTCAACATACAAAGCTTAATTTAAAAGGGATAAGATTTAAAGCTAATTTTCAGAACCAAAATTCAAAACATTTTTGGTCTCAGTTACTAATACTCCATGCCTAAGGCAGCATCTGCAGCTGCAGAAACAACCCTGGAGCTCCAAGGAGCTGTCCTTGGAAGCCGAGCTGGAATGGGTAGCATGGGGTGAAGCCTCCCTTTTAGATACCACACCGCTGCTCTTACCTTCACTTCTTTATACGCAGCACTGACTGTAGCATTTGGTTTGGTCTTTTTGTTCCAGATGTCAGCTCAGGAACAGAGGGAAGCAAGGCATTCCTGCTTGTTTGCTTTTACAGATGAAAAAGAAATGTTGAATTTCAGTGGCCATTGGATTGTGAAAGCCCAGATTAAAGCAAGGCTACTCCAGCAGCCATGCCAGCACTGACCCCAGCTACATCATTAACCTTTTATACTCCCATTTTCCAAAGACTGGTCAATGTCTGAAAACTGTGGGAAAACAATAGACTGATTCAACTGAGTCCTTTAGCTGCAAGTAAGAACAGACCCTTTTTGGTATTTGCTTGATGTTCCTTTTTTGGGACCTCTATATCATCTTTGAGATGCAGTTTGACTCATTGCCTTCAATCCTGCGTGCCCTGATTCAAATAGGGAAGACACAGGCAATGACATCTATTACAGGAGCTGATTGACAGTTTGTAATTCTTATGAGTCTGATTTCTGTTGCTCAAAACTTCATAAAAATTACAATTTTAGGCTGAATTTTCCATTCCTGGTGTCTCTCCTACGCTGTGTATTGGTTTTCTTTTTTAAATATTTCAGCCAAAATAAAGATTCCGTTTCCAAGAATGTATTTAAGGAAAAAAAAGCCCATCACTCTGCCCACAGTGAATGAAAAAAAAATCAAACTGAAAAACAAACCACTGAACACTGAACAAACAAAACATTCAAAACAAGAAAACAAAAACTAAACAAAATAAAAAGTGAGAGAGTGGCTGAGGATCTCATTACTGCAAGTAAATATCTCGAATGCAAGAGTCAAGAGGATGATGCCAGACTCTTTTCAGTGGAGCCCAGTGACAAGATGAGGAGCAATGGCTATAAACTAAAAGACAAGAAGATCCACCATGAGGAAGAATTTTTTTTTTACATTAAGAGTGGCAAAGCACTGGAACAGGTTGTCCAGATAGTGGAATCTCTCTCTCTGGAGGCATCAAAGCCCACCTGGCCATGTTCCTGTGTAACCTTCCCTAGGTGACCCTGCCTTAGCAGGGGACTTGGACTAGATAATCTCCAGAGGCTCTTATCAATCTTAATGATTCTTTGAAAACAAAAGAAAAAAAAAAAAGACACAAAAAACCCAAAAGCAAACCAGACCTTTTTTGTTGAATTTATATTTTGTTCATGCAGGAAAAACAAGCAAGCAAAACACTATGCACAGTTGAAGAAAGGCACAGCTTGTAATTATTTTGCTGAAGTTAAAGCATTGCTATATTTTGGAGCAGTGTCATGTGAGCTTAGTCTTCTAGATTTTATAGAGTAGATCTGCAAAGGTCAAATCTCAAGTCTTGCTTTTTGATTGAAAATTACTCACTGTGATCAGGCCAAAGGATTTTAGCTCTTGCATGTATTCTATCAGAGGAATTGCTATGGACTTAAAGGTATCTTGGGGTCCAACAGTATAGCCAGGCATACAGCAAATGAGGGAAATCCTAAATGGAGTGGGAAGACAGCATGCCTGGGTGTGAGTCTTCCTAGAGACTGAGGGTAAACTAGGAAAGTACCCCAAGATAAATGATGTGGGGCAGGAGGCTCCTATGTAGGTGTAGAGGTTAGGCCAGACCAGGTAAGTACATCCTCATGGAGTCCATGACCAAGGTTGGTGCAAAGAACATAGTGTTTCCTGCCAGAATGGTGCCCAGGAGGAAGTCAGGTCAGTGTTTCAGCTCTCTTGCTGGTTTCAAGGATTATGTGCTCAAGAAGAGGCATATTGAGCCTACAGGCAGCATGTGGGTCTCACAGACATACCTGTGCACATGCACAGACATGAGTGAATATATGTGCACTGATACACACAAACATCCATGGTAGCAATGTGGACAGGGAGGGAAGGTGAACCAGAGATTTGGTCTCTGGCAGAAACCACCTCTCCTGGACAGATGCTTGCTGTTCCCAGGTGGGAGCAGATTAAAAAGATCCCAGCTTGGGCAGAGCAGTAGGAGCAGCAGCACCTTCCTACACAAATGGTGGAGCTGAGGGCACTTGCCTTGTGCTGTGGGGGACTGAGCTCCATGTGGCACAGACAAGCCTTTCAGCATGCAGAAAGTGCCTGCTGAGCACCACTGCCCTGAGAAAGGCATACTCAGAAGAGCGAACTCCTCCTGAAAGTAGAGGTACTTTTTTATTAGGAATGCAACACTGGAATAATGTAGGGTCATCTGAGTGGGGCCCAGAACACATAAGTACAAACGAACAGGATAAAAATTTAGGGTTGCAAAGGTAAAGTCTGAATATTTAGAAGCAGTCCTAGCAAAGGCAGCTTGTATATCCTTAATGCAGCTCCTTTACACGTACCAGTTCTTTGATGTAAGTAGTATTACATCCAGCCACAGCAATGTGACAAAGTCCATTCAGTTCTCCCAGGGCTTTGGCAAGATTATCAACCCCAGGATCTCTAAGAAAAGGATAAAGCTGAAGTACAGTGAATTCTTCACTTGAACAAAGAGAACACAATTTATCATTTTGCAGTGGATTCGACTAGCAAGCTGAAGAATCCTACTGTGCATGCCTTAGAGGAGCAGTTGTAGGGAGGGAAGATGCTGAAGCCCTTGCTTTCCTGAAAAGTAGCAGAAAGATGTAGTTTCTGTTCATTTCTCCTCAGCCATGAACAGTAGGCACTCCGACTCCATGGTACTAATTAAAGATCTGTACCTCAGCTATATTTTCAGACTTCAACACATGGATAAGTCATTGCAGAGTAGCCTGGGTTGCTTCTTCTTTTCACTGTACTCTTTGTTGGATTTTTTTTTTTTGGCTCTTTGATCCAAATATTCAACTGGTGTAAATGGGTACTGCTCCCTAAGGATTTAGTTTTTAAAGATGAAAGAAAAATGCTATTGAAGAGTACTGCTTTGTGAATCTTACTGTGAAAAAACGAATATAAATGTCTGCTGCTTGCAGTACACAGCTGGTTGACTTATTAATACAGTCACAATTAGGTTGATGGAACCCTAATATCATTAGACCCAACTAATACCAACTAATTAACCCAACTAATATCATTAGAGAAGTGGAAAGATAACCCTGTGTTGTAGTTTGGAATTATTATGTGAATTCTCTGCCCTGCCACTAACAGCCCAGGCCAGCAGTTAACAAAGGGGGTAGTTAACTGTTGATCACCGGGTGGAGACAGGTTGTCTCTTTTGTTTCTGGTGACACTCCATTCGTAGCTCGGCAGAACGCAGGAGCGGGGTCTGTGTGTGTGGGGGGGTGCTGGGGATAGGAGAAGCTGTCTCCTGGTTGCTACTGGCTGCCCGGACTGTTTCTTCCCTGCTCCTCCTGCTCCTCACTGCTGGCTGCTGCTTTCTGCGTGAGGCATTTCTT
>JAWWEV010000115.1:35454344-35464522 GCA_035583235.1 Hafferia zeledoni
GTGATTATTTGAGGAGGAAGTCCCCTCCTCCTCTTGTGAGTAAACATCTTGGTTTTTCCCCTCAAACCAAGACACCCTGGCAGAAAAGCTTATGGCAACTGGATTGGAAATGCGCATCAAAAGAACAGTTAATGTGCTCTTTTAGTGCTCTTCAATTATGATTGAACAAGCACAACTGTGGTATTTTATATTGGGCTTGCAGATTAAACTTGCTTTACTCATAACAGGAATTATATGATCAGGTAAAGCTACTGTCACTTAGTGCATAAGGGAATGCAGATGGATGGGTTAATCTCAGTATATATGGCATCTTAAACTGGAATCCTTTCTCCTTGTTGAGGTCCAACTACAGTCATTACCAGTAAGGTAACAACATGTTCCTCTCTGTTATACAGGAAAACACTTTGTGAATAAATAAAAAAACCCAACCCGACCCAAAACCAAACCACCATCCCCTGCAAAAAAACCCCAAAAAACTAAAAAAACAAGAAAAACAAACAAAGAAACAAAAAACCAACCAAGCATCAAATAAAAAAAACAAAACAAAACAAAACAAACCACAAAAACCCCTGAAGATTTTCTGGTAAAATTTTTGTTTTAATTTTTTATTTATTTACATTATTTGAAGGCACAGTCACTGATATATTTTTCTTCAGGTGTGTAAGTTTTGTCATTTGCTATATATGTTCTATGTATGCTCAGGCAGTCAGTACTAGAAGTGTTAGATGTACAAATATACTTACAAATCCAGAGAGGATTGGTTAGCCAGCAGACTGAGATTTGGGAGAGCAAAAAGACTACTTTCTGTTACCTGGGTTTTGCAGATTTACCAGATTCCTATGCAGAAAATTTTTAGGCAATTTGCATTCCACAGGAAATGCAAAGTGCAAATGGGTGTTCTTAGATTTGGTTTATCAATTTAAAGATATATGAGTTTCAGATGTCTTTCTTTGTCCTCACATTTCACTGACTTGTCCTGTCAGACTCTCTGTGTGCCTCTTCTTTAGTGAGGGCTCTACATTTTCAAAGACTCCCAGATTCCTTTGAATTTTGGGTTTTGGTGGGGTTTTGGGTGAGACATATTTGGTTGGTCGAGGGGGTTTTGTTGTTTTGTTTAAAAGAAAAGTTTTTATTTCCAGTTGAAGGTTTGACCTAAAACAGAACCCATAGTGTTCTCTGGCACTGTCTCCATCTGGGGTTCTCCCTTTTCTTCTTGGAGCCCAAGTCTCTCCCTTAGAGTTTTTCTCCCAGAGCCATCCAGTCAGCCCTTTCAGCAGCAGAATTGCATGACTACCCAGCGAAGAGCTTTTCGAGAAAGACAACTTCCTCTGATCCATCCCAGTGATGGGAAAAAGAAGAAAGCTCTCAGTAGTCATTCTAAGGTCAAAATACTGAGCAAGGAATTAAAAAAGAGAATTAATGGGGGCAAGGTGGAAGAAAGATGTATGTGAGTGTGTGTGTGCATGTGCTTCTGTGTGTGTGTGTGTGTGTGTGTGTGTGTGTGTAAGCAGTATGACTACATCAACAGTACTAATGCTTTCAAAGTATGGAGTGCTGCAGACTAAACACTTCCATGAAATGTATTATTTCTTACCTTAGGTCACAGCATGTCTCCTTTTCAAACAGTGCCCAATATACCTTGGGCTACAGAAAACAGATATTATATGGCCTATTTAAAAAATAAGAGCAAACTTTGTTAATGTCATCTGAATTTTGTTTTCCTTTTCCTATAATGTATCAAGCAAGGGAGTTGAAACTAGTCAAAAATAACAATTACACATGCAAAATTCTGACAGAGTGGCAAACACACAGTAGATGTCTATCCCCAGGATACCAGTGAAGAGTTGTTCCTGGCTTAGAGATGTTCTAGAAAGGGATTAAACAAAGCCGTACTCAGTCCTTTTCTATAACCACAAGCAAATGTTGTATCAATTACTCTCTTAAAAACAATGCTTTAATACATAATATTTATGCATTTATGCTAAAGATTATGTCCAAAATACCGATTTTCCTAGGCACAGAAAGTAGAATTCAAGATTTCCAGCTGCTTCTATGTGTCTTCTACAGCTGATCATCTTCCTTGCACTGTCTTCGGTTTTCTGAACCTTTTTTTTCTTGGCCCAGATGCAACAAGGAAAGTGAGTGTTGCCCTAGCTGTGTGGTGGGGCACAGATTACCTGCCCAGGTTTGAGCCTTACATGTATCTTCACATCCTGAGCATGTGTGATCTCATATCTGTGAATTTATTGTTGTTTTGAAAAAGACCAAAAATCAAACTCTGTACTGAAGAATGCAAATTACAGATTTTGGGTTGTCTTGTACCTTGGTTTATAGCATCCTCTTACTATATCACACATTTCCAGTCTGAACCCCTTACTAGAAGTAGTGGCTTCTTCACAACAGAGTGATCTAAACTGAAGTATATGTTCATTTAATTCATAAATTCCCTTCTGTCCTGTGCAGAATGAATAAATACATTCCCACATCTTCCTAATGGAGAATCTTACAACAGGAACCAAGAATAAAGTACATCTGGGAAAATTTAGCCACTATATGCCTTGGCATAATTTGAATAAATATCAAAGAACTTCTTGCATTCTGGAATTTAGTGGAAATGGTGCTTTCATTAAATAAAATCAGTATTTCCCAGTTATCCTGTTTTATTAATAAAGTCCCCACTCAGAAATAACCATGCCTCACCAATATTTCCTAAGGAGACTTTCTGCTGTGCCTTTTGCGACTGGACTTGCCTACCCTGAATCAGCCTTTTTAGCCACCAGCACGCTTGCAGCAAGCGTGGGTAGTGCCCTTCCCAAATCTTCATTCACAAAGCCTAGACATAATGAATAAAGTCCCTTCTAGGCATGAGATTTATTTTATTGTAGATCTATTTAAATAGGTAAAACTGTTGTGCTTTTTTAAAGTTAGTTGACTAATTCCTACATATAAAATGAAGAATATGGTTCTTATGCTTGAAACACATTATTGCAGAAGTATTCAGAAAAGAAAATCTCTTTTTTTTTTTCTAGAAATATTTTCAAAAACAAATTCAAATAAAAAATTACCAAAGAAAACCTTCTTTAGCACATTTTTTTCCTCTGCTTTATTTGGAAAGATTAAGTTCTACACATTCCATTTCATTGCTCTATAGTTACACATGGGAAAATATATCAACTATTTTAACTTCAGTTATCATGTAATTTGTTCTCTAAGAGACAGGTAACAGTCTTAAAATACCATGTTTTAAAATTATCTTCACTTTCTACTGTTAGCCCAGAAATACTATCTTGTTAAACCCATTTTCCAAGTACCCATTAGAATCAGAATATCAAGCAAGTATTTTTTCAACATAATGAGAAGACACAGTTATTTTTAGTTGTTGTAATCATACCTATTTGCACATACAAAGCTATCACTACTAGTTCAAGAAAATTGACTTAAATATGATGATGGTATTAGACAGATTAAACACAGAAACACTTTAGAATCACAGAGTTATAGAATAGTTTAGTTTAGAAGGAACCTTAAGATCATCTAGTTCCAACACCCCAGCTATGTGCAGGCACACCTTCCACTAGACCACCAAAGCCCTATTCAGCTTGGCATTGGACATCTCCAGAGGTGAGGCATCCACAGCTTTTCTGAACAAACTGTTCCAGTATATCACTATCCCCATAGTAAAGAATTTATTACTAATAGCTAATATAAACCTACTCTCTTCTCATTTAAAGTCATTCTCCCTTGTCCTATAATTACATGTTCTTGCAAAAAATCCCTCTCCAGTTCTCTTCAAGTTCCTTTTATGTACCAGAAGGTCACTATAAAATTTCCCCAGATACTTCTCTTCTCCAGGCTGAACAACCCCAACTCTCTCAGCCTGTCTTCATAGGGTAGGTGTTCCAGACCTCTGAACATTTTCATGACCCTCCTTTGGACAAACTCCAGCATATCCACATTGGGGGCACAAGAACTGAATACATTACTGCAGGTGGGGCCTCACAAGGGCAGAGTAGATGGGGAGAATCACTTACCCTGACCTGCTGGCCCCACTTCTTTTGATGCAACACAGGATAAAGCTGGCTTTCTGTCCTGCAGTTGCACATTGTCTGGTGATGTTGAGCTGCTTGTCCATCAACACCCTTTAGTCCTCCCCCACAGCGCTGCTCTCAACCCATTCTCCTCCAAGCATGTATTTTAATTCCGATTCCAGATTCAAGGACCTTATTCTTGGCCTTGCTGAACTTCATGAGCTTCTCACAGATCAACCTGTCAAGCCTGTCAAAAGCCCTAGAACTGTTAAAAAACTGTGTGGATGTGACACTTAAGGACATGGTTTAGTGGTGAACATGTGGTGGTGGTGGGTTAATGGTTGGACTTGAGGATCTTAAGGATCTTTTCCGATCCTAATGATTCTATGTCATGCAGGACAGTGTCAGGTGCTTTGCACAAATCCAGATAGAGTTATTTTAGCACTCAGAACAGTGTACTCTACATAATGAAAATATTTTTTTAATTATACCGTATTTGTGACATAAAAAAAAATAGATGACATTGCTCATGACTCATATACAGTCATTTCAGTTTACAGGTTGTTGTTTTATGAGTCAGACGATGGCTTCTCGGCAGACTCAATGGACCCCCTGAGGGGTATCAGTGAAGATCATATCAGTTTTTTCTCAGTTCTTCTAAAGATTAGGTATTAATTAACAATTCAGAGGTAAGATTATACTTGCACCTGAAAGTGATGGCATTTTAGCCGCTGATGGTCATAAAGGCAGAAACAGCAAAACCACTCTCCTCAAACATTAAATTGATATCTTAGCTGAGTTTTCTACTGTAAGTGACCTAATAAATAGTTGCATAACATAGACTCTATTTGCATTTGTTTCTCAATGCTTTTAATGGATGGAAAAAATACTATAATAAATTTCAATTTGCCAATTATTCATAACTTTTTGATGGAGCTATAGGGCATAGTGCATGTGAATCCACACCCTCCAGTATCTGTTCCTCCTCCTCTTTTATGGAAGACTTTTCTTTATAAAAATAAAAGGCACAAAACCTCATTGACATGCTTTTGGTTATGAGTTTTAGATACCTGTAGTCTATTAGAAAAAATAAACAGATAGCAATCATTTTCCTGTATTATAGGTAGTATGCCAACCCTGACACATTGATTCTGCCTTCCATTGTTTCTCATTCTATTTGGGAATTAGGGGACAAGTTAAATGCCATCTAGGAATTGATACATTATTAGATATGTATGCAAGATAGGCTAGTATGTTTTAGATCATGAGTTTTAGACAAGGTTGTGGTGAAGAACATCATTGTGGCAGTCTAGGCATAAAAGGCAGGGATATTAAAAATGTCTCCCTCATATACAAGAAGAGAGAAATTTACTCCTGTAAATGACATTACAACACCAAAATGAAAAAATAGAAAGCATGCCTATATCATATAGCTTTGTGCAATGGAAAACTCTCTAATGTTGCCTTTGTACTGCTTGTGAGAGTCAAGCTTCTCCTCTGTGCTTTGAGGCATGAGCCTTCCCTCACCCCAAGGGGCAGTGCCCACAGAGGTGTAGCAGGTAGAAAGGGAAGTGAGCAGTACCTTTGACATCTGCTATTTGGACGTGGCTTGCCTCTGCCCTGCAACTTCATCAGGTGTGCTGGCATGCCTTCACTCTCACCACATCACAAGGGACAGTTTCCTGGGTGTAACGCTTTAAATGCAGCTAGATCCCACACCTGGACTTTTTTCTGGGCTAAAAATACTGTGAAACTGAATTGAGAGCTACAGTTTTTCATGGCAGTTGTGGCATGATCCTAGGTAGCATTTATGCCATATTTCTGCAGCTGTAATACTCTACGGTTTTCTAAAAATGTATACAGGGTCCCAAGGGACAAAGTCAGAGCTTTGTGAGACTTGTCACAGGGGGTACAAGACTCCCTAATAGCAGACCTGGCTGTGAATCCCTGCCTTGCTTCCTGGTCTGCAGATGAAGGCAGCTTCCTTCTCTTTTCTTGCCCATTTTTCCTCTGTCTTGAAGAAGTGCTGTTCAAGAGAGTTCACTGGTGGCATCATTATCATGATAGCATCATGCAGCAGTTGCTGCTCCACCTCCAAAGCACTTTGCAATCAATAGTTTAATTGAACTTTTCTATGAATTGAGATAAAAGAGTATTTTATCAATGTTGTCTGAACATAACCAAGATTTCCTCTTTTGGATGAAATGTTACTGAATATTTCTGAGATTTTCTGCTCACAAATCTTTTCCTAGCTTGCAAATATAATGATAGCTTTCAAGGACTTACTCAAAATATTAAGATCTTAACTATTAATTACAGTCTGCAGTTTTAATGGGGTTGATCCTGGCTGTGTGATTTTCACAACTCTGGTATGTGTTCTCTTTATTTATATTCAGGGCTTTATTCTTTGGATAGCTTAGGTGGCATTGCAAATTATTTTTGAAGGTTCTGTTTTAAGAGGTCATGTTCTAATGTCAGTTAAGAGCATACAGTCTAGCCTAAAGATTATGTGATAACTGAGCTATCGAATTCCTTTGGGCATGTACTACCTATGTCAAAAAATGAACCATATGTCCACTGTCCAGTTGAATACATATGTAAGCTTCAGTGACTCAGTGGGAGCACACTTGCTAATCTTTAAGAGCTCCACATGAAACACAATAGCATCTGCTCCCATCTGTATGAATTCCCAGCAAAAGCGATGCTTTACACATGCAGTGTAGAAATATATGTAATGAAAAAAACCCATAAAACATACTGACACATTTTACCATCATGAAAATTGAATAAGAAGCTGATATCCATGAAATGTATTTTGAGATTCCCCTATTATTTCCCAAGGAGATATGTTGTTCTAATTCCTATATCAAGGAGAGTCATAGTTTCTATGGTCTTGCTACTACTTTGTGTTGCTGTAGAATTTAAAGATTGAGGTTTAAGGCTACAAAATTTCATCATGTAAAAACACACAATAGAGTAAACCTCTTTATCCCAGATAATTTCCCACATGGAAAAAGCCAAGCAGATATACCAAACAGATAGGGGCATAAAGAGATAGTAATTTTGCACATGACTGTAAACAATGGTCCTCACATATGGCACCCTTTCGAGTTATTAGCTCTAGAAATTTATGTGATTAATAGACTTAAGAGTGATATCATATTCCTCCATGAATTTAATATTTCATATGCTCAGTAAATTCATATTTATAAATCAACTGAATACTTAATTCTCTATTTCAGTTCTCCAATGTTTGGGGAAATGAAGTGCTAAGGAATTTTACTGAAAAGTAACCATATTTATTTCCAATACTGATATAATTTCTGATATTGAACTTCTTTCTTCTTCAGATGAGAAATGACTGTGTGTGACCTACAGGGAAATTTCAGTATATTGAAAACCAAACATTCCAGATAGAAATAGAAAAGAAATAATATGGATGAAAAATGAAAATTACTGGACCTAGTGCCTAAAATTCAGCACTACTTCTGTACATCAGCAAATGATCTACCTACCTAAATGATGTAGGTTAGTATGTGAAGACATTATATTCTAGTTAGATCATTTTTCCTATTCTCTAGTTTTAATTTTTTTATTATTGTTATTTAATTTA
This sequence comes from Hafferia zeledoni, assembly GCA_035583235.1. Classification (NCBI taxonomy): domain Eukaryota; kingdom Metazoa; phylum Chordata; class Aves; order Passeriformes; family Thamnophilidae; genus Hafferia; species Hafferia zeledoni. The sequence continues at coordinate 35,461,986 of JAWWEV010000115.1, forward strand.
ACAGACACAGGCAAAGTCAAGATTGGTGAGCTGGTTTCATATACTATCAATAGTCTTATGTGGTTTCTTTAAAAGTGATATAAAGAAACAGTGCACAATCCCTGATCAATACTCTGAAGTGCATTATTACTTAAATTGAATTTTTTGTTATGCAAATTGCATGCTACCACACTTCAAGCCAAGACGTAATCATGGACAGTAAAATGAAGATGAGAGAAACAAAAAGACAGACAGCAAAGAAATCTTATTTATTTCACTAAAGGCTGAAAATGCACAAAGGCAGGTAGGTGGAAGGATAAGACAAGCATAATATTTCAGATCAACACTGACTGAAATTAAGAAAATGAAAATAAAAGAAGTAAAAACATTAATCAACACTGTTCAAAGAACACATTAAAGAGTTCGCCTTCTTTTTTTCTTTTTCTTTTTTTTTTTTTTTTATCAGACAAGTCTTCTTTACTGTAGCATAATGAGACAGTGATAGGAGACTTTTCACCTTTCCTTCATTAACTGTTTCAACTGGTTCTGACCCATTTGCCCTTCTTCACTATAGTGCCATCTAAGACTTAATAACTTGGTAATTGCTGACTTTCTTGGTTGCCTAAGAATAAATTGCTACTTCATTTGAATACAATGTCCCTTTCTACTCAGAAATAATGATGAATATTGCTGAATTTATTATTCTAATTGTTGTATTTACATAGAACATAAGAATCTTCAGCCTCTAAAAATCCCCCACTTTTATAGTGTTATATTGACCTTTCTTGTGACAGATCTCCTTATCCCAGATGTGACTGAGAAATTTAAAATCCAATTTGAAATGTTAAGTCCTTCTGGCCTTTTGTAGGATATTCAGTGGAACACTGGACATTGCACTGATCCACATGTGAGATGTGCAAGGAGAAAATTACAGATAGAGGGAAAACATGAACCTTTCAGCTTAAGGCCTGATGGCCATTTTCCTAAGGTGTCCCTTCTAGAAAGCTTACCTTGTTAGTCTTTACAGTGCAATAACGATTATTTCATTCCTGATTGTACAGGTGGAATCTGTCGAGCTATTCGTTCTGTGAACACTCCAGGCACCACATCTCTTACAGCAGAGTCTATGGAGAAAACTCAGTTCCCTCAATGCTACAAAACTAAGATTTTTCCACCTGTATTTTCAGTTCTGCTTCTTGCAAGCATAACCCCTCTATAGATATCCTTTGCAAAGGAAACACCATCAGGTCTGCGTAATTGATCTGAAGTTAGTAGTTCTCACTATTCTGTTCAATACTCACTTCAAATCCCATTGCTCAAGCCTGTGCTAGCTGGCATACAAGAATGCAAGAGGCCAAATAGACACTCTTCTTTCACTGTAAAATCCTTACTATTCTTCCATGAGATTTCCAGTCACTCCAAAAAGAGTTGCAGCTTTGTTAGTGTGAAATACATGTTAGTTCACTGTACCAATCACTGCTTTTTCATTAACATAATCTCACCAATTACTATACCAGTGCAGAAAGCAATCTAGCAGGAAAGGTCTCTAGAAATTTTGATTTAACTACTACATTCAATTATTGGTATATCCATGTGAATATCTATCGAAATGAACTTCAGTGTCCTGGATCGCTTACAGAGCAAGACTAGAAGACCTAAAAACCATTTCTGGCCTTAAAGGCCTCTGAATTTATGGCATTACTGAGAGAGCAGTATGTTGACTCTTATCAGCCAATCTTGACAAAATAAAATACCATCTCACTAGTTTTTGCTTCTTCTACAGCCTTTTGCACCTTGAAAAAATTCAGAAAGAAGGATGTACCTTATGATCCAAATTTCTTTTCTAACATGTAGTTCTCTCAAACCCTCCACATACACAACTTTGCAGTATTTTATTACTAGTTTGCTGAAAAAGTTGGCCTTGTTGCTGAACATGACACAAACCTGTACTTTCACATAAAGGCAAGTGTCTTCAGTTGCCTGGAGTTTTGAGACATTTTTTGAATTGGATGTCTTCTGTACCCTCTGTGCGCCTTTTGCTTTCACCTTCTTTCACCTTCCCCTGGAAGACAATATCTTGCAGCAAAGTTACTTCCTTAAGTGAATATCAGCTTCGCTATAATCCAGCAAGAAGATTAAATTCAATTTCACCTTGTTTTTCCAGTGCTATGAGGCACAGCAACTAAGTGAACATCTGTTGTTCAAATACAACCGACTCAACTCTCCAGGAAATAGCCTATAAAATTCGAAACAGATTCCATCCTGAAAGAAAACAAATGAAAAAGCCCCACCAGTTTTATACTCCATCCTGTAGAGTGTCAGCTACCTGGGACTTACTGCCACAATGTAGTTTCTTTAAGAGGCTTAGCAGCCAATGTGAGCATAATGCAACTGAAATCAGTGGAGCTCTTCTCAGCTTCGTCAGTTGAGTGTGTGTATATATATATATATATATATATATGGGGCGGTCCCGTGGCGTAATGGTGAGCACTCCAGTCTCTGACTCCCAAGGTCACGAGTTCGAGTCTCAGTAGGGGACCGTCCGCGGCAGTTAAATG
>JAWWEV010000115.1:35465545-35566449 GCA_035583235.1 Hafferia zeledoni
GAACTTCCCTTCAGGTAGTTATAGACAGTGATGAGGTCACCTCTGAGCCTCCTCTTCTCCAGGCTAAACAACCCCAGCTCCCTCAGCCTCTGCATAGGGCCTGTGCTCCAGTCCCTTCACCAGCCTTGTTGCTCTTCTCTGGACCCGCTCCAACACCTCAATATGTCACATTCCTCACTGGAATACCGGAGTGCTTCTCAGCTGCACATAGAGCAACATTGGTACTATACTATCTCAGGGACATCTAAGAGCTTTGCCATACAGACTGGTCTCCCTGTAGAAAGAACCTGTAAAAGAATTGAAGTAAGAAATAGGCTCATTTCATTCATACATGGCGTATATGAGTCTCTAGACTGTACCAAAAAGCATTAGTTATTATTTTAAATAAAAAGTCTTATTTCCTTTGTCTTTCTCTCTACAACTATATTTCATGTTGATGCAACAATCTCAGATTATGTATTCCATCTTACATTTATAATCGTATTTTTCAATTCAATTCATACACTCTGGAGATACCAGAATTGGGAAAATATGAAATATTTGGCTTATTTCAAGATCAAATTATATGACATTAAACTAAACCTTTTTTGAAGCTGAAATGTCTTCCTCTGAGGAACAACTAACTTAAGTTTTCCACCTTCATTCCCTGTCTAGGATGTCACTCTCACATATTTCTGAAGTATTTTGTTGCTACTGCAGTTTGAAGTTTTTCTTTTTTCTAAAACTATGCTTGATTGCCTTAGAGTTGTGGCTTTTGAGAAAGATTTGCTACCACTTGAAGGTTCATTAGGCCCAAGGCAGAAGTATATAATTCACCACTTAATGTAAGTGTGAAAATTCAGCAGAATCCAAATTACAGTTTTCATCTGTTTACCTTTTCTCACATATTCCTTGCAGTTCTGATAGCCCTTAGTCTTTACTCTGATTTTTTTATGGGCTTGAACCTTCTACCCTTTTATTCTTTATTCTCTTTCACTTGCATCTTTTTTATTTTTTTTCCCTTAGGAGAAATTAGTAGTGATCACCAATGGCTGAGTTGCTTTGAATAATTCTGCTGTATGCAAGCAACCAGATGTGGTATTTCAATACGACGCCAACAAGAGTTGATTTTACAAAAAAGAGAAGCTGGCAGATCTAAGTGCTCCCTAAAAAGAAGGAAATTCTATTTTCTGTGAGTTGTTGTGCATTAACAAGAAAACTGAAGCTGGTGATTTTGAAAGACAATGGTGTAACAAGCAAAGAAAAACTCTAACAGGAACTTCTTTGTAGTCATCTGCAATGGTTGACAGAATTTAGAGGTTTGATGCTCAAATACATGCAAAATGAAGCCTGCCTTTAATAAAAGAAAAACTGGAGTTTTCTTCTTCTATTTTTTTTTTCTGTTCCGGTACCTCAGAAACATACATATAACATGGAAGTCATAGCTCTATACGCCTTAAATGGTAAAATAGTCACTACTTGAAATTAGGTTAGAATTGCTTCTAGACTTCTAAGTCAAAACAAGAGGCTATGGCCTTGCTGAACCATACTCCTGCCTCTGCCTGAGTAGTCCAAGGACATCTGTGAGATGCCTGTCACTGGAGCTGTCTCTGCAATATTCAGGATATTCAGAAGTGGGGATTGCTCTTTATGAAACAGCACTGCCAGAGATGGGGAGAGCCTCATCCTAGGGAAGATGGCTCAGCCAGAAATTTCAGTGAGAATTGGACAATTAAATCCCTGGGGTCTCCTTCCCCCTGGAGGAGAGGAAGGAAATGAAAGATGGTTATTTTCACTTTATGCATTAAAATATAGCCTGATGGTTACTCAACACACTGTGATCTTTATGACAAATTGGTTTTGCTTCTAAGACACCACACACACAAATCTCTAAAGTGTCTGCATTTCCAGAAGATAGAGAATTATTGTGGGTCTTGGTAGATATCTGAGGAACAAACAAGAAATAAAAATAAATCAGTTCACAGATAATACTTTAAGATCATTTGGGTTTTGCAGAAGGCACATGCATTTGAAGAATCACAGACTTCATTCATTCACCTTGCGCCCAGGGATCAGCAGTGGGGCTGGGACTGCAACCTGGAGAGAGCACTGAGATGGGATCCCAGCTGACTGAGACAGGATCCCAGATTTTCACCCAGCAGATGACACTGACTCCCATTTGTATGACCTCTGACCCATCCAGAACTGGGTGAGCTGGCTGAAAGTCCTTAGCTGAGTTGGGCTGGAGGGATCCCTACTCTGGTGCATCTTTGGGTGTCACTAAGGGACCAGTTTCAGACTCCCTGGACAGCTGGCATGCATTAATTACCCCTTCAGGAATGTTTCAGTCATGCTTCCAAGCTCTTGCCTGTAAACAGCAATTCCAGGAACTCTTTTTAAGGGGAATTTCACTCCTGAGTGAAGCAAGTAATGCAAGGAATTTGAGCATAGGCTTATAGCACTGCTGCTGCAGTCCAGTCCTGTGAAGATTAACAATGTACATTTTACCAAACCTTGCCTCAGGGTTGTTGGTAAGATCCAAGAACATAATAATGTGGTTAATCTAAACTCCTATTTATTTGAACTTCAGGGCACGTAAGTCCATAAAATAGGCAAGTCAAAAGAGATTAAAAAAAAAAAAAAAAAAAACAAAAAAAAAAAAAAAAAAAACAAAACAAAACTAACCACTGCTTCTAATGGTGGAGTGGGAGGGGAATCTGATAATGCTTTAATCTGGTCTTGGAAGGATTTATATAACCATGAAGGAGCAGAGTTGTACTTGTGTCTTCAGACCTAGCAGAACTAAGCCCCATACCATTAGTAACAGAAATATAGCTTTAGCTGATTTTTCAGGGTTTTATTTAAAATGAGAATGTTCTACAACAAAAAATAGAGGCCAAACAGCTTTGGCGATTAATACAGTTTTAATAAGGATTGTTATGTACTGTAGCATTATTCTCTGGGCACATTGATGTTCCTGTTTACTCTTTGCTCCTTTCCTCAGTGTGAAAGCTCTCCCTTCTCACTAATTAAATTTCATTACCTCCCACTAAAGAGAAGAGACTGAGAGATTGCTGCCTGAATGCCTTTGACACCCTTAATCAATCCCTAGAGAACAAATAATGACCCTATTTTTGTTTCTTTTTTAACTTGTAACCTCTTTTTCCCCCATTCTAAGACACAATTTCCCCAGTCATTTGAATTTATGTCTATCTTCAATCTCAGGACCTTAATGACAAGTAATTCTATGGTCATGTAAGTAATCAATAAGAGGATAGTTATTTGTCTCATCTTTGGCATATATTAAACTTACAATGTCATTTTGCACTTAAAAGTTCACTTTAGCATAATTCGTGGAAAACACTGGAATCTTGCTATCTGGCGACACCACCAACACTGTTTTTACTCAGTGTTATCTGCAAAGTTATTCATGTAGAAGTTAGACTTTAGTTACAGGGTTTCCATTAATTTTACCTCCTTTTTTTATTTTTTTTTATTTTTTTTTTAATTTTAAGGACAAATCCATATGCAGCAAACCTCCACTGATTTAGGAGAAGTGACATCACACATGAAGTCTATTATAATTATCAATTTGGGACATAGAGAACTGGCTGCTAAGGACACTCGTTACTAGGTAGTAAATCTGATCTTGTCAGAAAGACCAGGTGAAAAAAATAAGAAAAAGTGGCCTCTACCACTTTTACATATGTGTATGTAATGGAGGGGGGAAATGTATCACTCATTTCCCACCCAAAATAAAGCACAACTTTTGCCTTTAGGCAAGGAATGGTAAGATTAAATTTCCTCTTAACTAAGTAGCATTTCAACTCCTATGTAAACAGTGGCAGCCCTCAGCTAGTGAATCAAGATGATGGCTTTACTTGTACTTTAAAGCATCAATACACAGAATATTTACATACATGCCAGTACAGGTATAGGTAAGTTTTATCCCCTGAGGTATTATCTTTCAGTTCCTTATTGACTTCCAAAATGAAGCCTTGAAAAAAATTTCAGTTTTTCATTTGACTTCATGAGACCACACCCCCATGGTGAAACTTTGTGAGGCTCAATTACATTTATGTGACCACTTACATATGAAAGCATGTACCAACTGACTGTCATAAGCCACCCAAATATCTAAGTTTCTAAACTATCCAATTGTCATGGTAGCACTGAGGAAATGATCTGTATGTCCTTCTTGATATGCAAAGCTACTGCTGCACCACTCTTCAGACTTTTTGTTTAGAGCAGCCTTCCCTCTCGGATCCACTTTCATTGCTGGAAGATATATATTTGGTACACAAGCTATCAGTTCTGTTGCTGATGGACTTCTTTTGGTTTTGGGGTTTTTGTGTGTGTGTGGTTTTTTGGGAGGTTTTTGGGTTTTTTTGGTTTTAATGATTGCATAATGGTTCAACTACCTACCTGCTGCTTTAGGGAAGTCTCAGTTTTACAGATCTCTCCATGCTTTAATGAGGAAACTAGCAGCATATTTTTATTTCTGGATCTATCTAAATCCTCTTCTTACCATGACAGGTATTACCCACATAGTATAAACCACTCTCCAATTAACTGCAAGACAGCTATGTAACCTAATAAGTGGCAAATATTTAGAGGGTTTCAGATGACAGAAAACACTCACTTTCAAGACTATGTAAATTTAAAAAAATAAGTAGCAAACCCTAAAATCTCTCATCCATCACAAAAGGGTATATGAAAAAAGTTAGAGGAGCTTTTGGGGTTTGTTTTGTTGCTTGGTGTTTTGGGGGTTTTGTGTTGTTGGTTTTTTGTTTTTGTTTTTTTTAATAAACTAATATGGAAAGGTTAATGAAGTGAACTGTGCAATATTGGTCCTGCTATTTGGAATAACAATTTGCTTATATTACAGGAAGAGTTAGAAGAAACCATGTGAATTTATTCTTTCAGGTCCACAATTATTGAGGAAAACATAAGGTTGTCCAAAAGGAAGATTTTAGTTTTAGATCTCTTTCACAGACATTCTGAATTAATTAAGACCAGTTTCATAGTGTGTCTTTAACTATTTTTTTGTCACCTGAACATGGATATTTGAAAACAAAGACAGCTTATCTAACTTACAGGATGTTGCAAGTGCAAAAGACAACATAATGTTAAAGACCTTAGTTTTTTAAGAAAGATACAGGTGTTCTGTGGCTAAAATGGATCTGAGTATTCGTTTTCCTGTGAAAATGATAAGGTATTTCTTTTGTCTTCCTAATCGGACCTCCCTATAAAATCTGTATAAAATATTGGTTCCATCTGTCAATACATTGCTGGAGTGTAGATCACTCCATCTTGTCTCAGTCCACTCAGCTACACTCACCAGCAACGACCCAGTCAGAAGTGATGAAGTCAGAGTGGGGCATGGAAACACAGTACTCCCCCTTCTGCCAGAACCTCTACAAAGGTGTGGATAGACGTAAATAAATGCATGCTCACAACATATGGACATAAACAGGTCATTTTCCTTTTAGAAGTCAAAAAGCATTGAATAAAATAAAATAAAATAAAATAAATAAAATAAAATAAAATAAAATAAAATAAAATAAAATAAAATAAAATAAAATAAAATAAAATAAAGGCATGGTGCTGCTCTTGATGGGTTTTTCAGCATAGCAAAATGGGGATCATATTTTTCTGAACAGTGAAATCAGATTCATGTTCCATCCATAACCAGTTCTGGAGACAAAAAAACAACTGCAAGTATCAAGTCCCTAACAAATATCTTTTGTTCAATATGCTTTTAAGAAAAAATGTTTCAAATTCTTTTGAAAGTCCAGTTTTTTATAACTTAAGTAGAGCAATCTTTGGAATCTTTTTATAAATGTTACTTTCTTATATCTAAGGTAAAAATGTGATACAACCTTTCACTCCCCTGCTTCATTCAGTGGCAAAACTCTGATAAACTCCAGCAGGACTGAAGTTTTGCTTCAGTTGTTTGTTCATTTTTACCCACTCAACTTTATAACATTTCTGTGCTACATCATTACTTCTCTCAGACCAATTACAATACTTGCCATATACTACTCTTATGAAATTGCTATCAATATTCATTACACATAGATTGAAAAGTAAAGCATCTGTTTTATACAATGACTAAAGTATATCAGTTAAATAATTCTGAGTAAAATTGGAGTATTTATGTCCCCTTCCTATTGTCAGTCATATCTGGAGGTGGAAAGATTCTTTCATTGGCTAAAGCTGCATAGGAACAATTTATGGCAACTGTGATCAAAATTGCTGTTTGATGATGCTTGAAAGATTATTGTATTTTATTTTAAAGTGTGATTCCAATCTAGCGTCATTAGACTATTTTTCACTTTCATGAGATTTCTGGGATAGGAAGAAAATATAGGAACATTTAATATACAATACAGTTTGACTCATATGTCCAAGAAGATGCATCAAATCCTATGAAAAAATTATTAAAAAAAAAAAAAAAAATACATAACAATACCAATTTAGTTTCATCCATATTTGAAGGAATAACAGAAGGTAGAGTTTCTGGGCTCTGTTCTATTTTTATTAGAATTACACTACAAAATAACTGGTGCAAATCCCTTTGAGTTTGTCACTGACTACAGGCAAAGGATAAAACCCTGTGGCAAAACATAAACACTAAGCACAGTTCCATGGTCTCAGTTCAGACAAAAGATCCATTGAACTCATAAGAGATGTTTGCTTGGGGAGGAACTGAAAAAGCACTACGCTGGCTTGTGATAGCTCCTGGTTGCAAACACTAATTATACATACATCTGAAGAAAAAAAAGGAAACATACTACTTAGCTGACAGCTATGGGTATCTTACTGTGAATTACTTTCTGCTTTATGGTTTTGTGTGTATAGATTTTAATCCTCTTAGAACCCAAGGAAGGGACTCATTTGACCTAATTTCAAATTTCTAAATGCAGAGGTCAGCATCTGAGGTGGTTGTCTAGACTAGAATTTTGTCAGAAAAAGTAGGCAATTTTGAGATACGAATCATCTCAGCTTCAGGCAGATACCTGAATTAGATAACAACAGTCACATATATAATGCTTTCTACTCATCAGTCACCATAAAACTAGCCTAGACCACTGTTTCAGAAACAGACTAAGGCATTATAGTTTGGTCGGTTAAATCTTATTCTCCAGGTGAATCAAAACCTTTTATCCCAATACCAGTCACGACTCAAAATTGAAATCCCTCAGAAGCAGGAGCGAAGAAAATCTGTTTAGCCTTTTGGACAGTAAACATCTTGGTTGGTAACACCTCTTACTGCATTGCCCAAGTCAGAGAGGGCACGGCAAGGATTGATCCAGAAAGACTATAGTGTTAGACTTTATAAGTTCTAAACATGACAGCAGTAAGTACTAGAAGTGTCAGAGCTAATTATAGCTGTTTTACTTTGTTGTACTAGAGGGTCAAACATGGCACTGAACTGGGGCAGCTATGCAAGCATTTGCCTATAGAGCAGCTGCATTGCAGCACCTGCACAGCAGGTGGGATGAGAATCCCTCTGTTCTGGATAGAGAACAGCTAATGGCAGATGTGCAGGTCAGGATGAGCAGTGGTGAATGGCAGTGAAAGGACTTGGGTTTGATTCTGCTTTTCTCTTGGTACATAGATTCTTCTCACTCTTCTTTCCACTCTAGGGGTGGCATCTCTAGCAGTGCCATTTCTTTCAACTATCCCCACAAACTCATTATGACTGGCATGTGCAGGCATTTGAAATGTTTGGTTTGTTTTTTTTCTAATTTCTCTCCTTTCCAGTTAGGAAAAAAAAAAAATAGCCTTCAATGACTTAAAACACAATCTTCATATATATAAAATTATAATTCTGATAAATATGGAATTACATGAGGTTATCTTGTGCCTGTCAGGGCATATCATGTTATGTCAGCAGCAATGTAATATCTTTGATCTACTATAATCCTGAATGATTTGAGAAAACATGGCACATGCTATATCTGAACATTGTTATTAGAAATGAAAGAATTTAAAATAAAATTATTAGCAAGTTACTCATTCACACCAACTTGTACCATGCAAGTACTAAATGTTGTATATAAACTTCTGGTGATTTTCCTCCCTGTTGCTTTAAAAAGTAATTGCTACTTGCCCATAAACTCTCTGTCTACAATTTCTTGCCAAACCCCATCTGAAATCACTGAAATACAGCTCTCAAAATGCCACTGGGTGAGTGACATCTATTTATGGCTCCTTATAGACTGATCTTCTTTGTTATCTTTGTTTCTTGTTGAAGGAAAGTAGCTTAATCCCTTTGGGTCCAAAGTGCCACCTAGTAAACAGCTCTGTGAGAAGTTTTTCTATACAAATTATTTTGAAGTGACTTAGAATCATCTCCTTTAGCCCAACTGGCACTTCTGCCTCTCAGTTAATCCTAGAAAAGACTAAGAAATGGTTAATTCAGTCTGGATGCACTCAGTGCTAGAACTTGAGCCTTTTTTCCTTGTAGGTCTGCCCTTCTGTTATTCACACTGTTCTTTCACCCTGACTAAAATTATAAGTTGAACTGAAAAGATAGTTTGTAACAGGCTAAAACCATATCACCAGATATTATGGTCAAACATGAGCCCCAAAGTCAATTGTTGACCTGAATAGTTTACAGTCTTTTCTGTACAAACATGTCAAAAGGAAAAAAAAAGGGTCCCTTTCAGAAGCCACGGTAATAGCATAAACTATCCCTAGGTAGATGTTCATGAAGCACAAACCATAGTAGCCATCGTCATTGCTACAATGTCTTTGTCAGAAGTCAGCAGAGGCACTGATCCCTGTTATCAGCTTGGACATAACAGAATTGCAGCAGCCACCACATGATATAATGGCCAGCCTTTCACATTCTCATATTATACAACCTCAGCTGTGCATAAAGACAGATGAGCAGAAGACTAAATTGCTAAGGAACCATAATATGCTGCATACTGTCAAAGATTTCCTACAATTAGGAAGTCTAAATTCCTATTATCTATGATTTTGAAACTCTTCTAAAATATAAGATTGGTCATTTACCTCTCCATGGCTTCTGTAGAAAACCATCCGCTGAGAAGTTACCGTAGTTACAGTTTAGAAACATGCCATATCATCTTTTTACATTGAGAGGTATTTTTCAGCATAAATAAAGTTAATATCATAAATCCACAGACTTTGGCATCTAAATGGGCCAAGGAGTAAACACACTGCACTTTAATCCTTACCGAAGCCCTAGAGCCAACAACGACTTGTGTGAGCACAGAGGAATTCAGTGTCCCTGGTGACCACACCCTGAGGGCTTTTCTGTTCCTTGTCAAGGAATTAGATTCAGAAGCACTTCAAAATCCCAGGGCACTGAAATGTATGATGTCAGACAGCTGACTGTCACAGGTGCTTGATTTGAGGTGGATACTTTAGGTTTTAGGGAGAGATAAATATTTCAAGTTTATTATGGATAGATAAAGAAGGAAAGACAAAAATCAGTCCACAAATAAAGCAGCTTCTGTGTCTCTTCTTGGCTGTAGCTCCACTCCATGATAAAACAAAGCTTGTGAAAGGAACTATCCCTTTACATCATTTCTGAAGAATGGAATGTTTTTGACTAAGTTTAATATAGGTTAGTATGAAAGATACTGCTTTACCTGTGGCTGTCTAAAGAAAGGTTTTAATTTTAAAAAGACTTGACATTTTTATTAAAACTACTTATGTGGATAACACACACTCTGTCAAGCACATAAACTCTTCTATATGTCAACATCAGTGTGTGGAGGAAACTTGGGGTTTTTCTTCCAGTTGTTGTGGGAGTCCAGCTCCTGGATGAGCCTGGAGGCTCCTGGGAAGTTTACCTGAGCAAAACAACAAGCTTAAACCACTCCCCGTAAGGGGCTTCGGACATTACCTTATATGTACAAAATGCAGCCTAAGCCAATAGGGTCAAAGTCTTGGCCCCTAGGCGGGGTCAGATGAGAGGTCATATATGTGATTGTAATTTGAATAAAGTAGAGATTTGCCTGGACATCGCATCGGTGTGCTCTCTCCGTTTAAGCAGGCCGCAACAAGTTGTATCAATTGTCTTACAGGAGATACTACATCTCTTTGCAAACTTTGATGTACTTAGCACTAATTTGGAATGCCTATGTACACATAGATCTTTCCCCATGCAGCGAAATATTTAAAAATTCAAGGAAAAAAACCTTCCTTGGACTTTACTGGAGGATATTTGTCAACAGATGTGCTGGCTGTCAACAGCCTCTGGTATGGTATTTATTTAATGTAATGCTTTAATCTACTGAAATGAAGAGCTTTGACATGGAGACCAGCCCTTTCTTTATGCTTTGTGTGAGGCCCATTCAGTGACTGTTTGAAAAATATTCACTGGATGTGTTCCTAGCAATGAGCTAGCTGTAGAAATTTCTTATTTGGACTTTTCTGGAAGTTTGGAGCATCAGCTTCATGCTGGCATGACTAGGTTGTGTGGTTATGTAATGACTCCACATGTTTCTGAGAAGGTAGGTAATGTAGTGGTACAGAACAGGGCAAGGGGAGTTTAAACAGCCTAAATGTGAATCTAGATGACAAGTAGGTCTGGGGTATCACTCCCTTTGCAGCTCCTGCTTCCAGCAGAAAGGCCATGGCCAGTAGGAAGCAACATAAAAAAAGTAAATGTCTGCAGTAATGTTTTACAATGCAATTCTTTCCAAAGACTAAGTTATTACTGCACTTTGGAGTCAAAATGTTATGATAGGCTATATATAAAAAAAAAAAAAATTCTTTTGGTGATGGGATGAAGAAGATGGCAAAATATTTTCTCATCAAGCTCTGGAAACAGGGAACAAATGGTAAAAACATAGGACTCTTCCAGTGTCATTATAAATGTCTAAAGAAAAAAAAAAGCATGTAAAATAAATGCTAAAGTGCTCTATAAAACCCACTATAGTAGGAACAATGTTAGCTGCAGTAAAATATAACAGTACCAAAGGTGAAGTTTCACACCAAATTTTCTAACAGTGAATAACAAAAGGATTTTTGTTCCCTTCGAAGCTTTAACCAGAGAATCTATTTCTTTAGTGTGTTATTTTCAGACCTTCTGCCTTTTGTAGTCCCTACACTCAGCATCTGATAATTTTTGGGGATATGCTAATGATTTCATTTTATTGCTCAAGGGGAAGTTCCTTTGATTTGCGATTATAGAAGTCCATTTTGGATATGTTCTCCATGTGCTGTTGTATGTTTAGAGCAGAAATGTGGTGATTATTAAAAAAAATCCAGTGAAGATATATATTTCCCAAAATGTCTAGAAGGCTAATGCCTGGGGTCACAGCTGATTCAAGTGATCAGTCTAATGAGAAAGGATCTGCCTAATTTCTGTTTGTTTTAACTTTTAAATAATGTATCTTCCAAGAGTGTCCTTATTAAGAAAGTTTCTCTATGACTTGCACTGTCTTCTCATGCGCATGTTTACAGTTTTTCAGTGCTAATGATTCTTCCAAGTTTCAGGATGAATTATTCTTGTAAAGCCTAATATCTTGGGGGCAAAAGTGTTGGTGACATGCCAGATTGAGTTTACTTTTTGAAGTGTAGTAAAGAGAATAAACAAGTTTAACTGCCTTAAGTTCCAAAGCCTGGAATACAAAACATAAATTGGTTTGAAGGATCTAATACCAGGAAATCTATGTGCCTATCTTAGTTTCTAAACTGATCCCCTTTATAATTAAATAGAAGAAGTTCTAGTTATAGACATTTAAAGTTGTTTTATTAACATATTTTAGCAAACAAGTATTTGAACATTGATAAAAATATTGTAATTGCCCATGTTCAACAGTATATGTTTGAATTTTAATATATATAATCATCCCAAAGGAAGTGCTATACTATTTTTAACTTTATTCTGGAAGCATAGAAAACATGCATACTTTCAAATAATATCACAAAACTGCTAAACAATGTTGCTTGTTTGTGTTTAGCACAAATTACCACTTGCGCAAGTGGCAATATTTGTTTGTGAAAGATTTTGGGTTTAGCTTACATGTATTCTAGTCAGATAAATATATCTCAGGGATTAATTTTTAGCAAATAAATTCTTTGTAAACATAGTTTGAGAAAGACTCTTACAGTTTGCTCTTTCCACCCTACAGCATGTTACATGATTGAGAAATCTTTAAGCCCCATATACTCACTGATAGATAAAGGAATTAGAGGGTGACTTTGTAGGCTGTGATAAGAAAAGAAGGAGTTTATTTTCTGTTTGTTTTGCTCTAACCTTCATTAAGCTTTACATGAACCAGCCATTTTTTTCAGACATAGGATGCTTTGTCAAAACCTAGTTTAGAATATTTGAATATCAAGGACAAGAAAAAACATGATGGTCTAATTTTTTCATGTATAGTTATTGCCAATATATTTGTGCCATTCAATTTTTATTACTGTGTAGCTTTAGCTTCTAGGAGATTACCAAGTTAGCTAAATCCCTGATAAATATTTATTTTTATCCAAATCTTCTTTACATTTGCAAATCCCTACTATACAATTTTTTTTTTTTTTATCTGATATTTCTGCAAGGTTTGGGAAACAAGTCTCTGTATGCAAGTCCACCATCTCATGGCCCCACGGATGTTCTTCACTGCAGGTTGGCAGCGTGTTGGGTGCTCTGTGGCTTGCAAAACTCTGTCAACAGCCCCTCCCCACAGGGAGAAGAATTGCACACAAATATTTCCCAGAAGCAGCAGGGAGAAAATAGGAAAAGAAGTGGTGATTGGAAATGCTCTTGGCGTGGAAATACCCTCTCATTTATTTGCTAATTATATCTCAGTCAAATAAATGCTGCTGATGTTATAGTAGCCAAGTGCTGTTGCAGGTGAAACTTCCAGATTTCCTTCTGTATCCACTTGGTCACCCAAAGTCTGTGCTGAAGAATACAGGGCAGATCTAGAACTTTTGGACATAGGACAGCTTCTGGATATAAAGACTATCTTAAAGTCCATTGATATGCTGTTCTTTAAAGCAAAAATTAAAATTGCTGGTGGAAAGTGCATATATACAACATGACTGAGCTTCAGTGAGCTTGTGAGATTCAAGCTCTTTTGTGCTACATGAGAAAAGGCTAATTTCTGTAAGGCAGGGAGCAAAAATCAAGCTGTCACTCTCAATAGAACTATTTTTTCCATTCCCTTTGGTGTCTTCAACTCGTCCTTTAATTGAAGCTGAGAGAAATAAAAATTAAACAAATGTCAAACTCTATATCAAGCTGCTAAAGTTAATAGACATAGCAGGAAACTTTGTAATAATATTTTAAATAAAACTTATTGGCAGAAAACACGCAATCAGTGTGATTTGAGAACTTTCCATGAGAAAGGTTTTGCAATGGAATAATGTTCTTACAAACATAAAAGTTTCCCAAGGAAGATTGTTATTTTTTCAGGAAAAAAAATTATTACCCTTTCAAAAAATGAAAATGTCTGTATCCAACTATGTACATAGCCATTCCAATATCTTATGGCCCTTTATAGAGAGAAAATTTGCCAGGTGTAGAATTACATGTCAGTATTGCTTACATTAGACTTTTCCTGTGTTTTTTCATTATTTTTTTAGCCTAACAACAGTTGAAAATGGATTTAAAATTTTGAAATTTTCCTGAGAAGTGTCTTATAAACAGATGCAACTCTCAGGCTGAAACAGCAGATTTCATAATCATTAGTATTACTTGGAAATTTTTTGTTTTCTATTTTAATTTTATTTAAATTTTTATAAAATTTATCAAAAATATCTGTCAACATTTCTGCTTTATTTTATTCTCCTTTTTATTCTCTTTTTAATTTTTTCCATTTTGTCTGAAAAAAAATGAAAAAACTTTTATTTCAAGAAAAGGAAAAGAATGCAAACTATTAAAACAGCCATGTTTTCTGAAATGTGAATAAAAATATGACCTTTGAAAATTATCATGACATCTTTGCTTTTTGATGATTACAGAGTATTGCAAAAAACCTACTGCTTTCAACAGGGTGGAGTAGGGTGAAAAAAAATTTAAAATATCAATTTTTCTTGTTTTCCCAGCTTTACCAGGACTTGCAGTGGAACTCTAATCCCGTTTAAGTCAACTACACCGAGAATTACATTCTTGTGTTTTGAAATGTCTAAGAACATCTTTCCTACCCCAGAGTTATTTTCCAAAAGGTAGGCTATCCAAAAGGTAGACATGCCCCTGAAAGTATTTGCTCAACACACCTTCATGCGCAATAATGAAATACCTCATTAGGCCTCGACGGCACAGAGAGGCTTCTTTATAAAATTCAATGAAAACCTCAACCTTTGAGTATCTTCTAAAGATTGCTCTATTTCTATTCAGTAAACACTTTAAAAATAGGCAATAATCCTGCTTTTAGCACAAGCTCTACTGCATAAATTAGTATCTCAACAAATACTACAGTGTGAGTGTATTTTGAGTTTTGTCATCTGAAGTAAGTAGCAAATCTGAACTTGGCATTTGCCATCTGGTTAATTCAATTACAATCAGTAAACGAAATAACAAGTGAAAGTATGAAGAGGAAGAAACCTCTGAGCCACTTGACTAATGGAAGTCTGAATACAAATGACATCAGCCATGTCCTTAGTTAAGTTGCAACATCTGCAGTCTCAATAAAGAGAATGTAATTTGGCTGGGTAAAAATCAACATAAGAATAATTCTGTTTTTAAATAGAAAGCATAATAAACTATTCTCATTGCTTTTCTCAATAGAAATGCAATATGGAGGAGAAAATACACCTGCACTGAGTTTAGATCAAATTTAACAAACCATTTGATATAGAATCTTATTAAACAATCTATGAAAGATTTATTGAAGTATTTTTGGATATGAATGCCCAATAAAAAATAAGAATGAGACCTCCATGCTTGCACATTATGTGCTTTGTCCTTTAATAGAAAATTTGTTGCTTGTGTTTTGCCAAGGCATTTTCAAGTGCAAGGTCTACCTAGAGTGGTGCCTGCTCTGCCCTCAATAATGCATTTGAAATAAATCTTTGTCACATGCTGTAAGGTATTCTACATGGTGGCAGTTTCATTGTTTTTTATAATGTCTGCTCTCTTTTCCTTTGAATTAAGCATTGTCACCTTTCCTCTCATAAATTCCTACCTTTTCTGTCAACAGTGTGCAGGAAAGGATTTGTATGTTGATCACAAGGCTAGCAAATTGATTATGAATTGGCCAAGGGACCATGCACTGAACAGTAACAAACATCAGCCTGAGTGGTCTGTGAATGCTCCATAGTATTTATAAAGATGTGAAACAGAACTGACTGCCTCAAGAAGCATTGCTCATGGGAGCACCACCATGAAGAGTGATAGATCTGATCTGAGTGTTTCTGCTAATTATCAAAGGAGAAATGCAGAGCTCTTTGAATGTACAGGTAACAGAAAGGAAGGAAAACCTCACTGGATCTGAAGAAAGAGCAGTAACATTTGCAGCCATGCGTATCTGCATCTGCTGCCTTTTCTCTGCCCAAGCCTGTATTGAGTCAATGCAGTTTCCAACACTCAGCCAGTGCCTGGCAGCACAGCAGGGCCCAGAGATTACAAGCACCAAGACCACTGTGACTCTGGGACACATCCAGCTGGAGGGGCAGCATTGTTGGGCTTTTTCCACCCTGCACCGCTGAGACACACCACCAGGAGAGGACAAGCACAGGCACCTGTGCAGCTA
This sequence comes from Hafferia zeledoni, assembly GCA_035583235.1. Classification (NCBI taxonomy): domain Eukaryota; kingdom Metazoa; phylum Chordata; class Aves; order Passeriformes; family Thamnophilidae; genus Hafferia; species Hafferia zeledoni. The sequence continues at coordinate 35,481,211 of JAWWEV010000115.1, forward strand.
CCCACACACATTGTATGTACACCTGGCAGAAGGAGTTAATATTTAAGAAGGGGATGGAGTATAGCTGAGTCCCTGACTCACTGTCTGGTGCCTCACTCTGTATTAGTTTATGGGCATCCCTTTGCAATGCCTAGAACTTGGTTTTCAAAGAGTAATCCAGCATAAGTTGCTGCTGTGTCATTTACTGTGAGCCCATAATTTTTTGACATTGCCTGTAAAACTATTTATTGAGAGCTCATTAAGTTACTTTTTTCTTTAGCAAGAATGGCTTAATTCTTTATGCTGGTGAACTGCAGCTTGGCACAAGAACAAAGTCGGAAATTCTGTTTGATTATCTCTGTTAATAAACAAAATGAGCACAGTTTTCTAAAAGACTTTTTCAGCTTGGAAATATTTGAAATTGGCTGCTGGCTGAATTTACTCTGTGAAAGTTCGGCATTTCTGCGAAGCTTAATGCTCCCAAATCTGAATTTTTGTACTTCATATAAATTGTGGGGATGTCCTGTAATTATGTCCACAGGTTCAGATAGCAGCTCATTCCAGTATTAAAATGGTTTTCTTATCCTTTTATTTGTCCCTTGACTATTTAACTTTTTACATCCTTTTCACTTGAGAACTTCCACATGAAAGAAGAAAAAAGTCCCTTCCCTCTGCTCTGGCAAACTTTCAGCTGGATTAGTGATCAAGCATTTTTAGACGCAGACTTTCTTACAATATAAAGTCTGTCCTTGATGATGGCACCCTCAAACTGTCATCTCTGTGCATAAGAGGTCTAAATCTAGACTCCAGGTGGACAGTAATGAGCTAGACAGTAAAGACTGTCTCTGCACACATATAAACTAAATGTTTAAATATGTTTTGCAATATTGGCAGTATCTATCTTGGTCAAAATATTGATCACACACTTAGACAACACAATCTTTGGAAATCATTTCTGTAAATTTTATCATCAAAGCAGACAGCATATTGAAGATTTTTCCTGGAGCGAATCAACATCTCCTTTCATTTTGGCAAAGCTTCACTGATGATTCTGAGCCCCTTCACTCACATACAAAAACACACACACACCCACACCCCCCCACACACCCCTTTGGTTGGAAATACAGTACATCAAAATTGTTTAACCCTGAATAAAGAGAACTATGGGCCATCTACATGTCAGGTAAAATTTCAAAAATTGTACTTTGGGTGCAAAAATATGTCCTGAATTCTTCGGTGTGGATCAGAAATTCCTCCACAGACATCAAATGGTGCAGCCATACTTCCCAAGAGCTTCCAGTCCATCACTAAACCTACTAGTTGCTAATTGACTGATTCTGCTTGGCTTCTGTGTGAGTGTAGTCACCCAGGCTGTTTCTCCAAGAAAGTCCTCAGTGGGATGCACAGGAAAGGAATAACTCTGACTCTCTCAATGCAACAGGTGAGTTCAGCAATGAACACAATCCAGATTTGGATCTTAGTAGCAATGCAGGAACCACAGTAATGCTTGTTACATTATTCTGGATCATAATAAGGCAGATTTAAACAGAGTGACTTCCTTTAAATTTCTTCTCAGTTTAGTCATTTTGTAGTAGCTCTGTATTAAAAAAAAAAAAAAAAAGGCTAGAAATCTTAGTACACAACAAATACTATTTTAGAAAGACTTGTCAGTTCACCCAGGAGAAAGCTAAACTGAAGCACACTTTATAACTTAAATTGTTGCATTTTGGTGACTTAGCAGATATTATAGATTTTTTTTACTGGGGCAATATTTTATATTCAGTGCATTTGAGAAGACCAAAAGTCACAGAAACTTAGCTAAACTTTTTCATCACCCCTCATCTTCTAGCCTTTATCAGGTTATGATAAATATGAGGCCAGATCCTCATCACCCAATCTGCACAGATCCTGTTGACACCAACAGGCAGAGCAGAACAGGTCTGAAGAAGTTGCTGAGATTCTCCCTGAATGTCAATAGCAGCAGGCCCAGCTCCTGCCCTTTAATTTGCATTGCCTCTGAATAAGACCCTACCCAAGGCAAACGTAGGCAACAAACAAACTCCCACCACAGTGGAGAACCACCATTTCTTTAAGAAAAACTTTCTCTCTTGCTTGTTGCTTTCAATACTTCCTATTTGTCCAGGAAATTGAAGGACATCATTAAAATTCAAGATGGCATGTAGATGGTGGTGATATCCGTCCACTCAGCTGAGCAGCTGTATGATAAAATAACTGACCTTTTGATCACATCTCCACCTCCTGCACACTAACTCACGTCTCCTGGGATTGTCCCGATGTTGCAGATCCCATGGAAGCTTTGCACAGCTGCAGCATTGTTGGGATAGACCTGGACTTTGTAAGATGGTAAGAATATTGTAAAGGATGGATTGATGAAGATGCCGAGGTGATGGAGCGTGGAGCTGTGGATATTAACACCCTACATGAAGTTTATGGGGACTCTAACCATTATGTTTCTTATATAGATATTTCCCCAGTCTGATACTGCAATGTCATCAAGTCTACTCACTGTATTTTCCCTATAGTAGTCCCTATCCAAGTTCTTCTTCCCATAAACCCCTAGTATTTTCCTGCTAAGCTTCCCTTGATTGGCCCTAGTTTGCTGCATTGCAGTGGTTTCCCCATATATGGTTACGGTTCAACTCCCGTCTCCCATTGGTCCTTGTTATGATCCTTCATTTGCATGTTTGTTGACCAATGGGAGACCGTTCCCCCTCCCACTTTTCTGGCACCTTCAACTCTGACCCTATATAAGTCCCATGTTCCTCAATAAATTCGGCTTTCTTTTTGGAGTCCTGCTTGTGCTGTGTTGTCTCTTTGGGGAACGGTGCCACTGCGGGAGCGGAGAGAGCCTTCCTTGCTTCTAGGGTCAGGAAAACTAAAAGAGCTTTATCACTTGGTTAGCTATATTACTTTCCCCTTGGAGCATGGCTCTGCTTTGTATTTTCCGAAGCAGCCCAGACATCCACCAATACAGCATCATAATACATTGAATAATAAAATAAGTATTAAAATTATGAAAAACACCCTGAAATACATATTTTTATTTTTTTTTGCCCAGGTCCAACAGGTGCTTATCCAAAGTTATGCAGCCCTATTATCTTGGATGGGCTGAAGCTAGTTTGGTCTCTGAGACTTTTACAGCCGATGACAGAAAAGGAAGGTTACTCTTAGACAAAAAAAATGGAGAACCGATTCCTATTTTAGCATATTTTTTCCCTACCAGAGAGTCAATTACCTACAAAGTAGTGTGTAAAATAGTTGTGGGTATATATACACACATATAAATACACACACACTCAAACAGACACCCCTGCTTAGGAATCTCCTGCTGTTTTACAGGCATTGGGCACACTTCTGGGATATCTGCCAAGACACACTTTGTTTAAATACTTTCCTGAGGGAAAGTCTTGACCCATGGCTGCAGGCTGGAAGCTGAGGAGCTTCCCTGCACTGCCCTCTGCCAGGGCTTTGGTGGCAGAGGACTGGAGCCCTGGACTTTGTGCCACAAACTAAAGCATCTCTGAATCACATTGTTGTAGATCTCTAGTGCTCATATGTGTCCCCTGCTCAGCAAGCTTGATTTTAGGCTATTTATTTTGGTGATTTAAAGAGGGTGTGTGCTGCTGTTTTTGTCAGGTGGTCAGCTATGGGACTTTGCAGTGTGCATATACCCTCAGATGGTGCAAAGTAACCCCATAAAAGGGGAGGGACCATCCTACTGTCCCTGCATGAGCAAGGGATGGTTATCATTAAGGGGAAAAACCCTATTTGCAGAATTGCTAAATGTATACCCATGACATTACTCTTCTAGCCTGATTTTTAGAAATGTGTTTGTTATTTGGAATGATTGAATGAAAATTCTTTGGAAACCTGTTTCAAAATATGAGACACTTGTAAACACTCTCCTGCATTTCCTGTTTGCAGTGTTTCTCCTCTGTAACTGCTCTGTTCCTCATGTTGTACTATCCATCACCACAGTCACACAATATTGTTTTCATCTCTGTGTGGATGGGCCAGGGACCACAAAGAGCTTTGAAGACAGTTGTGTAAACATTCTCCAAAGGATTCTGCATGCAAAAAGTTTGGGGTTTTTTTCCACAGTGCTATCCCTTCACTGCAAAGTCCTAAAGAAAATAATTCCTTCCATGAACATGTGCAAGGCAGAAATAAAAGGGGACAGAAATACTACTAGAATGTATTTTATCTTCCACATTTGGATGATGTAATTATTTTCAGCATTACCTTAGTTTCAGTGTTTCTATCATTATGAAAACATTTCTCAGATTGTAGACAATCCTTTTTTTCCAGACAATTCTCCATTATCTGAAACTCATACCAACACCAGCCTTCCAGTAAGTCATTATCTGTTCTCTAAAGTGGCTAACTTAGTCTGTCTGCTCAAACTGTGTTTCTTATCTGCAATAGTATTTCTATGAAGATAAGAATTCTGTGATTCTGTAGATTTTTCCAAAGAAATTCTTCTACAAAACCATCACAAATTTCATAAAAGAAACTTTTCCATGGCTTTTTTTCTTTTGCCCTGCAGTGCCTTTAAATCTTAAAATAGACAGCATTTTGTCTGGCCCCTATCTATCCTCCTCCTAAATTTTCAAATTATAGCATAAGTTGCTGTTAAGTGATTCACCCTCTGCAGAGGTTGAATTTTGTTCTCTGTATATGAAGACTGTATTCCATTATACCTGTTAATTCTTTTTCTGCAGTCAGTTTCTGGAAATCTACATCCAATCAGCCTTTTTCCAGGGGGACCTGTACTGCTGACTAATTTTACATGAGTTCCTACTGTAGTGTGTATCTGCTGTTTCATTTCCTTCTTATTAATGCCTACAAATATGGCTCTCTTTATCTTCAGCTCTCTGGGAATGCTTGTGAAATTCAGCTTCTGAAAAGGATTTGTGGCATAATATCTCAGCTGGAGATATGGTAAGATAATACTTTTCTATAGCAACAAAGAAAAAATTAGCCCATATATCCTGTGGGATATTGTGATAGCAGTTGAGAGGGACAAACTAATTACACTATCTCCTCAGCAGAAAACAGACAGATTAGGAGGGCTACATCAGTTCAAAATTGTCTGGAAAGCTCACATTTGATTATATCATTCTTGTAAATATAATGTCTTCAGTTATATTGATAAACTGAAAATCAGCATGCTTAGAATTTATAAATAACAAAAGGACACAAGTGGGATTTTTAAAAGGCATATAAATAATTTGGCCTATTTACTTGTGTTTGGAAATCACTTATAGTCTTCTTGGAAATTTCCAACCTAAATTATTAGCACTTCTATCAAGACTATAGTATTCAGATTCTTTCAATTGTGATTATATAAGTATCTTCTAGTCTGATGTATTAACAATCACTAGATGTTATCACATGCTTGACAGAAATATTTAAACGACAAGCACTGGAAGCATATTTTGGAGTAACTATTGACATATGTTGGATTTGAGAATTATTTTTGCTCTCTCTATATATCTGCCTTCTCTCTCTGTAAATACATGCATTTGCATAGACAGATATATATATATTAGCAACCTATTAAACTTATGTACATATAAACTTCAGGAATCTGTCTCTTGCTATGCCCAGAAGCCTTACTTGTTAAAGAAGATTTTAAATTGATGCAGTAAGTGGCTGCATGAGCTTGTAAACTCCCTGGTGTCTTGGTTAAACATACACAAACAATTTTTTAATAGAAACATCTACTTAAAAGAAATAGACAGGTTTTCATTACTGTCTACATGTCTGGTGTTACTTTAAAATCACTGCTATAAAATTTATTGGAACCCCAGCAATACTATGTATGAAACCTAAAAGATCAGTGGCAGATGCTGGGGTGCTCCAAGTTATTTCATTGGCTTCTAGTCTATATTTCTTCTGGGATCACAGTTTAATTTGGTTTGGAAGAGGCACATAGAGGTCAACTAGACAACTTCCAAGTTAGATCCAACTCAGAAGTTAGACAGCTCACAGAGAGTCTTTGGACCTTGTGAAGGCTAAAAGGCCTTGTCCAGTCAAGATTCATTCAGCCTACTTTCATAGTTCTCATTATTAAAACACAGGACTACTTTGGCATCATCTATTTAGTGCAAATAAACACTGATAAAAGATGAAACTGAGCTCCAAATTAAAGAAACAACTTTTTCAAGATCACACAAGAAGCATCAAGATGATATAGTAAAGAACTGCAGCTTAGTAATTTAGATGTGTTATTTTAATTTAAATGCGATAAAGAGAGAAAACATTTTAAAGACAGACCGTAACTATGTTTAATTAGTCAACAGTGAATCAGAAGGCTTGATGTCTGCACTCCCCATTTTCAGTTATGGCACTTAGCTAGTTATGACACTAGCTCTCAAGGTTAGTCTTCTCCTGTACTTTCAATTTTCCCTCTATACCATTACCTGTCCTGGAAGAATCAATGTCCTTTTCTCTCCTGGTAATAGTCTCTTCCAATAGTTTATTCCTATGGACATGAACTTCAGGTCTCTTTACACAAAGAAGAAAAGAAGGTCTTCTTCAAAGAGAAGGTAAGCAATGAGGCAAAAGTTGTCAGCATAAACCGCAGTGGCTTTGGCACACCAGTGCATACTGGTGTGTTGTGGATGTGGAAAATCTGGTGAGACAGAGAAGCAGATTTACACCAGTGCTGGGCAATATAAAAGAAAGGTACTCTCTTTTTCTGGGAAATTTCAGAAATAATGAAAGGTGTTGGCATCACAAATTGTGCTCAGCAAAGATCAGTCCAGCAAGAGGAGTGAAACTTAAGAAAGGAAGACATTACACAGGGTATTAAAAGTGAATCCAAGCATGACAGAAATTAGGAATAGAGACATGACGTGATCAGAGCAACATAGTGATAAATTACCTTCTTTGCTATTTCTTCAAGTGTATCACAAAATATTATGTTCTTTTTTATATTAAATTCTCTTCATTTTGTTCACTTTCTTTCCATTCTTCCAAAAACTGAGGTTTTAAATTAAAGTTAAAAATGTTTAAAAATTGTATTGATCCAATTATCAAAAATTGGAGAAAATAAACCTATTTATTAATCCAATGCATGTTTTTTATAAATACTTCTTCCCCAGGGTAGAGATGAATTATTTCTCCTTTTAGATATCTCAATCTCCTATGGAGTTAATCTGCCCAGAAATAGAAATAGCAGTTTCCACTTCTTCCTTTTGACCCAGGAAAAGTCTGGACTTGCCAGACTGACAGTTACTTCCTAGTAACAGGAGCTTTGACAACAGTCCAGGCCAGCTGGGGCTAACTGAAACAGTTTTAGGGAGGCAATTATCAACTAACACAAGACGCTGTACATAAGACCAGAAGCAGAGTAGCCTGCAGGTGGCTTCAGGACTTCAGCTGGTAGTTGAAATATACTCAGAAAGTTTAGGTGACTACTGCAACAGCTTGAACTTTCTGATTGTTTCAGTTCCTGCAATACAACGGGAGAGAGAACAAGGCAAAGTTCAAAGTGACCATTTTTAATACTACCCTGCAACAACATCCTAGGCCATTTACAATTTACAATTAACCATTGTTAATTCACAATTCCTTGATGGTACATATTGTCTGGTCCTTCAAGTTCTCTTCTGGGCACCCTGAGCATGCCCCTGTTGTAGTACCTCACCCACCAGCTTAGCCAGCCACTTTGAAAGAATCATCATAGAATCATAGAATGTTTTGGGTTGGACAGGACCTTGAAGGTCACCAAATTCCAAAGCCCCTTCCATGGGCAGATTGCTCAAAGCTCCATCCAGCTTGGCTCCATCCAGCTTGAACACTTACAGGGCTGGGACATCCACAGCTTCTCTGGGCATCCTGTTTCAGTGCCTCACCACCCCTCACAGTAAAGGATATCTTTCAATGTTCCCCTTTGGGGACCATTTCTGATCCGCTCATAAAGTAGCCCCCAAAATAATTTGTTTCCATCTGTGCCAACACTGCTTCAGATATTTTTCTGCTAAAGATGAAACTATATTGGTGTAGCTCATTTGCATTAAGAGCTAGTGCAAGAATAGCTGTAGGCATGAGGAGTGTGCACACAACTGCCAACACAACCACTGGTAGGCTTCACCTCAGGCTGCAGCCCATTCCCCAGCAAAACATCCTCTGAGGTGGAAAGTTGCACAGTACACAATATGGTAATCCCACAGTGTGGTGGTTCCATAAATGCAAATTACATGGTAATGGTTTTTGAACTTGCTAAAAGACCCCAGACAAACAGACAATAAGAAATGGGAAAGTATGAGAAGTCCTACACCAGAAGGCAATGAATTTATCACTGTCTTCACTGGAAGTCTGGATTATTTTGAAAATATTAGGAAAAGAAGATTTATGTCAGACAAAAGGCAGCTGTCAAATGTTATTTGCTATGAAATGACAGTCCAAGTGTCCTCACAGCTCGCTCACAGCTGAATGGCTGTGCCTGCAGTGCTGCTTGTCCCTGGGTGCCACTGTACAATAGCTGTGAGATGAGGGGTGAGAGAAAAAGGAGCAGTACATGTAGCACTCTGTCTAATCTAGGCATCAGTAGTACAGGGAGTCCCAAAACTGCAGAGGGAAAGCCAATTTTTATTAAGAAAGCTGTGAGCGTTGAGTTTTGGCAGTGGTTTTGTGGGTTTTTTACTGGAACCAAATACAATTTTTCCCCATGTTCCCTGTGAAACGCTGCTACAGACAAGAACATCATCCTCTCTGAACAAGAACTGCATAAAGAAACAGTTAATTGATTCTCTTGAAACAACGGGGCTATTACAAAATTACTTATGAAGGAGAAACTGATTATGAGAGTTCAACAGGTGCTCAAAACTGTTAAGATCTGTTACTCTCTTCATTAATAAAAAGGCGTTATAAAAATATGAGCACATTTTTGTGACTTTGTCAAATAGCTGTAATAATTATTTACAAAGCAAAAGAGGAATAAAAAAAGGTTCTGTGCTAGAACCTCTTCTCTTGTGATTTGAGATTGCTTTTTAACTGAGCAACTGATAAAAGTCTTTAGGCAACATATAATTATTCAAAGTTTACCCACCTGAAATCCAATACAGTGCTAGACACAAAGTAATTGCAAAATAATTGGCATCAGATACCAGGGGTGCTGGTTTGAATTTTTACCTTACAGTGTCGTAAGGTGAAAACTCTTCTTCAATATCTCAGAATTTAGGAGAAAGGCCTTTTCCTCTGAATTCCCACTGATATTTTTCTTGACCCAACAACATCTTCAACATCTTCCTTTTCTCACCAAGAAGCGTAGGAATGATGCATGTCTGAACAGAGCTGTAATATAGGTTTTAACTAAGTCATAGCACTGTTCCTCGGCATAAGCAAAATAAAAATTACTTGCTCTGTTTGGATAAGTTCCAAAGCCATTCAAGTCATTAAGTCTTTTAAACCAATTATTCTTTAAAAGTTCAATTAGCTATATTCTGACCTTCCCACAAATGTAATTTGATTAGGGAAAAAACCACACTGATTGTATGAATGACCAAAAACTTCCCAGTGTTCTGTACTGACAACAATGTTATAAAACTGAGTACCTAGAGGACTACTTGTCAACAAATTTGCAGAATGAAATTTTAAAAAAATAAATATCTATTGTATTTTATTGTATTTATTCTCATGCCAACCATACTACTAGCTCAAAGACCATTATCCATGCCATATTCACGCTGACCACTCTGAAGTACCTCAATAATCAGCTTTCAGGGCCCTGCTCTTGATACTATCAATGCAAAAAATTTAGGAAATATAGTCATTTTCTTAAAAGCCTTCTCCTCCCTTTTTATATGTATTGTGATGTGAAATTTCTTCCATGCAGATGGGACCTATAAGATCTAATGCTCTTGTGAGTGAATCCCATCATGTATGATTAGAACTTGTGAAAATCCATGGATGTTCCAAGGTCAAAGCCACAGAAATAAGTCACTGTTTTCCATATAAATATGTAGAAAACCCACTGTATTAAGGAGTTTGTTCTAAGTTGCTACTTCGAGCTTTTATTTTTTTTCTCCTGTTTGGTTGTCCCATCAGTATTCATTCCTTACAACATTGCTCTGCTTAATTTTTACAAAAATTTGGAGCTGCACTATACATTTTGCTGGATTTGCTTATCAAACCAATGCAGTTATCCATTTCTGATCCTGCTCAGAGCTGCATTACTCTGTTGTGATAGAAGAATGAAATAAAGCCAGATCCATGACCAATACCCACCAAAACTTCCTGGAGTTGCTACTACAGATGGTTTCCTTAGTATTTATGGACTTAAAAAAACATATACCACAATTACAGCATTTTTATACTTTGCTTGGGTTAATGTAGTATGATTTAATGTGTGAAAATTAAAACCAGGCAAATAGTTATTCTTGTTTAATGTTTACAAGAAAAACTGAAAATACTGTGGGGCAACACCTCAGCAAACTAAAAGCAATTTGGCATGTTCCCATATGATTTTGCTAATCATCTAATTTTTTTCTCATCCTCACTAATGTCCTCTCCTTCCTGTTCCATATTCTGAAGAGTATAAGTGCCCATGAGCTGAAAAGCCAGACTTGTTATGTTGAAACAGGTACCAAGCAGTCAGTTGCAAAGTAGTTAATTTTGCTAAACTTTCTACTGACTAATAACTCTACTACTCAGCTGAGTTTTGATACCTAAAGTCACTTATTCATCTGACAGACCAATTTTCATCTTTTCCTACTTTAAAACTGAGATTTCCTAGCATCAGTCTTGTTGAGAAATACTTTCTTCTGTCAAGACACAAAAGCTACTACACACAAAAACTACAACAACAAACAAACAAAAACAAACAAAATAACAACCATTCAAAAAAAAAAAAACAACAAACCCAAACAAACAAGAAATTCAAAAAATTCATGTTAATGCCTGAAAAATAAAAAGCAATCATCTATCTTTTCAGCATATTTGTGTTAACACCTGCTTAGCCATCTTACTATATTTTTTGCATTCTTCTTTTTGCTCTATGCAATCAGTTGCAATGCAAAGAAATCTGTAATGAATATAAATACATATATCAAAAGAGATAAACAAATCTTAAATGATTTTGCAATTATGTCAACACATAAATTCAAATAACAAAGGTCTAAGGCGAGTTTATCTCTCATTAACATGAGAGTAAAAATTTTACCAGCCCATGAACACTGCAGGTTTTCCAGTTTCAACAATGCCTTTATGAAATTTATTTGTATTTGTAGATTGCATTTGAAGAAATAAATATCACTCTCTTTTTCTTTTCCAAGATGATCTGTCAGTTTAAACCAAAGAAGCATTGTTTCCTGTATAGATAAAAGAATCTCCAAGTAAACAAATCTTGTAGATATCTGTGGTAGAGCCATCACAGAAGTTTATTTATCTATACATATTCCATCATGATAGGATATGTGACAAAGTGCCTGTGTCACATCACCAGAATATTTAGAGATTAGGTATGAGAAAGAATTCCAATAGAGTTGCACCAGAAATAAAATTGTCCCTTAATATCTAAAGAAATAATCATCAGGGAGGGTTTTGTTGATGGAAAGATCTTTGCCTTCAATGCTAACATTACAACCAGCTTGTTCCACTACTTAACAGTACATTCATCTATAATGTAAATGTAATCTTCTCCATTACTACCTCAGTATTACAGCTTTGCTCCTTCCTGTGTGCAGCAGCATTCTCTATCTGGTTCTTTTATGTGTTATCCAATTTCCCAACAACTTTTGTTGTTCCCACCACTTTTTTCTTAAAATTAAATTGTATAAAAATTTTAGATCTAGTTTCATTTTATGGCTAAATCAGTAGTTTCTGTCCATTCTGGAGGTTTTTTATGCCCATAGTTAACATACATATTTAAAGGCCTATTTTCTTATCTCTTGGTATTGTATATCTCAGATTTTGCACTGTTATGAGTAACAAATGTACTTTGCCTTTTCAACTAGAGTGAAACTGGACTGTTGACCAAGAAAATGTACTTTGGAGATCACTTGAGTTTTGTGCAAAGAAAAGAAGGAAATGTCTTCAAAATCAGGATAGGCTGTGAGAAAAATGTTCAGTTCTAATACACTGTGTGATATACTTTTGCACAGCTGTGTAGAAGAGATGCAGAGTACCCTTTTCATTACCCCCATGCAGGACTGAGACATACACAACTCTTATCTGAAAAGAGTAAAATAATGCCTCTTTATAATGCTGCCCTTTTGTTTATTTATCTGAGAGATGAGGAGGGAGTAAAGTATGGCAGCCACGGTGGCACAGGTCTTTTGGGGCATGAGAACAGGCTGCAAGGACAACAGTTTTCTTACAAAATGTTGATTAACCTTGATGTGCCCTCCTCTTGGAGACACACTTGCTTCCTCATGGTCATTCCTGGGTCAATGCCAACATTGTCTTTGTACCAGGCCCGAAAGGAAAGTAAGATTAAGTCTTTCCGGAGAAGGAAATCCAAACATGTATAAGCATCCTTTGTTGGCGACTATAAAAACAACTGGATGAAAGGGAAATTAAATTTTAGGAAAGTCAATTATTTAGGGAAGTCCTAAGCTTTAATCAGGAAAATTTTACTGATATACCACACCTGAGAGGACAAAGTTAGCTATTCCTTTTGCTTCCAGATGAGGAAATCATGTCTGCATCCATGTAGCTACCAGTGAGGAATGTGAAAGAGGCCCACTTGAAGAAACAAAAAAGTCCTTCCCTGTTTGTGTACTTTAAAAGTGATGCCACAGGAATTATGGTCCCATTTGTACAGCACTGCAGATCATCTCTGTCAGAGATGTGATCTGTAGCATGAACTAGCAGCTCCCTATTAGGGCTACTTAGCTTGGTTTCTTTTCCACCCTTGCATGGTGTCCACTTCAGTAAAGGGACAACCCTTCAAGGGGATGTATGTGCCTTTCCAGCAGCAGAGCAAAGAGCAGAAAACTTCATTCAGGCAAAATGGAAACTTGAAAATATACCAACTCACAGGCTCAGATAAAACCAAACCTTGTTTACTGCCTAATTATGTTTCATTTTCCTACTCAGAATTGTCTTGCATATTATCAGCTCTAACAATTCCACACTAGCTGTGTTCGGGCTAGTTTGAATAATGGCTTCTATTCTGCTCAAATTCCCCATCCACAGATAAAGCTAAGAAACTCACTTAAGCTATGCAGGAGGCAGGGAGAGAAGGGGAAATAAGAAAGCAACCAAGCTCATCCAGCCTTAGAAAACCTAGGCTATCCCAGCTTTAGTGACTTTTAAGTGAGACAACCCTAAGGAGATTATTTTAAAAATTATATTTTCAAGCCCACTGTGTTTTCCAGAGGGCCTGAGGCTTGATGTCTGAAAAACGGCAATGAACCAGTTCTTCCAAGCACACACTGGTGTTTTAAGTTGCAGGTGTAGGTCTGACTGTTTACTCCAGATTTCTCAATCTGTTGTGGCATGAAACTGAAATAGGTGTGTGGCAAAGGCCCCGGTTACAAATACAGATGGATACAGGACTAAGGATTACATTAGAATTATAGTGGAATACAGTCTTTTTCTGAAACCACCGTTAATTACTTATTTCTGCTGACATTAACAATTTTTTGTGGTAACAATAATGAAGACATCAAACATATGAGGAAAAAATGCTCAGCTTTGAGTATACAGTTAAGTGACTGATATCTTTTGCCAAGGGAAAGTATTTCTCATTTTTTAAATTGTAGCCCTAGCATGTCCCTAGTTTTGCCTTCATTTCATTATGCTATATATCTTTACCCTGGCCATTGTCCAGTCTTATTTAATAAAATGTCAGATCCTATCTCCAATATTGACATTTCTGTCATCTCACATTCCTTATAAGACACCAAAATGATATTATCGTCAAAGGGAAATAATGCTCATGGGCTGAAAAGGAGCTGGTGGAGGAACATACAATGCATATATGTTCCCACTTACAGAGCTTCATCCAGAACTGCCAAAGAAGGGAGGAAGATTAAGGCATTGGTCTTTTCTGTGTTTCTGTGAGTGCTGTGTGTGTCTGCCTGTGTCAGCTTGTGCATATGTGTGTGCTACACACCTACATGCAAGTGTTAGAGCCTACTGGGTCAATTTTGTCACTGGTTGGACCCAGGGCATGGAGCTGCAGCAGCCTCACCTCTGTCAGGAGATTGTTAGATTCAGCCCTGCTTGGCACAATAAACTCTTTTATACTTCTAAATTGAAAATATTTGAACAAAACCTTTCAGATATGACTGAATGCACAGAATAACATTATCAACAATATAAATATTTGTATAGAAATACCTTCCTGTTTGTATTTACTGAAGTACCATTAAAATCAATATTATTTTTGCACATAATTCAGCAGTACAAATTTTACCCAGTCACTTCTTATTTGTATTTTTAAACATAGTCATGGAGGACAGACTCACAAAGCAAAGATCCAAAGACAAAGATCCAAACAGGTAAGAGGGAGAGAACAAAAATTCGGCAACCAGGTTTTGAAATGGATATGTTTCATTGATGCTTCTGTCAATTTGTTATGCTCATCACTTATATTTATGAATGAGGTGGATGACAAAAAATTGACTTTTGGTCTGAATTTGAGCTTAAAAGAAGAATCAAGTGTGGTTAAACATGGCTGGATATTTGAGAAAGCAAACAGATTGTGCAGAGTGTGATGGATTTTATATAATTAACATAAAAATCTTTCCAGCACTATGAGGGTCATTGGACAAGAGTTAATTCCTTACAACAGGTCAACCAAAAAAGACGTATTAAACACTCTGCTGTGGCTCATGAGAGTAAGTATACAAAGTAATATAACCTGTGGTGTAGAGCATTTTGTGTGGCATTTCCTTAATGCCTTGAAACACTCCCTCTGTGGTGTCCTGATACTTTAACTTTGGAGAAAAAATTGTCATTTATGATTGCTCTCCCTTTCACCAAATTATCATCATTTCACTCCACTTTCTTCCAGTCCTCACCAAATGTCTAGGAGAATATACAGGTCCCTTCCTCAGCTGATACCCCTCCACTATTGTCTGTGATACCACCTCTGAGCTGTGATTGGGTTCTCTGTGCACTCAGCTCTACTTTGGACCTGGCTGAGCTTGCTTCTTCATAAAAGACTTTTTCCTTCTTGGTTTGGTCCCTTATTTTCCAGTCAGATGGTCTATAGTAGAGCAGGGGCTGACACAGTTTTAGCTTGACCTCATTACAAATTTTTCAATACTCTTAGTTCACACACAGTTCAAACACCCGTTGACAGATGACAGCCTCCCTTTCTCACTTTTAGCTCTGCCCTTTCAAACCTTCAAGTGTCTCTGTTTTTTCTTATTATGACTTCCACTGTTCCCAGTAGCTACTTGACTAATGTACCTTTGTACAACCTAGTTTGACAAAAATAGTCAGTGCTCCACTTTTTTTTAAGATAAAAATCAGGTGAGTTGCTTCTCTGGAGATGAAATCCTCCAAGCTAAGAGCTTTAATGCTCTCCTTCAAATCCTACTGAAAGGAGGTTGTAGCCAGGTGGGGGCCGGTTTCTTCTCCCAGGCAACTAGTAACAGACCAAGAAGACATAGCCTTAAGCTACGCCAGGGCAGGTTTACGTTGGACATTAGGAAGAAGTTCTACACAAAAAGAATGATTGAGCATTGGAATCATCTGCCCAGGGAGGTGGTGGAGTCACTGTCCATGGAGGTGTTTAAGAAAAGACTGGATGTGGCACCTAATGCCATGGTCTAGTTGACAAGGTGGTGTTCAGTCATAGGTTGGACTCAATGATCTCAGAGGTCTTTTCCAACCCAACTGATTCTGTGATTCTACTATGTACACACTGCTGCAGAGTGCACACATTCCAAGCAATTCCCTCTATCTTCACTCATGTGTCTTGTCCCAAGTGCTTCCAGTGGCATGGCATGTACTACACCCCTCTCTGCTTCCTGAAGGCTCCAGCACTGACCTATGTGTGCCTTTTTCCCCCAGATCTCCTTCTGGGGTGTTTTGCATCCTCTGTCATACCTATGAAGTTAGGACACTGTCTTCTTCAGTGCTCACCAGGGAAGAGGCATCCCTTTGCTCAGAAGATGCTACTGGCTAAATTCCAGGGTTCCCAGTGCAGTCCCTGTTTTTTTGCCCCTCAGAATTTAGGAGCATTCCTATGTTTTTTTGAGACTTCATTGCTGTTCTTCCCCATAACAGTGAGATTGCAGCTCTCCTTCTGACAGCAAAATTAAACACTTCCCAGGATTTCATTTATTTCACACTTTGCCTAACAACATATTGTAAATACATACATACTCTGCAGACATTTCTGTGTTTCTCAGATGGTGTTGTTACAGGTACATAGTTCGCCTGCTCTTCCAGAGTTAATTGAAAACTGTCATGTCCTTTAGTGCTAGCCATTGTCAGGAACAAGGACACTGAATTTTTTCCACTCCACTGGCAGCCACTGCTCACAGATACAATGTGAAACTCTGATTAAACCCCATTTCTGGAGTTTAAGCTCTGCTGAGTGTTTTAGCTGTTCTATTTTTTCATTCAAGCTATTCCCATAGTTTATTTTATGTCTGGTACCAGCTGTAATTCAGTAACCATTAGAAAAGGACGGCTGATGGTGTTCTGCCTCATTAGGTGCCTGGAACAGTGGCAATACCTGGCAAGCCTGCCATGCCAGCTGCAGGAGTCCAGGGAGCCCCACACCACTCCTTCCACAGTGTCAGCACAGCAGGTCATGCAGCCACCCAATTACCTGAATTGGGGAACAGACCTAGTTGAGAAGTAACCTTGCCAGGGAAAACTGGCTAATTTCCAGCTGAATGGGTGCCCTGAGCTTGGGGGGTGTTTTTTTGATTTTTCTCGCTTTTTTTTTTTTTTTTTTTTTTTTTTTTTAACAATACCCTCTAACCTGTGCTATCAAAGTGACAGTACAGTATGGGGAGAAGCAACCATAGAAGGGACCTGCTTGAGAAAGGATTTCCTCCAAAGAAATCCCAGTGGGACCATGGCTCAGGAGCTGGGCTCTGTCTGGCCTGAACCACCATAAGGTGCTAGACATAACTGCCATTGTACTGTCTTCTGTTAGGGCCAAGAGAAAGAGGGATTGGTGGGTTGCTTTAATGGGGCATGACTTAAATATTGGATGCCTTGAATCTGGGGACGGAAGCAGTGCTGGGGACATCCACTGGAGCACACATCTGCCAAGATTTTGAGGCTGCAATTAAGCTTACTAACCGATCCTTAGGACCACAGTTTGAAGGTCTTATTTCCAGCATGTAGCATATAGCTCTTACCTAGTATCTTGGAAACTTTGGGGAAATTGTTTGGGTAAATTTTCCTATTTCATGGCATATCTATGTGGAACAGCATGCTCAGGTTTTGTATTCATTGTGAAAAGCCAGGTGCAGTATTTTGCAAAAAGGTATTCAAATACTAAGCTATTTCATGTTTTTATCTGTGACTATGGTGTATTTTAACTTTCAGAAACTTTAACTGAGAAAGGTAGAGTTGCTGAAAAAGAAATTAATCACTCCGGCTGAACTCTAACACTCATTCAACATCTAATTAGTTGAATTAGAGCCATTTTGCAAGAGAGTCAATCAATTCTCTAGCTTTAGCTGCCCCAGTGGTTCTGAAATTTGATGATGTTATCATTACTTCAGAGGAGACACTCAGTTAGCATTTTAATAAGTGCATTTTTCCCTGGCACTTTAGCTCCGTACCAGGAACTATCATAAGTTAAAATATTATCAGCAAAATGCAGACTCTCCTGGGCCAGAACTGTGTCCACATCTGACAACTTTTCTGGTAGAGCATTCTTATTACTTTCACAGGGATCAAGAGAATTATCATCAACCCAGGTATCATGATATGCAGACTGAGAAGGCAATTAAGAGGACAGAATCTGAACTGCAGTAATACCTTTGCAGGAGAAGCTCAAAATGAATTATTAAAATTCACTATTCACATATGAATACATGGTGAGACAGAAGTGCCTCCAGAAGTTTTAAACTATCCTTTAAAGACACACCAGATGAATACAAGGGTACTAGCCTCCTACAAGTTAAGCAAATACATTTGATGTTTCACGGGAGCATTGTCTAGTCAAAGCTGAAGATTTTGGTTGAAATTTAAAGCATGACAGATAAAAGAATATATGTACATACAGAAAGTCTAGATTGGCCTAATTTCTTGACTCTTCATACTATTCCCTTGGAAAGAGAAAAAGAGGTTCTCATACCTCTAAAATTGCTTGGTCTGACTTCAAGTCTTTTTTGTTTTGCTGAAAAAAGTGTATGGGCTGCTGAATCCCTCCTTCTGCTGTAGAACAGGAAGAAATGGTTCAGGAGGTAACATCCTACAAGTGTCTGTAGGATTTTGTGTTTGAAGAATAGCTTGCAATGCAGGCCAGTTCTAACAAAGAATAAGGCTCTGGATTAGCATCTTGGCTTTACAAGGAGGGAAAGATGTGACTCTTCTAAGGCATCTTGTGGAAAAGCAGTAAGCTGAGTGGAGAGAATAGTAACTCAGCCTCTCAGACACTCTTTGTCCCATCTCTCTCAGGTACAGTGGTGATCTTCCAACTTCACTCCACTCTGTGTTATTCTCTTTTAAAATATTACCATATATATGCTTTCTAAAATGAATACTTCTATGAAAAGCTGGCATAGATCAAAAGCTCTTGAAAGTTTCTCCACAATGTTTTCAAACCCTTCTAGCATACAGTCACCATGGGTAAATCCACTTTTACAAATGAAAGTTTCAGAAAAACAGAATGAATGAAAACAAATATTTAGAATGAAATTGTTATGTGTGCTGTGAGCCAGCACATGGTGTCAGCTTTGGTTCTTGTTGTAGAAACATAAGCTGCTGTGCCAGATCAGCTTAGTTTGTTGGACTGCTGCAGTGCTTTGCCTTCTTTTTTTGTATGTAGTTTTGTTTTCTTTTCTTATGTGATAGCTTTGCCTAAATGTCCCCCACCCCATTTGTTTCAAACACACCCTCTCTCTGGAATTTCACTTTCCATACAGATCTCGTTAAAATATCAAGCTCTTGGATAACAAAATAAGCCAGCATTTCTTTCTTTCTTTCACATCTACATATGCCTTAAAAGTTGTTATTTTAAAAGTTTAAGCAGTTACAAGACGAGAGTGAGGACAAAATTAGGAAAATGGAAATGTGATGGGCCTTTTCTGAGACATCACAGGGAGAGAGAGCTAGTGTTGATGCACATGCATTTCAGTTGCTGTCAGCAGAATTACTGCAGGATTCCTTTTCTGAGTTGCAGAACTGGGAACCTCAAGAGAAATATAGTGGAAAATGAACTAGGAGATTTGCATGGAAATTTGAGCAAAAGGAAAAAGAAAAAATAGGTCATGCAGCCAGCAGGGAAACTGTGCAGAGAACAGAGTGGCCAGAGAAGGCCAGAGGTTGTAGCTTTTATCACTCTTTAGAAGGTAATGGTATTCTCATAATTATCACAAATGTATGATTAGTTTTTATCTGCTTAACTGAGGCACTAAATTACTTATATCTTTGCTCATGCATCTGGAAGTGTTACTATTTCCTCAGATGTAATGACCAAATCTAAGTACCAAATCTTACATGGATTCCAGGATCCCATTGCTATTTCCATTCATGGAAATGATGGACCATTCCTTTGATATAATCAACCTTATAATATTTCCATGCAGGAGTCATGAAAAAACTATTTCTCTTTTCATTTATGAAATGGAATCTAGGAAAAAAATCCCTGTTGAGTTTTACTAAGTTTTATGTTTATATTTAGTAATTTATGCCTACATTGATGTCAGCAACCTCAACAACCTATTGCAGAACAGATGTTTGAATCCATGATCTTGAATTTTTAAGTAACTCCCTTAACTTTTGAGCCATGGCTGCTTTTTATAGTGCTTATGCAAAGGGTTACAAATGCCAGTATGCTTTGACATGGTTGGTTTTTCATCTCCCTTATGCACTCACCTCTTCTTGCTGTGTGTCCTCTCAGTACCACACTCTACCAGGTATTTTGTATTGAATAAGCCAACCTTCTGGGAATTCTAAGAGATAAACATGAAAACAAGGAGATGAGGCCACAAAAATGAAAGGGGAGACATCTCTTACTGCACAATCAGCTCTTTGGTCACAGCTCTGTGCAAAACCATGCATTTAGACCTAATCATACACACAATTTTTGCTTCGTCTCCCACAAAATGCTCTGGTATCAGCACAGTGACACTATGCATGCTAAAACACAGACCCAGCTTATACAGATCAAGACCTCGTGGTAAAAATACACTGGTCTCTGGAGAGGAAGGAGGACAACAAGTCACGGCCGTGGTTCAGCAGAAAATCTAATTCTCCATGTTAAACATCTTTATGAATTGTGTCTTGCTCAGCGTAATGCATTTGTCCTTCACATTCATGGACACGAGTTTTTAAAAGAAGAAAAATAAAACATAATAAAGGAAAAAAAATATGCAAGGTACTGAAACAGCTAATCTGTTTTCTCTCTCAGTGTATGTTTGGGACTTAGAAGAAAACAACATGACTGACATGAGTTAATTTTTCTTCAGTTTTCTTCCTTTTAAAGATTACAGAATAGTGAATTATAGAACAGCACAATCATAGTAGACTAAAATAATTTTCCATGCAGAGAATAATAAATGTGTTGAACAGTTTACTGTTATAAAAGATTTAGATGCTACCTTGGAGGAAATATTTGTACTTAACGAGCAAAAGCAATTAAGGTAACTCCTTTTCTACATTCCAGCAATTTAGGATATTTATATGCCCTAGCAGACAGACAGAAGTCAACAGACCAGACCTAAAGTTTGTAAAAATCAATGGAGATATTAACAGGACCAACCCACTTAAAATTTGTTGGACACCTGAGCCAGGATCTACTACGAATGTCATATATTTCCTTTTCTTTGTTTATTTACAAGCATTTTAGCTTTGCTTTCTGCAAAGTTTTCCTGGTGTACCTTGGCTGCTCCAGATCTGTCTCCTCCTGGCAGGAAATAGTGGTGAGTTTGGCCCAGGGGCTGGTTGAACACAGTCCCCAAAGTCGGCACTGACAGCTATAGCAGTAGTACACTAGGGAGAAGTATACTCCTGCAGGAAAGGCTCTTTTATTTGCAGGATGTTTAAATGAAGTTTTCTCAAAGGAGAGGTGTGGCCTGAGCTTTCCTACCAGAGGATGGAGTGTCCAGTTCCCCAGCCAGGCTGCAGAGCAGGGATTTGCTTAGCTGTTTAATATGATGGTTTGATCCACCTGAACAGTCTGAAAAGCTCCAGAGGCAGACATTCCCTAGATGACCCCCACTCCCTGCCCCAAACACCAGATAACTTCATTTTGTTCTGGTTTAAGAACTCACCTCCCTTCCTGAGATCTTAAAGGGCTTGTAACTCCCTCCCAGGCTTTGGAACTGTTGGCCTATATAAGCATAGGTCTGCATGGATTTTATTCTCTAATGTGTAAGCCTATATACACATAGTGCAATACATTTCAACAGGGCCTACAGAGAAAAAGGAAGCTATATTTCATCTGTGTGACTTTTGGAGACTCACAAACTTCAGAAATTAGTGTTGTAGACTTTTCAGTAGGTGATGTGTGGCTGCAGAATTCTCCCAGCACTACCCCTTTTGTCCTTAGGATGGAACATTAAAGAAGAATGGAAGATAAATAAGCATGAGATGCACTAAAAGTATATGCTTAAATAACACCCCTCCACTCATTTTTCCTATTTTGTTTCAGGTCATTTTTTTTTCAGAATGTGAATTCATAACTAGGTGAGCAAGTATTTTCTTCTTGAGTATTTTATTTAAATGCTTGCACTGTGAGTCTTCTGAGCCTTAAAGGAGAGCAGCTTTTCACATCTTTGCAACAGAACCAAAACCTGGAAAGGGCAACCATTTTAAGCTTACAATTACAAAATAAGTTCAATAACAGAGAGCATTTCCCCTCTGGGTTTCATTCAAATCTCCTAGCAGAGTGATTTCATCATGACCTGCCTTCTCATGTACCCCACAATAACTCCATATTACATTAGTTTACCCGGGAGCACCTGAGCCACATGCACAATCCACTGAAACAAATGGAAAGCTGCCCTTTTGTTACAGCACTCAGAAAGAAATTTATGCAAACACAGATCAAAATACGAAATCTTTCTATCCAAATTTTTATTGTTTATCACATTGCCACATAAAATAAATACATAGTTTTGCCCACTTGAAAACAAACATAAAATAAATTGAGTAAAGATTATTGTTTCCACTGATTTAGCTGGAATATGCAGCAAAATGCAAACTAATGCAGGCTTCTGGGTTTGAGAATTCCCATCAGAAATATTAGAAATAGTTTATATCTTTTCACTTTTCAGTTTTGGTGTTATTTTAAAATTATTGTCAAAGAGATATCATTGTAGAAAAAAAGTAGAAAAAAGTCAGACTGAACCTGGTAGTGTATCTTTTCAATTTGAGGAAATATTTCTTATCAGGCATGTGAAAATGTATATATCTTCAGTAAGAAAATTAATAATAAAAAATAAAAGCAGTGAACGCAATTGTATTAATCATCTTTTACCATTTTGAGAATTGCGTTGTTAAACCAGGGCTGCCTCCTCTTTCTTGAGATGATTCACTTCTCTGAAACTGTAGTTCTCAGATGGGAGGGAAAATGAAGTTTGAAGTAACATGTCTTTGCAGCTTATAAATGGGATGACTCCTATATTTTGTGACACAAATATCTTCAGCATTTTCTGTGAGTTATGTTCCTCTTCCTGCTCAATAGCAATGCAAAAATATACCTGCAGCACATATTTGCTGTAACTTAGTAAGATTTCATGTACAAATCAGAGCTAAGCAAAGCTGTAGAGGTGAATTCAAGCTGACGACTGTCATAGCTCTTCCTAGGGAAAACATAACACATACTAGCATTTAGAGATACACTGAACACCCTGGTGCAGTAGAGTGACTGGGAACAGCAAATTTTTTCTTGCCAGGGAAGAGTCAAGAGATTTTCAGTGTAAATGAGCATTCATGTTAAAACCTTCCATGGCTGGACAACCGCACACCTGATTATCAGTCAACTGTATCAGTCAAGAGCCATCCCATATGGGCTGAGAGTAATGCACTGAAGATAGAGTACAACTGACAACAATGGGTAAATCAGTCCTGGATCATTTGTTTGGAACTACATATGGGTCTATTGTTATTCTGAAAAGGATAAGAAATGTGGAAGGAGAGGAATGATGGTAGTAGCTTGGTTTTTAGAGGAAGAAGCACTAATCTGGTCTGATCTGAAATTAGTAGAGAAAATGCATTTTGGGATTTTCTCCTTTATTGAAAGCATTTGAGAAACAAATGTCATCTTGTAGCTTAAGGTAAAGCGAAAATTGCTTCTACAACTATGCTGCCTTTTGTGCCCAGGGGCAACATTTTCATATCTCTGTAACACCCATACATCATGGGAGAGATTCTTACCTGGTATAATTGGCATAAATCTGTAATGTTACCCTGGGGACAAGTCCAAGAGCTTTTTCTCTTCACATTGCTGCTTCCTTTGCTATGGCAGATCATTGTACCTAACATTAATATATTGACTTTAATTCAAAGTGCACAGTACCAATATTAAGAACAATATATATTGAAGCATCCTTGTAAATGCTTCCCAATGTTTATCTTTTTCCAGAAACAAAATGTTGGTTAGCATTGTTTTAAGTGGACATTATCTCCAAGAATGTTAGATAGATTAAAACAGTTTTCAACATTCTTAATACAGCCTATCAAATGCAAACACAAGTTTGCTTTCCTATAAGCAAACTGCCATTCTGTTTCATGGTGATACTTACATGTACTTCCAGAACAAATTACAACAACATAAGTTCTATTGCTATCTGCTCGCACCTGTCAGGAGCACATTTCTGAAGGGATATAAAACCATGCAGATTTGCTGGAAATAGTAGAAAAACACAATGAAAAATAAAGACATTCATTCAGAGTTTGGTTACTGCGAAGAAAATCCTACTTATCATCAGTACTATTTTTCTCTCCATTTTTCTCCCATCCAAGAATGTGGCAAAATCTCCCATAGGAAATTTGACTCCATTGTCCTTAAAAATGGCCTATTATCATTTCTAAATTAATATCAACTATTGTCAGCTGAGTCTACCTTTAAAAATATAGAGATTTTTAATATTATAGAAGATACATTCCAGTGTAAAAAGAAAATGAGGATTTATGGGAGATGTCAAAAGACTTTTGTTATGTTCATAGCTATCAAAACCAAAAGTTTTTTGTCATTATTTTCTTATCATCTTTTTCTCTCAACATTTAATGGTGCAAAATTGTTCCAAAAAGCTTGGAGAAATTTGTGCTCTGTGTGAGTCTATGGACATTGTAAGTATCCACCAGTGTTAGAAGAGGTTTATTTGGGATATTTATTTGGGGTTGTAGATTGGGCTATTTGAATAGAAGTTGTTATTTAAAGCAAATTTCGGTTTTCTAGTTTGCAAGCAGAGGCTCAAGAAGCTACAAAAGCTGCCCAGAGAAGTGGAAACAGGACAAAAAGGATAAGTACACATATACAATAAATTATTTATATTTTTCTTTTCAGATTTCTGGACCACATGTATATTATCTTCATTTTGCTATGAGTTTCAATATCATAAAAATTCTATACTAAGTTTTAGCCCTTCATGTCATGGGACAGGTTGCTGTTTCATGATATAATACTGAACAGTTCTGTGTTGTTCCAGCAGAAACTGACAAGCTGAATGTAAGTGGATTTTTAAGCCTAAATTCTGAAAATAAAGTCAAATGTCTTTGAAAGTCCTTTAGATCACATTGGATTTTGTCAAAGTTATCAGCCTAAATTTACCCTTAGAATAAGTCAGCTGAAGTCAGCAGCATTGCAAAAGAATGAGCTTGGCTTAATGGAATTGAGGTCAGGGTAATATTTAGTATGTGTTGCATGTGGTACAGCATAAAACTGCAGGTTTTCAAATGTATTTCATACCTACTTGGTAAACAGCTTTGCTGGTTTACAAGTGGGTCCTTGTCTGTCATTAACTTAGACTTTTTTTTTACCAGTTAAACCATATTGTTTATTACTTAAGTTACACATCTATAACTTGACTGATTAGAAATAGTTACATCCTGAGACAATTTTGATATAGAAGTTCATATGTAGAAGACATAATCCAAGAAAATGGTGATACAGTATGGAACACATTTGATGAGCTAAGGTGGAAAACTGATTCTGGGAGTGCACTTCAGTAGCACCAGCTACAAATGAGCTTCAGTCTAGGAGCTCAGACAATGGTTAACAAAATGTACACCTCCCCAAGACTCTGTAGTGTGGATATCATGAGAACATGATATACTGTGAGAACATGATTTGAATCATCTCCTACAGCTATCATCATTTACTAATTAAGGTGTAACCTCTGATCACATTAATAATGTAATAAACTTACTTACATAGGCAAGGAAATCACCATGACCAATTTTTGATGATCTAGAGTATTTCTATGTATAACATCACTCTGGAAAATAGGTTCCCATGGTTCATCTCCCACAGTACCAGCAGAGAATATTTTTGATATATGTCATCAAAATAATGAAAAACTCCCAATAGTGCAGTACTTTTATGAGATATTGTCTGATTTCAGGGCTAGAAATTCCCACATTCAGAAGATGAAAAGGATTTTCCTTGCTTTTTCCAAATCCCCCTAACACTCATGGGAAACACAGGTTCTGTCCCTCAAAGGCAGCACTGCAGTAACAGTATAATCTGCAGTGAGCTCAGCTGACAGAAATTGTCACTTTCAGTAGAGTTAGGCATAAGCAACATGGAGCAATGCTCCCGTGGTACTCCTTGACAACAACTTCAACTCTTTCTTCAAAACTTTTGTGGGAGTGTGACTTGTCTCCCTGGAGTTTTCCATACAACCCAATAATCAATCTCGTGTTCCCACTAGTGGATGTTAGGTAGCATTCAGCCTTCCTAACCAGTCTCAGCAGCATCTCGTTAACACCCTTTCAACAACGTACTTATAGGCTGCCCACTCTCCAGTGTGGGTGAGGATGACAGAAGTCATATAGAGCTCTAAATCATAGTGGCTGTTGCTCTAACAGAGAAACAACCTATTGTGCCAGATGTATGATAACAGGTATGTTTTTCTGAAGTGTCTTTGTGACTGAAGTGACTCAGCCGCTGAAAAATTGCCAGAGCTCAGGCATCAAAGAAAAAGCATTTTTGAAAGAAATCATTATGCAAGGTCAGTGCCTTGACATGCTTATTGCAGAATAGGATGAACTCCCTGCACCCAGAAGTATTTAGACCTGAGACTCTGTTTTAATCTCTAAAGGAAGCCTACTATAAAATTGTATTGCTAATTGATTATGTCCCTATCTCTTACTAAGGCTCAGCTAACACATGAACTTTAGGAAGCAGTTGCAGTATTTTGAATAAGCAATGCAACAAGAGTAAGAAGTTATTGCAAAATACAGCTGCTGTCTTTGTTTTCCAGAGATAGAGTATGCTAATGTGCTTAATCTCAAAGTCTGACAAGGAAATGGGGAAGGAAGAGGATGTAGGAGCATGTTGAAATGTAAATGTTAATAATTCTCTCTAAGTAAAGCAAATCCAGCAAAAATATTAATTCACTTTTTCAATTAAATAGAAATATTACATTTCTACAACCTGATTGCTAGCTTTTATTAAATGGCTCTTTAACACTTCATTAACAATATTCTCTTGTTTAACACTTCATTGTATGTAATGGGCTCCAGCCACTGTCCTGTGTTTCTTTCCACAACCCAGCTTAATATTTGGGCTAAAGCACAGATTTTGGAGACTGTTAAAAAGATATTATCTGATCCTAACCTGATGAGAACAAATAGGTTTTAAAAGCTCTACATCAGTTCTAAAAATAAAACATCTACCACATGCACAGAACACATCTGACACAAGTAGAAAATAGTAGATGTGATGTCTACAATAATATAAATTAATTGTTAGAAAAAAACCCAGTAAATCGTATTCCTTATGTGCTATTCTTTTCTTAAATATGATTAAACATTCAGTTATGACTTAACACATTTCTCACTTTAATAATCATATAGAAAACTGTTCCCTGAATTTTCTCTAAGAAACAGTTTATGAAACAATTATGTGATTTATGTAGTACATTTCACCTGGTGTTTGGACACTTCAAGAGGAGTGGTGAGGAATGGCATGAACTAATAGTTCATGATGGAATTCATATAACTTGAGCTATTTAAAATCTAAATGTCTAGGCTAAGTCAGTTGACTGTGTGCTCTCTCTGACCAAGTTTTCGCACCAGAAGAGATTGAGTAAGATCCTGGAGGTAGGTGAAATCAGTTGTCATTTGGACATCTTTTCTCTCTTCATGGGCTATCCAGTGAGCCCAGATCACATTAGGAACCTGGAGATTTTAAATGGTGAGGCTGTATGAGATGTATTCTATATAAAGGAATAAAGCACAAAAGTGAGATTCAATGAGTTGTCAAACCTGTACTGTAGTTATTCCAACCCTGGTACTCTGGTATTTCAGGCTTAAAACTGTAATTTACTTTGTGTTATTTCAAATTTACCATTGTGTAATAAAATCCAACATTCTGTGACCAGAATTAAAAGTGAGATAAGTACAATTTAAAAAAATAATAAAAAATAGCCATTTAAGGACAAAATTATGAAGAAATCCAGGCCCAGTTCTTTTACCCATTCTAACTTGCATGACTTTCTTGAATTAGTCTTTCACTGTGTGAGCAAATCCACTGATTCCATAATTTTCAGCAATATATACAATCTCTCTTCATGTATGTACTGTGGACTCTTCCTCAACCTCCCAAAACCATGCATTCAGTAAAAGAAAGAATCTCTTTTAGTGACTTTGACAGGTTGATAAGTACTTCTAGTCCTCCAGATGAGCTGACATTTTCTTCTGCCCTCAAACTGCAAGAAAAATACTCTTTAGATTACCTACCTGGGCAAACACAGTAATTTACTTGATGAGACAACAGTCAAAATGTTGTTGTGTAGTTCTATCCCCAGAAGCTGATCATGCTTTCACTTCACATAGGGTTGTAAAACTATCATCTGGTGTACTGTCACCTATCATCAACATAAGTTTCTAGTTTCCTGGTCAAGGTGTATATAATTCCACAGGAAGCTATTATTTTCTGATCTCAGCACGTAAGTTGAGCCACTGATAATGTCTTGATTGTCATTGTAGTGCCAAAAGCTGATACAAACTCAAAATTACAAAATTTTTGTCGTGAACTTAGATGTAAAACTAGCACTATTTTGGATGCTCTTAAAATTTTTAAGCTAACATAAAATATTGGCCTTCTTTTTTGCAGTTCCTTGTCATATTTGGAGAGGTACTGGTTTAACATATGTTTGTCAAATCAATTCTCTCTCTAATAGGATGTAGCAAAGTACTCTTATTTAGTTTGGATAGATATTGAACCATAATATCCAGTAATTATGGGGCTCACTTGCTGCATTATCCAAAATGTTTTGCTCAAGTGTATCTTACCACAGTAACCTCAAGGAATTAAAATCTCCATGGCAAGAAGTGACAGTTTTTTAGTTTTACCATGAATTGATTGTCAGAGATTTCTAACCACATGCAAAATTTAGAACCATACACCAGTTTAAGGCAAATCTTAAAAACTTACTTTAGTGGTCTTTAATGTAAACAAAAAAAATCACACTGTTACTAATAAAAGTTAATAATACTTACCTATCTAGAAATCCTACCTCAGTACTTCTGAAGCAGCATTAAAACACGAGGAGAAATGGAAATAAGAAACTTCAGAGTGCAAACAATGTGTTTATGTACTTGTAAAATCCTTTCTTTAAAGTTTGTCACCCCTTTCCACTGCCTGTTAATCTGTCTCTGTCTGTGGGAATTTCACAGAGCACCAAATGTCCCTTCTCATGTACTTGGAAGGAGTCTCATATACTAGTTTTGGGAAACAATAAACAAAAAAAATTCCATAGTAAAAGCAGAGGATAAATAGTCTTCCTGAATATATGTAATCACTACTAACAAAATGAGGTCTCCACACCCAGTTTTTTTGCTCTCTTCACTTGATTTCTACTGGAAGCAGATTTTGGAGGATTTGTCCCTGGTACAATGATGCCACAAGACAGGAAAGAATGCCAAAGGGACTCAGCAAAGGAGACATCAAGTATTTTAAAATAAGGCATGGGCCATCAGGCCAGGAAGACAGAGTTCAGATGGGTCTGGTTTAGAGATGGGTACACCAAAGGAGGTAGCCGGAGCTGCTGAAGGGTCTGAGAGGGGCAGAGAATGACAGCTGTTTTACAGCACAGATTGACTTCAGAGTGTCTAAATGACTAATGGGCATAGTATTCTTTAATTCTGTCATGCTCCCAAGAGCAGAGGATGCTTTATAAGCACTGATAGCTGTTGCAGACAACTTATTCAGCTGAACTGACAATAGTTTTTGTTTCAGTAATGAGAGATATTTTGTCCCCTGTTCTCTGAGAATGACTATCACTATTTATGATATAAACTCCTGACATCTACAGGAAATCTCATAACTTGATTTCTTGATAAAATTATCTTATTCTTGCAGGTAAGCCAAAAAAAAAGAAAACAAGCATGAAAACTGCTTTTACTTAAGGCATCTTGTTCCTTTTGATGTCTGAAAGAGAAAAATTAGGAAGTATGCAGCATGTAAAAAAGAATATTGGCTTAAAAAAATAGAGGTTACTAAAATGAGGGGAATCAAGATGCATTTCTTTTGGTGCTCTCTGAGCAACTATACTCTGGAATCCTGCTAGCTTTTTGTCCTGACTGAACTTTGTTTTGCCATTGTAGATAAGCATGTACTGTACCTAATTTCACTTGAATTTCTGGCTAGGAGCACAAAATATTACAAATCAAAGCTTTTATCCCAGAGATGTTCCTTCACTTTATCGAAATGACACCATGTTTTCAATGAATCCCATTTTTACCCAGGTAAAACAGCATAGGATTTCTCATGTTTGTCTTCATATTGGCTGCTTTTATAAGTGTTGGGGTTTTTGCCTTGCCATCAAGGAAAATAAAAACAGTAATTGACATTGTAAAGTGATTTATGAGCTAGCTACATCCAAAAGCAGCAGAACAATGTAACTGTGTGCTCTTTTAAACTGAGAATCTCTTATTATACATCATTTTGTCTCGTGCACTTCCCTTGTCATTCACTGATTTTTATGTATACATATGAGATTCATTTGTTTGAGTTAGTTATTCCAGATGCTCCAGTTTTTCAACTCAGTGTTTTCCAGATCACCTACTCAGTGACCATTTATGCATGTTCTCTGTGCAGACTTTGAAATTACTTGTTTCCATTCATTTCTCACATCCTTCTGCTGCAGTTCATTGTTTCTACTAGGCAATGTATTTCTAATATATTCCCCTTTAGCACTGCTGTAAGAGATGTCAGGAAATTTCTTTGTTACATTTGGCTCCTTGGGTCCTATTGCATTTTGTCTTTCAACAAGACTTGTACCTTGAACATAAAAGAAAACTATTTCTATTAGTACCAAATAAACCTTTTTCCTGTTGCCTCCAAGGCAAGAAGCATGTCCTCTCATTCTATTTTCTCTGCTTGTGGTTTCTGCACATTCATAGTCCTGCTCTCCTCATCGCTATATCTTCAGTTCAAAAGGTCTTCGGGGAAAAAATATTCTTTAAAGCATATTCTTAACTTAAGGTGTATGTATAAACATTTGTATAGGTTTTAACAAAAAGGAGAATGCTTTATAATGAAATAGCTTTGAGAAAATTTTAGAATGTTGAAGGGCTTGCTCCCATTTGTTTTATTTAGGACTTTCAAAATGGAGCATATTTCCTGGTACAGGAAAATACCCAAAGCCACCAGTATCTAACAAACCCCAAACACTGTCCCCAGAGAGACTGCCCAGACAGCCACAGTCTAGTCTGGAAACACCAATATGCAATAAAGCAGACAAAAGGAGAGAACCTCTGAGATTCAGAGGGGACACCTCTTTATCCACACTTCACCATCATGCTATCTGAATGGCCCTATGCAGCCCATTTACTTTCACAGTTTTCCAAATCACTTTCCAATGTTTCCTCATCACAATTATTGAGTTCAGGATCCTTGGGAGCCAGTTTCATGGTGACTATCCTAAGTATCCCACAATTTGATCCCTAATTTCACATACAATGACAGCAAGGATAAGATTTCCAGCATTTTCCCCTGCCTGCCTCTCACACTGATTTTATTCTGCCAGCCTTCCAGCACAGATGATGGCATTGCTGTCAACCACTGCCCCTGCCCCAGGTTGGCCAAATGTAAGGAAGGCACGCATTAGAGTGGTGTGCATTGTATGCCCCAACCCCAGTGGGACGTATGGCTCCTACTGTGTAGTATTAAAATCTGACTTATACAATTGCAGATCAGTCTGCCCAGTAATGATCCAGTCAAGCACAGAGGGAATGTGAAAAACTCAGTAAAAGTAATTGAGTTTTCGCTCTTAAGCCTCTTGCATCCACCTGAAAATCCTATCCTCTATCTTTCTAGAGAAACTTCTGAACATATAAAGCCTACTAATGCTGTTTCAATATGGGCATATTACTGCGGTCCTTCTGATATGTCTTGTAATGCTCAGGGTGTCTGAGGTGCACCAGCTCTCTAGTTCTTAAACACTGATGTTTAAGAAACCAAGGAGAAAATGCAGCCTCTTTTTATAGATGTCCAACTCATTTTAGCAGTTATAGCTAATTTAATTTTCAAATGAAATTGTTAACTTTTAAATTCCTTTGCAGATTTTTGAGATTATCAGGGGAACAGGTTTTAGCTTACTTCTGCTTCCTTACCCAATAAACTGTTAGCTGCATGCTAAGCTTTTACATAATCTGAAGAGGAAAATACATATAAAGAACATTTACTGCTGGCTTTGTATTGCTCATCTGGCTGGTTTTGACAGGCTGGACATTTGTCACAAGTGCCATCTGGTTACCCTGAGAACATGAGAAAACATGTCTCTGTTTTTGTGCTACTGTGTTGAATTGTCACAAAATTCTCATTCAACCTGAAGATATTCAAGAATCTGGAATTAAAATATTTGCTGTGGTCCTTTTAACATGCAGTTATCACTAAGGATGCAAGTGAAGGATATCATTTCTAGAGCCATGGATGGACATGTTAGATATGGGAGACATCTTAGAGCCACAACACTGCGATGTCTTCCCTCTCACATCTGGATTCAACAAGACACTAAGATGACTGTAACTCACAACAAAAATGCAGTGTGTGCATTCCCAGTTATTTGAGACATGCCCATCTGTATCTACTAATTTCTATCCTGTCTTTGAAGGCTTTCCTAGCTCCCCTAATTTTACGATCCTGGCCCCAGTTACACCATCTGCCTCCTCACCTTGTAACTTTTACTAACTTTCACATTTCTGAGTCTCCTTTTGCTTTACCTCTAGTACTCCTGAATGTTTTTCCCCTAGACTCATTACTCCTTTCCTCAGTACTGTGTACTTTCCACAGGGATTGGCTAAAACTCTCTGTTGGTGTTCCTTTTTGTCATGCTATTAGCACTGATTGAAGCATACTTCTGAGGTATCAGAAATACCTCTTGATCAGCTTATAAGCAGGGATGTTTCTCATGCCAGTGGCTTTTGCTTCTCATGAGAATCCACATAACAAAATCGTTGGACTCTGCACATGTGGGGGCACGAGACCAATGGCACCAGCATAAAAACAAGGGAATGTGAGGAAAACTGCCAGCATGGCTCCAGGCCACTTGAGGGAAAAGTTGTAGGGCTGCAAATAGGTGACCTGTAACTACGGATCCTGAAACACTAAGGTAACCCAAGCACATCATACAGCTTCATTTTCTGTTTATCTTCTTCAACCTACATGTGATTTCACAGTCATCTGCCATACCACCTCTTTTCACTTCTCTTCAGTCAGAGAAGTCTAGTTAGTCATTCTGCATGCAGAGTCTGTCTGGTATCTGTGATCATCCTCATCATCTTTTTCAATTCTACTACAATCTTTTGAGAGTCCTGCACTAGAATTACAGACAATTTTCAAGACATGGTGGATGAAAGCATTACAGAGTGGACTGGTAATGTTTTCTGTTTTGTTTTTTCCTCACCTAAATAGCTCCTAACTTTATATTTGGGGTTTTTTTCACTGAAATAGAGTAATGTAATAATCTTCTCATTTTTATAACCCCTGCAATATGTTCACAGTGAGCAGAATCAGACCAGTAGTTGTAATACACTTTTAATCTTGATGTTTTGAAGCTTTTCTACATAAATTATGCCAGTTGAAGCTGGATCACCACATGAACATGGGCACTCTGAAGGTCAAAAACCTATATGTCTGCAGAATGTTTATTCAAATAATTTCAACAAAAGACATTTCACATGGGTTGAGAGACATACCCAAAATTTTGCAGTCATTTGACCTGTTAGGGAAGAGGACTTGTCAGGGTTTAGAACACTTGTTTTTCTTTCATTAAAATTCCTAAAACATAGGCTTCTCTTTCAAAATATCTAGAAGTGTTGTTGTTACATTTCCAATGTTATATATGCAATTGACTTGCAGTCAGTCAATCAGGAAAAACATTTTCAAGAGAATATTCATTTCTGGAAACTTTTGGGGGTTTTGCTTATTAAGAACTAAACAAAGGTACGGGAACAGTGGCTATTTGTAGTGAATAAACACATCTGAATGGTGCTGACTCTTGGGCTACCATTTCTGATGTGTATATTAGAGATCTATGGAAAAAATTAATCCATTCCTTCTCGGGTGTGGAGAATCACAGACTTAGCAACATTAGCCCAGTACTAAGGAATTTCACTTACTAAAAGCCACTGGGGACCTGATTTGAAGGTCTGGCTTCCAGGCACTTCAGGGATTCGAATCTGCTTCTCAATGCAGTGTGAAACTCATTTGCATATAAATTCCCATTGTAGTATAATGTTTCATGCTTCCCATGCAGCTGAGATGAACTAGAATGGGTCATTGAGAAGAAAGAAGTATATTTCAGTCTTTTTGAGACTCTGAGGTGACCCCAATCACCTCCTCCCCTGTTTCACTCACACCAGCTTCTTGGAGGCCAAAGTGTCCCTTTGCCTGAAGGCCAGTTTCTCATGGCAGGCTGCAATGCAGTGAGTGGAAATGGAGCACCCTCTGTTCAGTATGCCAGCTATTGGCCTGCTTAATATAATCTGCTTAAATAATAACCTGGTTTTCCTAAATTTCAACTAAAATTTATTTTAAACTTCTTCACAATGTAAGATCCAGACAGATAATTCACTTCTTCAGACTTATAAAACTCAACTCTAATTGTATAAAATTAATTCAGGCAGGGCAGAAACCTTAAACCTCTCATTTGTTGGAAAATGCAGTTCATGGAATATGTGAATTCAGGCAAATGAAACAAATGGGTTTTTCCTCAAGTTGGAACACTTTATTTTGATTTATTTTAATAACACATTTAATCTTTTTCTATTTTGAGACAACCTTTTGTTTCAAACCTGTCAGAGCTTGGATAGGCAAAGACACTTTATAGAGATCCTATTCTTTTCCATTAACTGTGGGAAATAGGCTTGTTGCAGTTTTCTCTTTAGACTCCCTCAGGTGTCTTCCCTAGTTGTCATGAACTTGCTTTGTCTGTTCTTCAAAGACAAAGCTGAAGACAATCACAGAGTACTCTGAAAAAGAAAATAAGCAAAATTCAGTCTGGTTAAATGGGAATTACCCAGAGGGTCCCATAGAAATTGTGAGATGGGACTTCAGGGGCACTTAACAACATCTGTATTCACACTGAAAAAAACCCCAACTTAGTCTAGCTCTTAGATGAACTGATTCCTGAATAAAACACAGAGATGCTGTGGAATTTTCATCCTTGAAGATATTAAAATCTCAATTTAATTAATCCCTCGTTAAGATGACCTGAAGCTGAAAATAACTCTGTTGTGATTCCAGGGTGGGATGAGATGACTGCCTGAGATCCCTACCAACCCAAGCATTTCTATGAGTGTGCTTCTCAAAAGAGAAAAAGCTGATGGTATAGTTCTGCAAGGAATTATGGAATCGTATTGAATATGAGCCATCACCAAGAAGGCTAGTGGTATTCTGGCTTGTATCAGAATTATTGAAGCCAGAAGAACTAGAGCAGTGATTGTCCTCCTACACTGTGTATTATAGAATATAGTTGTATTTTGCAGATACTATTTGAAATATTGGTCTCCAACAGGCATAACATACGGATTCTGATTATGATTGTGAAAGTAGTGGTGTGTTATATAACTTTTAGACTTTACTGAATCATTGGCAATCATTGTTAATACCTAGCACAAGGACACTTTTCTTAATAATCAGAGTAATTCCTTTAATTCTGAGAAAACAGGACAACATCATTTGATTTCTATTGCTAAATTTTTCAGAGCCATTCACCTGCTGATTTATGAGTCATTCACAAAAGTCACTTTATTTCTTACTATATACTCCAAAGTGATGGAACTGTGCATATTTTCCCACTTGTATAAGTCATCACTATAGCAGTACACTGCCACACAAAAAAATCCAACCCAAAAGCAAACTCAATACTATTACTCATTGTCATTAACCCATTCTTTATCTGTGTAGGCAGTTACAAGATACCAACACAGTCTTGCCTAGTACACAAAAATGTTCATGGCAGAAATGAACATTCTTTATCTACCCTTTAATCTCCTGCCACATTCATAATATATCTTCCAATTTCTGCAGAAAACTCCTGTTTTATCATGTAAGTCTTGTTTTCTCCAGAGTAAATATAATCTCATATGTTGAAAAAGTGGGTCAAAAAATACAAAATATAAACATTAAAAAATATTAGCAATATTTTTAAAAGTGTGATGTATGCACCTGAAATTCATTTCCTGGTTTAGGCATTTCCATACATCTGAATGGTTGTAGTGGTCACAACATGATTGACTCTGCTGTGGGTTGTGGACATGTCTTTGTGAAGATGCATGTCAGGGCTTGTTATCTGATCCTGTTTTTCTCCGCTAAGGCTGAAAATCTTAATTCAGTCTCTTCTTAATATTTACACACCAGTCTTTCAACTCATGACAATATAATCTCTCCTGAAGAATCATTCCTCAAACAATGCAATGTATGCAACCCTCTCCTGGGAAATGTTTCCTGCCTTTTATGAAATACTGTAACATGAACGTTAAAGGTAAAAAACATAAAATGTAAAAAACATAAAGTATAAAAATTGTAAAATCATGTAGGAAGAGATCATTGACCCAGCAGCTTTGCAGCCTGGCACTTAACATAGTCACGAATGAGCTATTAATTCACAGATACTATGATCATACACGTAAAAAAGTGTTACCAACTGAGAACAACCCACCATAGGGTATATTCAAATCTAGCCATAAAGACTTAATATCCCTGAAGCAGCTTTAAACTGTCCCAACAGAGAAGACAGTTACACCTGTTTTTCCATCAAACTGAAGTACTAAGATATGTAATAAAAACCAAACATAAATGTCTGTAAAATCTAGACTCTCTGGTCTTGAAAAAGCAGCATTGCATTTTGGGTTAAGTATGCCTGATTTGGCTCAAAATACAATTGCTTTATGTCTCTTTATATCAAGCTAGAAGTTTTACTTTTTAGCTTTTCTTTGCTTAATTGTAAATTGTGGATCAAATTCTCATTCTTACACATGAATGTAAAAATGCACATCTAAGGGCAGCATTTGTCCAGGTAATATCAGAGTATTGTGAGCTTCTGGTAGAGCACTTTTTTAGGTTCTGACATGGAAACATACATTAACAATTTGTAGCAAAATTTAAAGGAAGCAAAATTGGCTCTTCTCCATTATGTACAAATGAGACCTGAGCACTGAATCTGATACGAATATACAATTTTAGAAGAGTGCTGACTTGTAAGCAAAATGTTTATTTTGTTTCAGTCATTCCTGATTTGGATTCAATATGAATTCTTGTTATCATACAAGTATAATTATGTACCCTTTTTAAATGCAATTCATGTTGCAAAGAAGCAATGTGTCTGTAAATAGACAAGGAACTCAGTGGTCATAAACAGCAAAATTCTAGTTAGAATTTCCCTTTCCTATTGTAGAAACCTAGAAAATAAGGGGCACAAACACTGATAGCCAATAGCCATAGAGTCAATAATGGATTGTTGGTGAAAAAAACACTGTGAGAAAAAGTAGGATGTGGCTGGAAAATGGGACCATACAGAGGTAGCACAGTGCTTTTCTGGGACACGTGTCCTTGTTACGGCTCCTGGATATAAGCACAATACAATACAACAAAGGTACTTGAAGGAGATTGGGAAGTGGGCATGGGCTGTTGTACCAAAGGCTGACTCAGTAGGGTGGGATCAAGATCACCAAATCCCTCTGACCCACTTCCAGAGAGGTCTAGAAGAACAAACTGTGCATGATAACTAATTTGCATAGAAAGCAAGGAATTTGACTCCAGGGTGAGGAAATTTGTCTATAAAAAGGTATCCCTATGAAGCCAAGGATCCTGAAAGCCAAAAGCTAGATCAACACTGGAGCTAGAATTGGTGATCTTTCTTTCTCTCCTTCCTTTCTTTCTCTCTCCCTCTCTTTAATCTCTCTCTTCTCTTTCACTCTACCCTTTATTCAAAATTCACCGCCATGTGTTTACACTAGAAAATGAACTAACATACCACTTTCCTTGCAAAGTGTGTAATTCATTAATAAAACTTTGTAAGTTTTTGAGGACCCTCTGACTTTTGTCATTATTTTTTGACCATGGACACCTAAGAATCTTGGGTGCTTCCTACCTATAAAACAATTTTTAATACAAACAAGTCTCATAAAACTTAGAAATAAATAAAATATAGTGATTCTGAAGCATGCTAATTTTTATCATGTATCAAGAGTAGCTCACTTTATGCTGCATCTGAATTCCTTTAACAGTTCAAGAAGGTTTTCACGTCCAGGGCCACCAAAAGAAATTGTTTGTCATCACCGTGTAATACCAAAGTTACACAATAAAATTTCTAACTATTTCACACATTCACACTTTCTAAAATCAAATGTCTGACTTGAAAATTAAGTAAATGTAGTTTTCCCCCTTATCTAATCAACTGCACATATAAATAGATACTTTAGTAAAATAAAATTATTAAAGCCTGTAATAAGGCCAGGTAGTAAAGCTGTGCAACAGCTCTCATTTCTATATCACACCTGCATTTGCTAAGATTTTACTGTTCAGGAGATTTTTCTGCTTTTTCTCCATTGTTATTTCATGTTATTGAAGTATTCATCATCAAAATTCAATTTAGCTCATCAAATCAAAATTGATTTATCAATCTAAAATTGCCAGGACTGATTATGCCTCTCTGGCAGTATCTAAGAAGGACATTTGCACATGCATCTAAGCAAAGAGACAGCGTGTACAGTTTAGATGTGGTAAGGAGGTAGGATTAGTGCTAACCCAGCTTTGCTCACAGGTGCAGACATAGCTCCAGCAGCCTCTCTGGGGCTCCCACAGATCACCATTCCCAGCCACAGAAGTAACCATCCTATGGAAGTGTCCCTGGAGGTGAATGACAAGGAGCAGGCCTGCAGGTCACATTAATTTGGAGCTAATCTGCTTTATGGAAACCTACTTTAGGAGTGGGTAGTAACAGCCAGGCTTTATCTGAAAGAGAGAATCATCTAATTCAAGCCACATAGTCCACCAAGGCTACTCATTTCATGCTGTTATGCAAAATGCCAGAGAAAGCCAGGGTATTTTGCATTTCAAAGGCTCAGAGAACTAAAAAAATCAGATGGATCTTTCTATAAGAGCTGTAAAATTATACTTTTATTAGCATACATTCTAACTGGGAGAGCAGTCATATCCAGGTGGGCACATGGGCCCGAGCTTAAATGTATCTTAAGCTCAGTGAGACTGATGGAGCATAAGCACTCCAAAGTAAACAACATTGCTTACAAATTTTCCTCTAAAAAGTCTAAGTGGTACAAATGCAGCAGCAGCACACACCTGGACCAGATGGAACATCAAATATTGACTTAAAGGGTGCTGCAGACATCCATTTTGGAACAAAAAATTCAAAGTATCTGAGAAGTTAGTGGAGTTGGCAGATGCTCAGTTGCCATAGAAAATCAAATCCTGTGTAGTAAAGTGTTTAAATATACCTGTGACTGGCTAGTTCTATTGAAAATGTCTTCCTTAAAACCAATGAAACTTATTTTGCAATATTCTGTGTTTAGTATAACCCAATTATTCACATTTATTTATATATCATTGTTATAGTTTTCCCAGCCATAACACCACATCCTGAAAATAACCTGTTCATTGAAATCCTATCAAAACACTGAGAAAAAATGTTGTCAATATTATTCAGAGAGCCAAGCTTAAAAATTGATTGTAAAGATTTTGATAGCATGACCTTAAATATATTCTAGTATGATACCTTTCCATGTCTTGATAGCTGCTATATCAGGACCCTGATGCTCACAGAAAGCAAATATTTGCTCAAAAGAAGTCTTTGAAAAAACCTACTTGGACTGTTGAATTAAACATACAAGACATAATTTACTGAGATTGCCAACCTCATAACATTGGAAATATGATTGTTCCTAGTGCAGTGTTGTTCTAATTCTTATATAAATATTTTTAAATTAATGCCAAAGATTCATGTTTCGACAGAAATGCACTAGTGTGTTAACTGTAAATACATGCAATGTAAAAGTTCTCCTGTATATAGAGAATATAAGTTCATAAAGAAAGGTTAATTTTAATTGGCTTTTGGGAAGGACATCAAGATTTGTACACTACTGATAAATAATTCTAACATTGTTCAGACTGTGCCTGCAATGTTGAGATCAAAGCAATCCTTATCTCAAATTTGTATCACAAGGTGCCATAAAATCTATAGATTTAGTACATAAAGTATTGGCAAACTGAGTGGTAATAGAGTTTGCAATTTGTGAACAAATATTCTTAGACACTGAAATGCAAAAATACATCAATATCTCTTGAACACAGAGAATCACTCATTCTTTAGTAACTAAATTAACTAAATAAACTAAAACCAGCTTGTTCTTCATAGCAGAGATCAGAGCACAAGAACAGATGAGAAAGAGACCACACAGCAATTCCTGCAGGAAGAACCTGCCTGGAAATGTTTGTGGTTGTTGCAAGGTGCCCACACAGGTTTTAGCAACAGTAATACAAATCCTTTCTGTGAATATCTTTTTCTTTGAGAACATTATAGGATAAATTTCTATACACATGTACATTTTGCTTGAATTTCTGGGTAAATTGATTTCCTTCCTTACTGCTTACCCGTGAAACCTAATATGCTTTTGTTAATGATCCTCAAAGTTTCATCTGTTCCTGTTACCTCTACTGTTGCTTATTTGGGAAAATGAGCAACAGAAGGGTCAGTAAGCAGCCCAATACCATTTAGCCAAGTCTTGAGTTTTCCAAGAACTCTATTTTCTTGAAGTCTCATCTCAACAAAACTCAATAAAGCTCCTTACAAACCTTATCTAAGGCTATCTAAAATTCTCACATTTCTACTTCACAAAGAAAACTATCTTGTAATTAAACAGTTTTCAAAGGGTGTCTGTGACTCAGGAGCTCAAGTCACATGTCAAAAAAACCCCAGTTAAAGTGCTTTTAATCATGTCTAAAATGATTTATATTTCTAGCTCACTTCAGCTTTTTTTTAAAGTGTCTATCTCCCATCTGAAACTAATTTACCCTATGCTTTCTAACTCTCTAGACATTCATTCCAAGATGTCATCACTCTGTTGGTAATTTTAAAATAGCTCTGTGTACAGATTTTCTGAGTACTTAAAAATTTGCTTTCCAGTTCTAAAAGAAGTGACTTGTCAGTGCTTCTTCTCAGCCTTTCCCTTTCTGCAGCTAAAACTTCAACAAGAAGAATAGAAAGGATTCTGCTTGTTTGGGCTTTTTGTAAGCACATGCATTTACACTGTAAGAAATATTTATCATTGCGTGGTTTAGATGCCTATATTTTTATCTCTAATAGTAACATAGAAGTTGTTGCAGCCGAAAAAGCACCTTACAGTTTTTCTTCAGGATCAGAGAGAGCAGTGAAGTGCCATGGAAGCCCTTTCTGCATGTGTTCCAAGATCAATGCAGTCTAATGATGCCAACAGAAGAAACAGCATCATCAGTCCTCCCATTGTGGGTGACAATGGAATTGAAAAACATGCTGCAGTTCACTCACCCATAGTGTCATTATTTTGAAACCTGTCGGCACTCCTTTAGCAGGACATGCTACTCAGGTGTGCAGGAGTCATTCCTAGCAGAGGTTTGGCATGGTCCACTGGCAGGCATTAGTGATCCTTCACACTCTACTTTTCAACATCCACCAGTAGCCAATAGGCTGAATCCTGGCTTCAGCCAGGACCTTTCTCCTCTTTTATTGGCCTTTCTCCTCTTTTATTGGCAAAGTGGATCTCTGCCACATGTTCACATTGATTTACCATTGAAAAATAACACTGGAAAGGGATCTCCCCATTTTATGGTTTTCGGTGTAGACCTGAATAGCTTCAGGACCAGCTCTCTCTTTCCCAACAAGAAGTAAAGGCCAATGGGAGCCAGGTCTTAGCCCTTCACCCTAAACAGGCTGAGTGTAAATGGTATGAGGTAGTTACTAAAGGTGTCACAAGTGCAGAAATAACAGAGTTGCCATCTAAACTTTACCTGAAATATTTTCCTAGTACATAATGGTTCTGTCGTGAATACTGTGACCATGAAGATCACTGCTATTCAAAACACTTGAAACATAATGCAAAGGATAATACATAAATTCTATGCAGTTATCCATTGTTTGGAAAAGTTTTGTTCTTCTTCAGCTGTGTAATCTTACGGCAGACTCACCTGCACTTGCATCTCATTCCAACAATTCCCAATTAACAGTCCAAATCTTACCCTAAAGTACAAAGCTCCACTTCTTTTAAAGAAAGAAAGTAAAATTGCTTCACGTATATCTCGGATATAATATAAATCACTGTGTTTTGTCAACTTATCACCCAAGATACAGGTGCTCTTCTGCTTTCCCTTTCCCTCTTATCTCAAAAAGCACCTCAGGACATGATGAAGTGCTGTCTGTCCACCAGAAGAATTTTCATGGTTTGTAGACAGATGACTGAATGTAAAGATTTGAGGATGAGAGAAAAAAAGCATACAAACACTCTTCCAAATGTGAGCATATAACTTCTTTTAGCAAAATGTTTTAGAGAGTAACATGCAAGCAAAAAATTGGACAAAATAGTGATTTCCTATAATGTTCCACTCTGTGGTGCAGTAATAGCTTTTCAATTATCATTAAACTGTTCTTTAATTAGATTGCAAATATATCATAACTTTTACCATGAAAATTATGAGATAATTGTAATTTAATTAGGCTCCACACTCCACATTCCAACATGTACATATACTGATTTAGAAAATATTTTATAGTTTTAAGAATACAACTTTTGCTTAGATTCCAACCTAAATAGTTGAGAAATATATCTCACATCAAGATATGACAGACTGAGAGACAATGATACAGAATGAGAATTACTAAAAAAAAAAAAAAAAAAAAGT
This sequence comes from Hafferia zeledoni, assembly GCA_035583235.1. Lineage (NCBI taxonomy): Eukaryota > Metazoa > Chordata > Aves > Passeriformes > Thamnophilidae > Hafferia > Hafferia zeledoni. The sequence continues at coordinate 35,523,875 of JAWWEV010000115.1, forward strand.
CTTATCTGCTTCTGACAAGGCTTTTCTCATAGTCAAAAATCTATGTGCTACACAGATATTGCCACTGCCAGAGTGACAATGGAATGGAAAATTGAGTAAGAAAGGCAAGCCGTCTGAGGGCAGCATCAGGGATAGTGGGTGGTCTCCTCAGACATCAGCGATGTCTCACCCCACTGGTGCCATCTGGCCATTCCCATGGTGACAGATCACATTTACAAACAGGGAAGGAGCTCAGCAGGGACTGACTTGCTCATGTACTTCAGGCAGTAGCTTTGCTTTTTATTATTTCAGCTTAGGGTTGGAAGGATTAAGGTCCAAGTATGTGCCCAGAAGAAGATAAAGATTCTGCTGTTGTGTCTGATCTATGGGGTTGCTGGGTGCTGACCATGGCAAATATGCTGGCTCTCCTCATCACCCAGCCCTGCAGGAGCACAAGTGGTTGATTTCCATATGTGCCTTTTCAGTGACTGCTCCAACTTCCTCTGACTTTTTTGCACTTTCTTGTTCTCTGAATCACTTTGCTTATTTTCACCTCAGTTTCTTGAACCATCTTTATGAAGCTTTTTTCTCCCATTTCTTTCCATCCTTTCTCCCCCATGGGCATTTCCATACTTGCCTTGCTTTTCTGTGTTTCTTTTCTCGCCTTTTCTTGTCACCTTGTCACGTGAAAGGGAGGAGGGAGACGGAAATGCAAAGATTTCTAGTCTTAACTGTATTAATATAAAGTTAATAGCTATAAGCACCCTCCGGATAATCAAAACTTTATGAATCCAGCACTGCCTACCGGACTCTGGACAGAACACAGGCTGGAAAGATTTTTGACTCCCCTATGAGGACCTCACGTAAGCCAGGGAGAAATTATTAGCAATAAGCATCTCCAGAAAATTAGAGCCTTATGTTTCCCAACACTGCCTAGCAACTACGGACAGCACACAGGTTGGAAGGATTTCTAACCTCTGCTCTGAGACCACACTTAATAGCAAGAAAAGAACTTTCCCCACAACATCTCCCGAAATAACATTTATTAATACAAGTATGGGACAGTTATTGTGGGGTTTGCGTTGCTGGTGATAACGTTTAGCTGCAAGATTGTATTTAATTGATAATGAAAGACCCCAAAAAGAATCCAGCACGAAACTCATTTTACAGAGACAAAAACACCAAACTCAAGTTTCAATACAGCAATGTATCCCATTTTCACAACAGAGAAAAACTAGCAACAAAAAACTACTAACTAGAAGCGCAGCCACCTAAAACACTTATCTAGCCACTCTTTCAATAACATAGGACAAAAAAATAGCTTGCACACCACTCTCTCTGTAACATAAAGCAAAAGGAAAGAATAGAGCTGCTTCTTATCAACACACATGTTGAAAAAGCAATTGCACATTGCAAAAGAAAGCAATAACTAATATGAAGTAGTAAAGTGTAAAGCAAGTTACTGTTATTAGTATTAAGGTAGCAAAACACAGTTAGTAAAGGAGGTGCTTATAAAGTAAAAATCAAAGTAGCTGTTAGCATAAGATGTAAGATAGACTGTATAAGGGAATAAGCTTTGAAGGAAAGTAAAGTTAGGAAAGTAAAGTATAGAAAAATAGAAAGCACATGGTCTCCTTACCCCTACATTGTTGCAGGAGGTAGAAGGAGGCAGGACAAAGCTGTCAGCAGCTACCTCAACAGAGACAATGGCATTCCTCCCTCTCTCTGTTGCAGTTAAAACTGCATTTCTTTTTATACTTTTTTTTCCTTCAGGTGGTTTTGAGTGACTACAGTCAAATGCTGAGGGGTTGATAGAGATGCCTGAGGGTGGTGGCTCCTTGAGTGGTTATAGAAGATATCGCAAAGGGGGGCCTTGTCATTCTTTAACACTCCATCCTTTGTTAATCTCATCAGTTTGAAAGCTTTTGTCCCCTGCTGGGAGCACCCCTCCAGGGGGCTGAGGTGTTACCCTCAACCTATACAGGCTAATCAGGGCCATAACCCCACACACCCATCAATTCCTCTTTGTTGTCCTTCCCATTTTCCTGTTTTCTATTCCCTTGCATTTGAGTGCATGCCACCATATAATACATTCTGCAATGGGGAGGTCTCCAAGGAGAAGTTACCTTTCATCCTTAGCTGTTAAAGTCATTCCTGCACCCACTGACAAGACAGTGACTATCCTTTCCAAATGCTGTCAGTCATATTTTGCATCATGTAAGTTTTGTACACAACCATCCAGAGATATCTATGATCAAAGCCTCACTGTAAACCACAGGCATGGGTCTGAGCCTCCCTCCAATCCCTACATCCTTGGTTGGCCAAGGTTAGCAGACAAAAGCAGAGCTGGAGACCTGGTCTTCCAGGTGTCCCTACCCAAGACTCAGGGGTGTCATCCTTTGAAACATAGCCAGCTCTGAGTATATGTCTCCTAGATTCAGGAACACTGAGTTAATTTTGCCTCCTGCTCTCAGTAGCAGAATGTGCTGAGGGCAATTAGATATTCATAAAACTAATGTCATAAAAATACAGTGTACATTTAAGCATCTTTCAACCCCTTTGGCAATGGAAAAATTGTCCTGGTTGAGGACATCAACTATTCCCTGCAGGCAAGAGCTGGAGAACTGCCAAGTTGCTGCATCAAGGAAAGAAGGACTGCAGAGGATGAAATAGCCTGAATAAGCCTGAAAAAAAAACTCAAGAGAACCTTCACTGTTGCAGGAAAAGTACTTATTATAATAGTAACAGTTGCAAATGGGAGCCTGAATGAAATTTGAGAATATCCTCATGATAACCTACAGGAGAAAAAAAAAAATTATCCTGTGAAAAACTGATGGATAAACCTTGCAATGAAAATAAATGAGCTGGGGATTTATGGAAACACTCTGTTGTTTAATTTTTTTCTTTTTTTTTTCCCCTTTGACACTCCAGTCACATGTTTTCTGAATGAACAACCAGTTGAGAAAACTGAAGATCCACCAATCACAAAGCTCCCAAGTGACCATAAAAATTAGATAACAAATAAACTGTAGATTTTTCTAAATATGAATATTTTATTCTTCACATCAAAGCTAACATAATTCCACTTATTCTGATAATAAGCTTTTCCCCCTTACTATCTCAGGTATCAAAAAATGTTTAATTGACCATGGACTACAGTGGCGCTGAAGATCAATTATTCAGTCTGGGGGTCTTTGGTCTTATCTATACACTAGAAAACTAGGGACAGTTTATAATTTAATTTAACATGTAAAAATGCAATATTTTTCTGAGCACACTGCAGCTCTTATCAATCTTTGATAAATTCTTCAAAAAAAATCAGAGGAAGAAATATTTCAGTACTGCAAAAGCAAATATGTTCACTCAGATCATGAGATCCTTAAAAGTCACCGCAGGATTAATATGGTATTTTAACATAAGTTAGCTCTAGAGGAAGTATTCCACTTCCATTATGTGCCAAGCTGGCAGCTGTGCCTTTTAAACCCAGCTGTGTCTTCCCTGGACTGTCTTAATGTAAGTTCTGTTCAAAGAGATATTAATCAGACTGGCTAGACTGTTGGGACTTAATGTTTCGAGTACCCACTTTTTTATCTAGCCTTATAAACTTTATATTGGGATATAAATTAAGACTTCAAGTGCTTCTATTTGCTTCTTCAACTCCTTGCCTGAGGGTTCCTTTAATTCTAAGCTGTCTGTTGAGCTATACAAATGATGCATGTGAGAATGCCATCAGCTTTGATGTGTTGTTTATTCCTTCCTGTTAATGAAAAGATTTCCAATTTTTTATGCACGTATTTGTGGTTTGAGAAAATGCTATCTCTATATTGCTTTAAGGTTCACTGTGATGGAAAGGCTTTTTATTAAAACAATATTTTTCTTTAGTTTCAAGATTGGCACTTGCATCCTCTCACTCTGACAGTTTACATTATTTCTCTGCATAATAGGATTGAAGCAGTGGAAGATTAACAGGAGGCAATCTAATTTAATGGCTGCAATTATAGTTGACGAAGGAATGTGTTAATCAGGAAAAATATAACTCTGATGACTTCCTACATGGAAAAAAAAAAAAAAACATAAAAGAGAAAAAATGGAGATGAGAAATCTGTGCTGGGTGAGCTTGCTCATTCACTTTTGTTCTAGAATCATATATTAATAGAGATATCCTGGCATAAAATTGCATTCTATAGTACATAGGCTGTGTCAGCCTTATGGCTCAGCCGGTAGAAAATGTTGAGGAGTTACTCAAATGTTTTCACTGGCACCTGAACAGGTACTGATATAAAAAAGAAATAGTATTTGGTTTATTAAATCATCTGCTTAGGCAGGACTCATCCCTGCAATAGCAGAAATTACCTGTGGGAACGCTTCTCAGCTGCACTTTGACCCTACAAGTGTATGGAAGTGTATACAATTAAGAAAACTGTACTAGGATATGGTTGGCCATTATTTCCTAAGTAGATATAAATGCAATCTGCCTGATGCTTTAAAATGTAATATATCACGCAGCAGGGTATTGTGACCTCACAGACCAGCTACTCAAAAAGAGTTCAGGGAACTGATGGAACTCTTCCTTTTTTGGAAGGGATTGATGTATTTCCATAAAACAATGTATATGGCATTATTTGGTTATTATTAATAGGACATGGCAGAAGATTTACAGAAGTACAGCAATTTAATCAAATAGAATTTTATAAACAGAGCAAACACTTCATTTTTTTTCTCACATTTCAGGTGATGAGAGAAAAGGGACTGCCTTTGACCCAGAGGATGATCCTTACTTCCCAGACATTCTGAATATCCCCAGGCATCTGTTCCCTGCATCCAAACACATAACACAGTGGTACTACTTCTATATCCCCGACCCTGAGGTACCAAAGGTCTCAGTTTCTGTGGAACACTGCCACCAGAAGCCACTGGCTCCATGTAAGACAGCAACCTTCTCCCAGGGCTATGAATATGAAATGATTCTCAACTATAAAGTAACACCTACCAGATTAGATCAGTCCCTGCCCACCACTGAAAAAAAAAAAAAAAAAAAAAAAAAATAACACAACACCACAAAAAACCCCCACATTTCTATCTCAGGGAAATTTTTAGTGAGTTACATAAGAAAGAGAGGAACATAAGCAGTACAAAAAATGAACACCTTACATAAACATTTTCTGTAGAACTGCGTATTTTTGAGGATTGATTTTATTACTAAAATGCCATATTCTCCATGTGTTATGTATCGTCAGCTGCACACCTTCAGCAATGTATAACCCTGCTGAGCTCTTTCACCAACTAACAATCCTCAACCTTTGCTAGCAGGAAGTGCATCCCTTCCTAATATCACTCCCAGCTTCAGGAGGAATATTTTATAGGCTATGGATCTTCTCCAATTGCCATCCTGTGGACTAAAGGGTTAAGCAGGGACAGGTAGTAAGCATGAAAGTATTGCTGTAGCATGGTCTCTCTGCCAGGGACGTGGAATGGTGAGCCTATAGTATTGCTAATGGGAAGAATGCCAGCAGAAGGACAAAATGGGCCCAAAGCATTGTTCCTGTGAAGAAATTAATCCACTCTACCTTTCTTTAGCACTTTAGCTGAGAAATAATGCTGTCCCTCAGTAGCAGAGGCCTGAAGACCAGAACTAACTTTTACCACTGCTTTGTGCTGGGACTATATAACTTCTTGACATAACTCAAGAAACATCTCATTCTTCTTCTTCTTCTTCTTCTTCTTCTTCTTCTTATTATTATTATTATTATTATTATTATTATTATTATTATTATTATTATTATTATTATTATTATTATTATTATTATTAACCTTTAAAGGACATGGAATTGATGGGTTTAATGCTATAAACTAGCATTATTTTAACAGTAGCATGATTTTAAAAGTGTTGAGCACCCTCTGAGGCAGAACTTTGGTTCCTTATTACTTGTACTACAACAGAAATATTTATGCCACCTGAAGAAGCTGAACAAGGACTCGTGTTTCAAGTGACCAACCACGGACAAGCTGCAGTGAAATGTTTGCAGATAGAAGATTTATGTTCAGTGATTTAGTCATTATTCTGTGAAGAGTTCTGAATAGCAACTATCTTTGTATGCTTCATGGTCAATTCACAAACAAACAAGTTAAATACAAGCCATTATATATTCATAGCATGTAACTCCTGAAAATCCCATGCTACCTATTTTTAAACCTGATCATCTTACTGTCTCATAGAAAAAAAAAACCCTTGTACTTAACAAATAGAACTTAAAGAGCTCTGATCTTGCATTATCAAAATGATGCAGCATCTTTTTTTCCAATTTGCAGCACTAAAGTTCTTCCACAATGTTTAATCATTTGATATCAAGTATTTCTGGAAGCAGCAATTTATCTCATTACTTTTAGTATAAGACTCTTTTCTGTACCTAGAATTTCTTAACTTGGGCAGAGAAATAAAGAAGCAATAAAGTAGGGTCTGAGGCAAGATTTCCTTTGGCCTTTGGGTTTTGAAACAAATATAATCATTAGCCTTTTCTCACAGATACAACATGTACATATGATTTATTATTGCTGGTAGGCAATCCATCATGTTCCTATCTGTCCTTCTCCCTTGAGGTCCTCTTATTTTGAAATGTTCTCCCTGAACTCCCTCCTCTGTGCTTGGCTCAGTGTTCTGCATTTGCTTAAATTATTTTTCTGAGCTAAGATCTTAATTGTTAAAATTGACTTTCAGAGCAGTTCATGCCATGGCTCCTTAATATTTGACATATTTGTTGTGCCTTCAGGATATCTCATGTAAAAGCAGACTTTTCAAATCCAATGTTATATAGTAGCCATTTTCCCCTGTTCTCCTAGGAAAATTGTAATTGTTCTTTCAAACTGGTCTAGAAATGAAACCTGAATACTAATTTATTAGAGTTACCGATCCATATTCATTCAAGATGCAGCATAAATAGCAAAAGAATTAATTAAAAAACGAATTTTGATTTCAAGCTCAGTTAGGAAACTGACATTTAAGAAAAGACAGGCTATACATACCCCATTTTTCATTCATGGGAGATATAAAATATAGAATATAGAAGAATAAGTCAACAGACACTGTTATGAGCAACCTTATGTTTGGTAATCTTGATTTTTTTTTATCAAAAAATGGAGAAAAAATTACTCTGTTTTGATAAAAAATAAAGAAATTGGTTACAGAAATGAAAATATTCTCCTTACATCTCTCAGATCCATAGAGTAAAAAAAAAGAAGCTTGGATGTAACTTGCAAATTGAAAGATAATGGCATATCCTAATATGAATAATGAAATGAGAAAAGAAAGAAATGTAAATAAAAGAAATGAATAGAGAATATCAATGTAAAGAGTCATTTGGAACTTTAAAATGAGCTAATTGGAAACAGAAATGGAAAAATCATTGAACTGGAACACTGAATGACAGGGATGGAAGAGGAAAGCATGGAGAAAACCTTAGTGTGCACACAACTGAATTGCTTTTAGAAAAACTTAAACAGGGAGATATTAGCTGGCTCAACTCAGGAATTATTTTGAGTTACTAAGGAGAAGAGAAGAGGTGATTATAAAAAGGTTCAGCTTTGTGGATAATATTTAAATGTTTCCCAGTACTATACTACACAGCAGGAAAATCTATTGCTATTATGCTAAACATTGCATAGCAAGAGGAATCTTTTCAACAGCTAATGTGGATGGCAAGGGAAGTGGCTTACAGTAGGGACAAAAAACTGTTTGGGAAGAGAAAAAACCTGAGTATTTTACCAAGATGTGAGTTATGCAATTAGAACTATTCAAAAACTAACAGTTTTCCACAGTTGCAGCTGTCCAGGGATGACACAGCAACGAGGAGGGAACAAAACCTAAAGTTTTGTTTTTTGTTTTTTTTTTCATAAGACCAAGTCCAAACCAGCTCCTTAGAGCTCATTTGAGAAGTAGAACCAAAGCCACTGTTTCTGCCTCAGGAGCTCCTGACAGAGGTCCTTCTGTTTTCTGGGTCATTGCCATTGGAGCATAGCTGCAGAACCATCCCTGTAAAAGCAACTGCAGGGATGAATATTTCCTCCTTGGCCTTCTCTTTCTCTGATCTCATCTTCTTCTCTCCTTCACCTGGCTGGCCACATACATTTCCCTGATTCCCCTGAGACACCAAGCCTGGTGGATCTAGCTCAGGATCAGATAAGGACCAGAAAACAAGCACAAGTAGCAAATAATATTAGTTGAACCTAATCCAGTTGCATTGAAGACTTTTCTACATGTCTAAAGCGGAAGGCATAGCAAAGAGACAGAAATAGAACAAACAGAGTTTTTCTCTTTCGATAGTATTTCACTGGCAGAAATTCACAGAGTAAGATTAATGAAGACATTAAATTAAAGATATTTTATGTCATGTTTACAGTTAGAAATTTAGGCTATTTAATCTGTAATTTGTTAAAATTTCCTACTGTTGAAATACTATAAAATTTCTAGGCATTATTTAAAGCCTCATAAAGGAGTGAGCCAAGGAAGAGGGGTCAAAGGTTTTACATGTCTGTGTATTCTAACTACAAGAATTGTGTTTTGAAGAGCATATAAGGATGTTGCAATTTTTGCCTTACAGCTAACTCAGTTTTCTTTGTCTCCATAATGTAATATGGATCTGTCCCATGCAAGCTTCTCTCTGTGTCAAACCAGACAATCTATGACTGTGACAATCTATAGCCCTTGACATTGCTGAATTTGAGAAAAGTTATTGAAGAAATGGTGTGAGTGACACGCTGACTGGGCATGGCAATCAAAGAAATGTGGGTTTGGCCTAGGGTGGCAAAGAAAGAAGCTGCAGCTCTCTGGAAAAGTCATTCCATCTAGCAAATACGAATAAACATTTTCTTTGAATTGACATCAGGGAGGTCCAAGCCCTGTTTTTGAGTGACTGAAAAGATTTTGATTTTTTTCCCATTGAATCAATCAATCAATCAATCAATCAATCAATCAAACTCTCTGCCTGACAGACTTCCTAGGGGACTTTTTTTATCATTTTATGAAAAAAATTTGGAGCCCCTGTGAAAGCACTGGGAAGCTAAGAAAGATTAATGCTTCATTGCAATTCTGGGTACTGCAGGAGACAGCTTAAAATTACATTGCCTTATGAGTAGTGTCTTTAAATGCTGTGTTAGTAGAATTCACATCACCAGAGATCAGGAGCAATTTCATTCCTAGACCTCATTACTGATGATCAGGTGCAGCAGTCTGAACACCAAAAAAGAGAAAATTCAGTGACAGTATCTAACAGTCAAGCACCAACATGCTGTCTCAGTCAGTATCACTAACCCTCTGTACACTTCCCACAGCAGATCAGCCTCACTTCACTTCTCTACAACTTCCTCTACCCCTGCTGAGATCAGGGTCATGGGGACCACAGGATGTGCACCATCTTTTTGCAGCAGGAACAGTAAGTGTTCCTCCCTCCCAGGGACCTGTGGCGTCACAGCACCACATCCTGAAAGACCAGGTCTTGGGGCCAAATGAGGTCAGATGATCTTAGCAACAGGACATGAAATGTCATCCCATCAACACTACAAACAAGGAAACTTGCCAGCCTTTTGATAGAATTGGTTTTTGGGGTTTTTTTGCAAGCAGTGTTGAGAGAAATTGAAATGTTATTACTGACTACTTTTGTGTAGTCAGGCTGTTTTTCAGTTTTCTGTTCCTTTCTTAGGAAATTTCTCGCAAGCTGTTTCTTTATATTCAAAATTAAAATACAGGGAGCTGTCCAACTGTGTAAGTACAATAACCCATTTGTGTGGACATTTTACATGAATTGGTCATCCCATAAAGCTTTAGAAATTATTCTTTTTCTATTTGATCTCCTGGCTAACTTCCTCTATATATTTTCTGTTTTACTTCATAGAGTTTTGGTGTTATTTTCAGGGCTTGGCTGGAATTGTCTTAATGGACATTTGAAAACATCAGGTACTAATTTATTAGCAAAGTTAAAGTGGCAAAGCCTTTAGATATTCTCTGATAAACAATTTTTAATATGAAAATAAAAATTCCTTTATGTTAGATGTGATAAATACTCAAATAGACCAGTTGAGAAGTTTGATTAATGCACCAGAAAAGATGACACACCTCTTCTGGTAGAGTAGACTAGATCAGACTAGACAAGAATAGATTATTTTAGTTGCAAGGAACCTACAACAATCATCTAGTTCCCCAGCCTAACCAAGGACTCACCTGACTAAGGCGTGTTGTTAAGGGTATTGTTTAAATACCTTTTAAACGCTGACAGGCTTGAGGTATTGACCACCTCTCTAGGAAGCTTGTTCCAGTGTTTGGCCACCTCTCATGGTAAAGAAATGCTTCCTAATGTCCAGACTAAATTTTCATTTCTGGTACAAAGAAAAAGACGCATACTTCTCATTACATCTTTATTCCCCTTTTTACTTACATTATATATTTTACATGGCTCAGTCTACATAGCCTCTCACATTCACTTACAAAACTTTAACAATCTGTAGTAATACATATGGAAAGAAAAAGCTATAAATGAACAACCCAAATCTTGCAGGTATTTTTCACAACTCTTGGCTCTAATAAATTATAAAAATTAGTTTTCTTGGTTTTGTTGGTTTTGGTTTTGTTTTTAATCAAGGACACTGAAGCCAATTTAAAATTTTGTTTGATTCCACTCTGAGCTCTTCTTTAATTATGTTCATTCTAAAAAAAAAATTTAATCAGGTACTATCTTTTTCATATAAACTACTAGAAGGTTTTACTAATCAATCTCTTTTGGTATTTCTTTTAAGCATCTTAAATTGATAAGTCTTGATAAGATTATGCAGAAAAAAATGAATAAGCAGAAAAAACCTAAGGAAATATTTTCATAGCCAAAAAAGGGGGTTGTTTTTATTTAATTTTGAACAAGCTCAGCTTGCTAATTGCTTAAATTATTGTAATTATCTAGCCTGTACCAAAAGAGTAAAATGGGAAAATCTGAATTGCTCTTTTTTCCAATTAAGGTTTTCACTGAAAATGTACTGTGTGTTTGTACTGATGATGCATAAATATTGCCTTGAATAGATGAAACTATAGGAGATATTTAAAAACACTCAGTGCTGGCCTAACTAGTGAACACAGTGGAAGAATTTTCCACTAACTTCAATGCCTGCTGACCTGGGTCAATACCAAGTGCTTTAGAAATTCTTACTTTCACACTTTTTCCTTCTAATGATTAATGTTTATGACATCCATTCTTATACCTCACCATGAAAACCAGCACTCCTGCTTCCTCTTCAATAAAATGGCTTATTCAAATACATTTAAATTCATAGTTTATTTGAATATATTTTCAAGTTGCTGCATCTCTGGAGCTTACTGGATTTATTTTCCACATAAGCCATTGAATACCTTGACATCCCCAGACTTGAAAACATGCTGCTGCCTCTTAAATCCGATGAAATGCTACCACCACTAGGCATGATTTCTGTCACATACTAAGTGGAGCGCTGGACTAACCTAAGTCAGAATCACAGAATATTCTGACTTGGATGAGACCCACAAGGATTATCGAGTATAACTCTTAAATGAATGGCCCATAACGGGGATTGAACCCATGACCTTGGCATTATTACCACCAAGTTTTAACCACCTGGAATAATCCCAGGGTAAGTCAACCCCTGAGCACTCTCCCACAAGTGAATTCTGCTTTGTAGTAACACTAGAGTTTTGGTCCTCTTGATTATACAACTTTCAAAGCTAGAATCTTCTACTTGCTTCAAAGTTCATGCAAGTGTTTATAAGTTTTACTCTTGACGAAAAAGAAAATAAAACACATTTTCCAAATAATAAATATTTTCTATTTCCTTTAAAACTTGAAAACCAAAATCAAAATATATGTATCTTGCCATTGCAAAAAGATGTGTTTTTCAATAAAAACATGCTTACAAATTAACAAATTTTCCTACTCTTTCATGGAAGAAAAGTTTATTTACTGACCAGATTTCTGTTTAATTTCTTCTGGTCTTTTTATCACAATTTGAAACAACAGATGGGGTAGTGGATAGGCAGTGGGGTTCAGAGATAAGAGATAATCTCCTGCATTGAGAAGTATATCTATTCCCTCCCATGTCATATACAGCATTTATCTTGGCATCAGAGGCCTTACCTCCCGTGAGCTCGTGTCTCAGAGTAAGTTCCAAAAATTCAGGGCAAAATAGTTGGAGTTCTTCAAGACAAGCCACAGAAGATTCCAAACAGTTTTCATACACCTGTTTTTCACATTCCTCTTTTCCATGGCAGAAAATTTTCCAGCAGTTCCTGAAAGTTTCTCCCTTACTTCTGCCCACTAAATCATTCCACGATATGTTCTTTATAGCTGATATATATTGTTCTGTTTCTGGTGATCTTCCATTCTTTTCTTTCTTTCATTCTTATAAAAGGTAGGAAAAATTCTCTGGGGGCAAATTACACAAACACTCAGAGTGCTACGTATGCATGTGCATGCTAAGTTTCTTCCTATACATTCTGAAGGTATCTTGTAAATCTTTTTGAGACAACTCTCTTTCTTTTCCTTATTTTCTCAGCCTATTAGCAGAAATCCTGGACCTGTTTACCAGAGCAACTGAATAAGTAAACTTTTCTTAGCATAACTACACAAGATTCTTATGGTACAACACACAGTTCTTGTTTAGTAACTTCTGAGTTAATGACAAGGAAGAGAAATAATTGCCTGCAAAAAATCTCATGTAGTCCTCAAGTAAGAACTATTATATTTAACACATTGCAATAACTGAAAATGGTAGGAAGAGGTCTGTGATCCAGGAACAGGACTTTTAAAGCCTCTAATCTGATACATCTATTTCCTTCTACGACTTTGTGCTTGACTACTACTGAAGTTGCATGCAAACTGAATTGTGAAAATATGCTTAAATCCATTTCATGTTCTTTAAAATTGTTCCTTACAAACTGAAAACCTCAATTCCTTCTGTAAATGTCTCCCTCCCTCTTTTTTGGGACAGCAAGTCTTTGAGCAAAATATTGTTTTCACCGAAAGAGAAATTTTTTTTAGAATTAGGATTAGAAAGCATCTTTGAATTTGTCAAATGCCACTTTTACAAGAGGCAGAGAAGGATCTTGAATATTTTTCTGTACTGGAGGAGCATGGAGAGTACAAAAATCGGCTGTGGCTGGAACAGGAATGTGATTAGTTTTAAGTAATGGATGAAAAAGAAGAAGGGAAGTAAGGGAAGGAAAAGTATTATTGAGAAAGATATATAGTATATGGGAAAATTAATCTGAATAGGTGGAAAATCATTCTAATAAGTGCAGAGCACTGAAATGACTATTCAAAGTCTTTAGCAAAGTTAAAAAAACATATAAAAGGAAAAATGAATCTGTCTGAGTGGGAAGCTCCTAATGTCCCTTCCGACATTATGATTTATGATGTTTATTTGACATAATAGATTTAATTTATCTCTCAAGCCTCACTATGTCTCTTTCTCTACGTCTATGATATTTGTCACTTTTTGTCTTCTTCAAACAAACATCTCAAAATTCTCAGCTATCCCAGTGAGCCATTACATGTTTAGAGGTTCATAATTCACAAAATCCCCTCCTTCCCTTGTACATCTGTGAAAACATATTTAAAAGCTTATTTTATGTGTTAACCAAGCCCATTTTATCTTAGGACTTGCTACATATATTTATCTTGTTTGTGCCTGTATTCCATACAAGTAAGTCTTCCCTTCATCCATGCTATTGAAAATTACTTGCATCAAAAACAAACTCCAGCATAACTATGAAACTGATGTTGGAGAATTTCTCATTTGCTCTAGGAAGGTGTTTTGTTTTTTTTTAACCATCCATCCATGTATCCTTGGGCAAGTCTCTAGACTACTTCAAACGGGTCTGTGAAAGATAATAAAAGCACACTATCCTATCTATTGACAATAGGCTGCACCTCCACATACAGGGATGTACAAAGAATGTTTTAGGGGACTAGAAAATTGAAAGTGTTTAGAGTAATACACCTGTAATTTTAATTTTTCTTTGTAAGTATTTTGGTGCAACTTCTATTAGATCTTCAATCGTGACAGCACCTCATTATTTACAGGTACAGTCATGACACACCAGCATGTTGGGGAAATTGGATGAGACCAATCTGGCTCTCACAAGCAGCATCATGAACAGAAGAAAGGCTTATTTCACACACACACACACACACACACAAAAAAAAAAAAAAAAGAAAAAAAAAGAAAAAAAAAGAAAAAAAAAAAAGTTTGGCATATATCAGACAACACCATAGAGAAATCCTTTTCCAACAATCTGAGTTATTATCCATCAGGCAGAACCAAAAAATGAATGTAGAACTTCAAAACAGCTCTTTATGATGAATAAAATTTTAAAAAGGGAAACACTTTTGTAGGTGTTTATAACAGATAAGGTCACAAAGCTGAATTCATGAGGTAAAGTGGATGTCATTTGTCTTTCAGCGCTGATAGCAAGTTATCTCAGTCCCCTTTGAGTCATGGAGAGTCTTGGAAATAGGAGGGCATGGATGGCCTACCACTGGGAAGTGCTCTGACACCCACTCTCAGGCAAGACAGATAGCTGGTCTTCTTGGCTCTCCTGGACAAGATGCCTGATCTTCATATAACTCAAAGTATCTGAGGTAGAGGCTTCTCATGGCAATAGGGGTATCTGACTTTAGGGATAAACAAATGCCTGAAATAGCACCAGGAAACTGTGTGTCACTACCATCACAGAAATAATTGTGTGTTTCTGACTGCATATGGAGATAATAGAACAGTCAGAAGACTGAGGTTTTCAGCCCTATTCTCAAGGCTATTATTCAGGGAAAACAAGAACCCAAATTCTTTCTGAAAACTTGTCTATGAAACACTCAATAATACACAAAGAACAAGATTTTTTACACCTGCTGAGTTAAACATTAGTGATTTATATTTTCTGAGTCAACTGAAGCAATTAATTTCTAAAAACTGAAATTTGTAGTTGAACTGTAGTTTTCACAGGGTTTTAAAAGAGAAAACTAACAATTGCAATGGTTCTTGAAAAAAGAAAAAAGCATTTCTTTGAAACTATATGCTTAAGATGAGCTGCTGTCTCCTAGTCACAATTAAGAATTTTTAAGTATGCCAATTAGACTGTGTCTTGTTCTTAAGAGATTTTGATTGCACTTCTGAGCAAACGACGTAGGAATCAAGACAATTCTCAGAAGGGGTTCAAGAAGCTTTTAAAATATTTTTACTGATGCATGAAAGCATAATCTAAATGGAGCTGTTTTCACATGAGGACTTGTTCCTTAATGTATGATGTATTAAGCCATACTACTCATTGCAGTAGTTCAAATAATTTTAAGAGGCTCCAAGAAGTTTGTTTAAAAGGTAGCAGGAAAAAAAAAAAAAACCTTCTTGAATTCTTTCCACAGAACAAACATCACTGTAAAACTTTTTTTTTTTTCACCTTTCAGATAACAGCTTTTAACTGTTGGTATTTTTGCTTTCCATTTCATATAAGCTTAAGTTCATGTGAATGGATGGACATGGTAAGGGTGAAGCTTTTCAAGGGCTATTACCATTTATAATTTTGTTTTAAGGAAGTAGAGAGTATCAAGAGGGGGAGAAGGACTAATGACATTAGGATCTCAGCCTGTCCAGCTGTGAGAGAGCCTGGATGTTCAGTAGGTGTAAAGACTTCTCTCTCATCAGCCAGCACACCTCCAAACGGTGACTTGGGAGGGAGTAGGTCACAGGACTACCATTTCCTGGCTCTTGGGACTGCAAGGAACTCTCTGATTTTGTTTTCCACTCAAAACACAAAACACAAGCGGTTTTTGTGTACAGCAAGTGATCTGGGGAGGTTTTTTGTGTGCTGCAAGTGCTTTTTTTTTGTGCAGCCTACATGTAAGGTGTAAGGAACTTCACATGGAAAAGATGTTTTTAGTCTGTCTACTCATATTGAAAATCAAGGGGAACGTGAGGCTTTTTATTCATAGGTTCTGTGAATAAAAGTCACCAAAGTGAATGAAATACCTAAAAGTGGGTGCAGAATTATAGTACAACAAAAATTTCGTGAGTTCCCAAAAGATATAAGAAATTTTATGGTGATATTGTAATAGGTAGAGGTCATAAAGTCTTTACACAGCTATTCCATTGTCCCACATGTTCTCTTTTGAACTACAAAAGGTCTCAGAATAGTAAAACACACACACACAAACTTTCCCATACTTAGTCTAAAAAACCCACTTGTTTTTTATTAATTCTTACTAAGGGTGAATAACATCCACTTGTCTTAGCAGTCTCACTGACGCCATGAGTTCACAGAACCCTCTGCTCTCAGCATCTCCCATCTCATTGACTTCTCCTATCCCTGCACCTCTTCAGCCCTACAGTCCACATAGCTGCAGAGGAGTGATGTTCTGCCTTGACTTTGGCCTGCATCTCAATTTTCCTCAGTTCCTAGTCCATCTCTCAGAAAGATTTTACAATTAATATCAAAATCAATGCAAAAAATAGAGTTTGCAAATGCTTTGCATGCCATTTCTCCCAATGCCAAGTTTTCTGACATAAGAGAATAGCCCTGAAAATTTAACACCCTGTCATCTGTAGAAGCATCAGGGAATTTCCTCCAGTAAAAACCTAGCTAGGAAGTAGGCCATAATGCAGTCCTGAAGGATTATAGAGGTAGTTTTATTATCATGTGCAAATATTCAATTGCTGCTTGCATAAATTTTTTAATTAAACTGCCATTAAGGATTAGAAACAAATCTGAATATATTACCTTGGTCCTTAATGGAAGAGACAGAGATGGGAAATTCATGTGTTGAGGATAAATTTCTGAAATAAAACATCCAGTATCTTACCTCAGAGCAATAAAAAGGACAGCAAAACAGGTAGGAGAATGCTACAGCCTGAACATCTGCTTCTATTTAAATCTAGAATATGCTGGGTTTCAGTACAAAAATCTATTAGAAAAAAAAAATATATGAGAAACTCATGTGAAACTCACAGTGTGAGGCAATCCAGTCACAAACTGGTGGGGGCGTCTTAAAAGAAATGTCTACATAGAAACCTCACCTTCTTTTCATATATTTCCTAGTTTCTATTTTGCTCAAATTGGTTAGTACATATAATTGGAAATAATTAAGTAAATTTGAAATAAATATTAGAAATAAATGCAAGTATGGCTTTAAACCAATATGAATGATTAGTTGATATCATGGTATTACAAGAACTACTAAGCCTCTCAATATATACCTTCACATTTCCGGGAAAAAAAAAAAATAAAAAAATCTGTGTTTTATTTAGTTTGCACTTTTCTTTCCTGTTTAGGCAAAAATCTATCATTTCCATCCTCAATATGCTGTTCCAGTTAAAAATACACTGTGTTTATATTTGTCTTTTTTTTTTTTTTTTACAGACCATGGGCTGATACATGACTTCTCTCATTAACTTTCAGATTATCTTCCTAAGGAACATAAACATTTTCAGTTTTCTCCCAAGGCCACATTGTCTGCATTTATTTACAGATGTAATTTTACCTAATTATTCTGGAACTTGGGTTTTTGGACACAGCTTTACAGTTTTTCTCCTTTTTTAGTTTGGGGGCTTTTTATGTGATTGTAATTAATTTATTTTCCACAATTCTGATCAACAGTAATAAAGGTCAATAAAACTCCAATATCTGTACAAAGTCGCTAGTATTTACATGAAAACATGAGCAGCATCCCACCACTTCACAACAGGAACAACTAGCTCAGTGCCTCTGTTAACCCCCTTTCTCAGTTCATTCAAGTAGCATTTCAATTATTTTTGTTTTATTGAGTTAACTTTTGCTTGAAGTAACGGATTTATTCCTATTAAGGTTCATGTGGGTGAGTGGTAATGTGGAGGGATGTTGTGGTCTGTGCAGCATTTATTTTAGCATTGAAAGAAAGTTTAGTTTAAAAAAAAATGTCTTGTATTAAGTGCTGGTAACGGCAGAAGACAGAACTATTTTTTTACCTCCTGTAAACAGTTCCACTGTTGATTGCCAGCTCCTGGGAATTTCATCTCCTTAGTCTTGAATTTCCTCCTAGTCACTTGATTTCAGTGTCCTAGTGGAATATAACAGTGCCAGAAGCATTCTACCAAGTAGGTTGTTTCAGACTGTGGGGCTGCTTGAAACATCAGGACTGAGGCTGGAACCCACATGGACAGCCAGCCCTGCCCATGGGGTTGAGCACCCTGGGAAGCTGCCTCACTTGGCAAAATCTCTGGACACAAGATTTATTCCTAACAAGTGAATGGCAGCAACTTAAATTATGTCAGTGACCTTTAGGAAATCACAAATGACAAAATGAGACCTATATTTTGTCCATGAAGAAAGGGATATTTCAGAGCCAGTAGAAGTGAAGCACCTGCCTGGTTCAGATATCCCTAGAGTTATAATGCTTTGTGTTTGGGCAAAAGAGTACAGCACCATCTGCTACCCTTGTTAAAGTTACAGCATCTGTTCTCCAGATGTGTTGCCAGTGCATCTGGCAGCGAGGTGGAGCCCACCCAGGCCCCTCAATCAGGAGCTGGTGCTGCCACAGCTGTAGTGGGGTCTCAGAGACATGGCAGAGAAAGTAAAGCACCAACACCTCCCTCCTGTAAACACCTAAAGGAGCCTAAAGCTCTTCCTTTCATGGAGAAACATGTCTTTTCTGATCCTTTCTACATGAGAGAAGACAATAAGAAATTGTAGAGTTGCAATAACTCCAAGCCAGTTCTAAGCTGTGAATATCTTATTTTTTTTTTCTAAGACAAGTAAGGAAAACACCATTTTCAGCCTTTTATTTGCAACATTTGGAAAAAAAACCCCTCAGTTTACCTGCATGAACAATCACAGCAAAATTCTCCAGGCAGTTTGCAGGCATAAGGGACAAGTACCTGCATACAGGATCAGCCTCATACTTGGTGTTTGCAGAACCTATTTAACAGCAAAGAATGACACCATAGGGTTAGGAGACAATTTTTGACATCAGTTCTGGTCATGCCAGTCATGAAGTTCTGGTGCAGTTTGCTGCATTTAGCAGCATTTCATAGAGTCAATGAATTGTTCAGGTAATAAAAAACTTTTAAGATCAAGTCCAGCCATCAACAGCACTACCACCATGTTCACTATTAAACCATGTCCCAAAGTGCCACATCCACAAGTTTTTTTGAATGCTTTCAGGATGCTGACTTCATGACTTCCCTGAGCAGCCTGTTCCAATGCTTTACAACCCTTACTGTGAAGAATTTTTTTCCTAATACCTAATCTAAACTTACCATAGCAGAACTTGAGGCCATTTTCTCCTATCCTGTACTCAAACCCCTGTTTTCATTTGAAAGCAAAATAACTAAGATGCAGAAGTACCTGTATGTGAACAATTTTTATGATAAGCTTTCTGTATTGTTTTAGAGAGGAAAAAAAAACACTTTCACATTTTTTATATTACCAAAAATAGCTATGATATGAAGTGACCTTCAAATACTGTGTGCCAATAATTATGATGGAAAAAAAATCGCAATCATTTAATCAGCTGCAATTTTCTATACTTAGACATATGTTGTTACCCCAAATATGAATAACAATTAGGTGAGTGCTCACTTTATGTGCATTGTTTCAGCCTTTCTTAACAAGCAGACTTATTTTGAGTGCAATTAAAGTTGTTGTTTTTTTTTTTGTTTTGAAGTTTTTAGAGTAGATAAGAAAATAGAACAAAGAAAGCATCACTTTGCAAGAATGCTGTGGCATGTTTTCATTCAACATCTGTATAGCAAACATGTTGCGCATGTTCAGGCAACAACAACATGTTAATAAATCCCATTAATTCCCTTCTCCCTGAGGTCTTGCTGACTGTTTGTCTGACAAAGTTCTGCTTTTAACAGTTATGACAGATCAGGCTTTGATTTTCATCTCTCTAGGGAAATGCCATACTGTTATTTTAAGGTGAGTTGTTCGGTTTAAGTAGAAAAATTCCCTTAAGCTCTCAAGACAGTTAATGCAGGGCAGCTTTTTTGAGTCAAGGAGCTTCACACTTTTCCTGACAGTGGGAATATATTGATTATGGAGAATGCAGAATACAGTGGATGGTATGGACCAGGATCCTCCTGGGGTTTTAGTCCAAAACATTTGGAAACCCTGCTGTTCTGCACTTTAAAAACATGCACCTCAGAGGGATGAGCAAATTACCCTACCTTTCCCCTTCTTCTCTAACTTTTTAGGGGTTTATTATTTTCAACATAATTACTCTGCAAATACTTAGACACCCAGCCACTACAGTGGGGATTGGCACAGCTGGGAAGTCCTAAGGCTTGTGACAGTTTGCTTCCCCCTCTTGCCATACGTGTGTACACACAGGCTCACACAAAAAGCTAAGCCAGAATAAGGAGTAGGAGAGAAAAAAACCAGCCTTATCTAATCATGGCTTTCTGAAAATCCATTTCTACAAATAAAGGACTGTAGATAGTCCTTGAAATCCCAAAACCAAGGATTACTAAAAGCTGCTCCAGAACAGGTAGGAGAAATAAGATTGTCATTGTACATAACAATGGGCAGGCATCAACAGTTAATCAAAGCTGGAAAATTCTGTTCTTTTCTTTTTTAAAACTTGATGAGTTTCAGTCCTCAGTTGCATCGGTTAGTTGAAAGAATGTTATGTCCTAGGAAACTTCCAGTATTTTTCTCTTCAGCCCCACTACTGCTTTACTTCACACTCATAATACTCAATGTAATAGAGTCATAGAATTTTCCTATTAGTACAATTAATAATTAAACAAGCGATCCTGTAGAGCACCTTGTTACACATGATATTATCTTTCCACAATTTAGAAAAATGAACTGTGCACGTCCTTTCACAGCTGAGCTGTTTTCAAGGGACTGAGGGTACATTTGTCACCATGAGATCACTTCATAGTTTTTAAATGAACTTTATCATTGGCTTCCTTTAAATTTTTGCAATCTACATTGACTATTTCCCCACTAACCTCCATTATTTTCATATGCTCAAACAATTGTAATAGGATAGAGGTGAATGGTTTTCTTTTAAAGAAAAAATCTGCTTTATATCTGAATTACTGCAAATCTCTGAAAACTAAACAGTGTTGTTTTTAAAGATCAATTTTGTTGCTAAGTCTTAATTTTCTGCAGTTCTCTGAAGCATCAGCTCTATTTTTTCAAAGCATATATATAATGTTTTCTAACTTCTTGATCTCCAGCAAGTGAAACCATTTCAGTATTATATTCATCATGAAAAGTAGCATTATACTTTCTTTATGACCCAACCAAAATAAGAATGTCAACCAGTCTTAAGAACAACCATTTGAAATATAGTATAGGAGCATAGCACTGCTCTGTTTCACTGGTGAATGGTGAGAACTTCCCTTCCACTGAGTCACTAATGGCTCATATAAGTCTGAATTATTTCAGAAGTTCACTAAAATGTTAATTATGTTCTAAAAAAACACTAGCTGCCTCCTGAATGTTAAGGGTCTTTCAAAATGATACATGTTCTTGAAGAAATACAATCAAAGCCAGAAATAATAAAAATGCTACCCAAGCTCTGAGAATCTTCAAAATTACGCACTCATATTCAAAAACACTTTTAAACAAGAAAATCTACTATTAGAAAGCTCTTGGCAAAATCACAAAATATTTGTGCCAGAATTAAACCAAACTGGTACCTGTCCTGTGCTGACATGCTTCTGTCAGTCATCCTTGCCAGGTTTTCCTACTCTAAGACACGCTATCAGCAGTGTTACAACACTTACACAGAAATGTCTGTATTTTTCTGGTCTATGCAAGAAAAAGAATCATAGAATCAATAAGGTTTTGAAAGACGCTTAAGATCATCATGTCCAACTGAACACTGCCAGGTCCATCACTAAACTAAGTTCCCTTGGAAGCATACACTGCCTGAAGGTATAAGTTGCTTTGCAGCCAAGTGGGCCAGATGTAGGCAGTCAGGGTAAATTTTACTCCTATAGCCTGTCTAGTTCAGCATTCATAGCCAGTTTCCCTCTCTAGTCATCAAGATTGTTGAAGTTCAGGTCAGAATTCTCACTCCATAAATAAGGGCTGCAAGAGGTGGGAGCTACAACCTCTGAGTGTTTTCCACAGACATTGCATCCTCTCAGCAGAGTGAATATGCAAAATGACACCACAGAGTTGTATATCAGTGGCACGCTCAGAATCTGAATCCTCTGGTCTTGTGACTTACTTCACTCTGACTAGCCCCAGTTGATGGAAAACCCTAGCTGTCATCCCCATGCTCAGTATCATTATGAGTACCTAGTCTTCTCTTAGATTGATGTTTTATGTCAGATCTCACATGGGGTTTGTTCCATTTAAAGGGAGACGCACAAAGAAAGTAGTAGCTGGCAAAAAAATAGCAACTGGGAGTGAAAAGGTAGTATGCAGCATCAGGGCTTGTAGAGCTCGGATTGTGGTATGTCTGAGAGCAGAAAAATCCCATTGTTGCATGACCAAGAAAAATGTAATCAGCAGCAGTACTGGAAAAAATCTTGCCTAATTACATATTTACACAATGAGAGAAATTACATTGGAGTTGTTCCAGGTTTTTGGTAACATAATATATGCTTAACAAAACTGTCTAATTATAACTGCACGTATTTACTCAAGAGATAAAAAGGGCTTCAAAGGAGATTTTTCAACCTCCAGGAAAGATTAAAAAAAAAAAAGCTAAATCATTTAATATTACCAAAAAATCTGCTGCCTTTCAGTTTATAACTATATGAACTGAATATTATTTAATATTTAATATTATATAATTATGCTCTTTGAGTCTCTTAATTATTGGTTTCAACCAAAAATATCTTGGAACTGAGGACTGAGGCTGTCTGTCCTTCTAGAACAGAAAAAAACTGACCACAAAAACAAACACAAATGCCTCAAAATTGTCCTTTTGTCACAGGGTAACTGCAGGATGCAGCCTTACCTCCTGAAGAATCAAAATACCTCCATGTGTTAACATACAAGAAATGTGACTGCTTCTTGGATAACAGAGGTTGTTGTGATGGGAAGTCTCCAAAATGAAAACAAAATCCAAACAGAAGCTGTTAACATTAGAGTAGAGGTAAACAGGAAAAGTTCATCCTGATGAAAAACAGAATAACTCATTTTTTAAGATTACCCCCTGAGTATGGATAAAAAGCCAAAATCCTGAAATGTACTGAGTTCCAAACAAATATTGCCTTGGAAATATGGAAACAACCATAGAGGACAAGTTGCAGGATTATTTTTATCTTTTCTTGCAGCTAAATATAATCTTTCCCTTTGTCCATCCAATGGGTTTCTTGCTTCACCCCTCACCCTCTGGGCATTCCACTGCATGGAGCTAAGGGCCAGCAGCCTCTCACTGTAGCCCAGGTTTCTATTCTTTTTCTGCCCCTTCTTTACCCCTATCAAAGCATATGAGCAAGCCACTGGCCCCTCACTCCTATATCCTGGACAGATGCAGTACCTTGGAAACTCATACTATTGCCTCTTCATTTGCCCCTTCTCCTGACACTTCCTGTGCTCAGCCATCAAGATACAGAAGCCAGTGGTGCTGGTATGCTGGGCGAACTGCAACCCAGCTTTGAGGTCAGGACACCTTCAGTCCAGGATGAAAGCAGGGTGTCACTGTCAGATAAGACACAAGTCACCTCACCACCTGGGGGATCAAGTGGGCCTAGGGAGAAGCAAGCATTCGGCCCTTTGGCCTGATTCCCACTGTAAAATTCAAAATGGCCAAAAAATCTTCACAGAATGTCTCACTTCCATGGAACCAGTATTTTCTGATGTGAGAACTCCTCTATCAATGATTCCTATTTTTTTTTCAACCATCTCTAACTGTGAGATAAATTTTATGAGGTTTTGTAGCAGCATCACATTCTCAGCACATCAAGCACAGAGAGAAAGCTGCACCACTGACTCATCAGATGCAATGCAAAATATCTCAGCACAGCAGGACTTTAGAAGAAGCTCAGGGAACAAGTGACTCTATTGCTTGTACTGTCTGTCATGACAAACTCCCAGCTGAACAGCAACTTCATTTTGTTAGTACAAAAAAACTCTTTAGTCAACAGGACTTCCACACAAGTGACAGGGCTAGACATTAAAGCAAAATTTTTCCTTCTCCTTGAATGTGTACAATAAACTAGTGTTTTCAAAGTTAGCAATTATGTAAGTGGTACACAGGCTTGAGATGACGTGCCCCGTTTTTACTAGAGACCAGAGATAAACTATACTCAAGACAGAAGAAAACTTCCTTTTGCAGAAGTCATTAGCAAGTCCATTTCTTGTTTTAATAGATGCACCTCCCTCCCACTTATCTTTACTTTTTACACTCCTTTTAAATATGTTAAACATCCAAATACATTATCAGGCATAGAAGGATATTACATAAATGCTGATTTTTAATCTGTGACAAATACATTATGTATAATAGCTTCCTTTTAATATTTCATAATCGTCTTCATTTAATAATTGATCTGAGCCTAATTTGTAATGCTCATTACTCATATGAATTGCAAATGTTTTTCATTTCACACTATAGATGCAGCACAGGCAAAGACCAAAGCTGTGACTGCTGCTCACGTTGTGTTAATCAGGAGCTGGAGCCTGGAGAGCAGTGCAGGTGCAGGGCGAGAAGCACATCCCTTCCCTGGGAGTGCTCTGATGTATGCTGAGTGCATGTCAGCAAAGTGAAGGGCATGTCTCGTTGTATCTGTTCAATTGCTCTGTCACTGCCAGCTCAAGCATGTCTTTCCATGTGGTGACATGCATGAAAAATTGCAGGAAAAGCTCTGACTGCTAACACTTTCTTCCTGCACCCCAGCTTTTGATGGTGGTAAAATGCAGTTAAGTCTGATAAAAGGGTTGCACTGATGAATGTTTAGATATGTAATTTTTTGCTGTGTGCACTAGGAGGATCTGAAGTGCAATACTCTGCTCATATTTCAGAGTCCTACAAGTGAGGCTTTCCCTATTCAATCTCCAAAATGCCTCACCCCCTCACTTGGAGATACTTTAGGTAAAGATTTCTCTGAAAACAGTGGGATTTACTTCAACAAGTTATATATGAAACTAATAAAACTTTTTTTAAAAATTATATTCTTTTTTGTATGTATTACAGGGATTCTTTTTGTCCAAATTTAGAATTTTAAATTTATTTCTTCTACTAATATAAGTTCTTTGGAGCAGGAATTGCTTCTTCATATGTGAAGGTAAAACACCTCAGGCATTGAGTCCCACAATTTTGAGGGAAAATTATCAATGCCATTGTTTTCAAGCATAAAAACCCATCTGTCCTCTAACATATAAAACAAGTGCTTTAGTATTCTCCATCCTTCTTTCCGGAGAAAAACCCTACTGGGAAATTAAGAAAAAAGAATAGTTTGTTGAAGCAGCAAAACTCTGGTCTACCGTCCTCCTCCTCCTTTTTTGTGTCAGGATCAGAGCCCTTCTGAGCAAACCTGTGGTATTACCCACACGTGTGGTATGTGCATGATAATATGCATGGCTTTTTCCAGCACCAAAAATTAGTAATCAGGACCAACAGTGATTGACCCAAGCAGTCCTTGGAGTACTTGCATCTTTTAAGAGCCTGAGCCAGGTTCCCCTCCCAGGGATTTCATTTTTCTTAGCTGATCACCTGCTTGAACTTGATCATAGTAATTCCATGTGGCAACTGTGTTTGCTACATATAAAACACCAAAAAATGTGGCTATACTTTAAATTGTCTGACACTGTAATGAGCACTGGCCTGAACTGCAAGTATGACCAGGTCATAACTCCTGTCATCAGCCCTGACCTGGGCACCTGCATTAGAACCTCAAACAGCTGAGATAGATTTGAAAATAGGGTTAGTTGTTCAATGGAATTTAAATGCCCAAGTGTGTATGGATGTTTCATGAGATTTTCAAAATGCTCTTTCTCTATAAAAGTCTTATGCTGCTTAATTTCTTTTGTTTAAGTACATTCTTAACCTGGGTTGTTGGAGTTGCTAACGTAAAACTTAGGGAGGGAACAAACTCCAATGCTGAATATTCATAGATGAATCCCACTGTTTCTGTGTGCAGTACATAGCACTTCCAGATGGCTTTGATGCATACTAAATGTTTATTATGTTTTCTAAAACTATTTGATTGAGTTTAACAAATTATAACTGAGTGTCTAAAAGGAGAGAGGAAACAAACAAACACAAAACCAAAACATTTCAAAAAGCTAAGTAATTGTAATTGCTATTCAAGGATATTTGTTTTCACCTGTGGTAAAATGTTTTTGTTGTGTGCTCTCCAACAAGTATTTTGGAAAGCAGCATTCAGAACAAGGTGCTCCTACTCCATGTTTGAACTCCTGGCAAAAAGGAAATAAGAAGTATGAAGTTCTTAAAAACAGAAGGGCAAACAAGGTTCACCAGCCTGCCAGAACGTGTGCAGTCAAACTGGTTCGCTATATCTCATAATTCCCCAGTAAAACTGTCTTTATTTATTTTTGAGATCTGCCTGTTGGTGTATAGTAAAGGATCTCCAAACACCAAAGTATTCTATTCAGAACATCAACTGTTCATGTCTAGCTGCTATGCCTTCTTCTTGATTTCAGAGATAGGCAGTAGTTATTAGCCCTGAAAGGCAGAACATCTCAGGTTTTTATCATTCCTGCATTGAAGGTAAACTTGCAGGAGATAGTGTGAATATTCAATTAAATGACTTGGGAGCTTGACCTTCATTGCAAATTAATATGAATTATGTTCTCAGTGCTTATCACCCAAGTTAGCTAGACATTTCTGTAACTCTGGTGAATTCAATAAAAGATAGTCATAAAAGTCTTTTTCCTGGTCTGAATCTGAAGTCTTGCAGCATCTACAAACCTGTGTTTAAATATCTATAGTTTTCAAGATGAAACTATATTTAAGACTTTTAATCCTACTCTTGATCTCCAAGTGTTGTGGTAACCTGTGAAGCTACTAAAAGTTGAGTGAAAAAAAATGTGGACAAAACAACTTAAAATGTAAAATTAAGTAAAATTCATCTTGTTTCATGTTCACCAAATCAACCTTCACATAATCATCAAGAGTTAATTAAAATCTCTCCTGCACCTCTTAAACTGCACTTGATGTTTGAGGTCATTTTCCACTTTTCACCTCATGAATAACTTTTCTCCTCTTATACGCTGTCCTAGTTCAGCAGGTGGTACCAGTTTATCTCTGTGTGGGGGAGACCAAAGTTGTGTATTCTACCCCCTCCATTCATTTGCCAAGAACAATGGACCATTTGCAGCAGCTGCCCAGGGAACACCCGACTCCTCAGGCTGTGAGCAGGGTGTGATAGAAACCTGTGAGATAAGAGCTGTGATAACTCCCCTCCAGGAAGTTGTTAGCACCTTCACACCCAGCCTGAGGGGGCGTGTCTGCTAATAGGCCATCAACAATTCCCAAATACCCCATGACTCACAGAGTTAATCACCCATTGTGTGACTCCCCGCCCTGGGGGAGGTACTTTGTGCTCCCACCTGGGCTGGAGGGTACATAACTGGGGGTTTGAAGACCTCAGGGAACTACTTTTTGGATCCAGAGAAAGAGCAGAATCTTAGGAAGAGATGACCACAGCTTTCAACCAGACTGCCACTGTCAGCTGCACCAACAGGTTTCTCACTTCCTTTGACTTTGGGGAACCACGTGGGGTTTGTAACCCAGGGTGCTGGGTCATACTTCTGGGATTTTGTGGGTTAAAATGAAATTCTCTTGGTGCTATTGCATTTATTGTAATATTGTGTTATGGGTTTAGACATATTGTTATTAAATTGTAACTCTGACTTATATTTTCTCTTTTGTGTTGGGTTCATTTCTCCTGCCAGTTTAATTTTAAACCAGCACAAGGCAAAAAGGGGAAAATCATCTCAAACATCAAGCACAGTTTGGAATGGTATTTGCAGCTTTTCCTGTTAGACTTCCAGAATCATAGGAAATGAAAGATTTCTCGAGGATTAAATCAGTACACCTCACATTTGTGAGTATATGTTGGAAAATAAGGTTTTGTAGCACACCTAGAGATACCTCTCCCATGAACTCTGAACTCAAAAATAGACTATGCAATGTCTTTGACTCACAGTCTTGAGTATTTGCAGAAACCAGTGTTGGATTTTCATCCGTGATAAAGCAGCTATCACCAGAATCAAGGCCCTAGAAAGAAGTCCTTTGGAAAGCACCACAGTGAAGTACAGATGAACAGGGTAACGGTGCTGAGGCAACAAATATGGGATGAAGTCTTGAATAATAGGCTGTGTCAGAAGACCCCTTTGGGAACCTCACAGCACAGGTTAGAGGAGTCTTCAGAAACTTATCAAACAGCATTTCACATAGCCAGGAGGAAAAGCAAGGTAGGGGAGGTGATTCGAAGCTGGTCCCTCGGAGCTGTGCTATGCAGTCAAGACCTGCCAATCTCAGCCTCTGTGTTGAGGTGAGGCCGTTAATTATTTCTTCTTAATTTCACCTGCTGGGATGAACGATTTCTTAAGTTCTAACACTGAGAAAAAATTTGTTTCTATTTCTCCTGGTAGCAAATATTCTACCACTGCTAATTCTGTATATAGGTGGAAAATATTATAATATTTTGATTCTACGAGGTGTATTTTCCTTCCTGCTAGATAGCACTCATGCACAGGAACAGAAGTTGAAAAGAAGTTAAAGGATTTTTGTTCCTACTATGAGAATGGCAGGGTACACAATTAGCAGTTCCTCATGATTGTACTGCAGAAGCCTAATTTTATCAATTACTCAGTTATCCTGGATATATTCACTGGGGGGAAAAAAAAAAAAAGGCAGAGACAGTGAAAGGCAGTTTGTTGAACTGAATCAGAAGCAAAATTTTCTACCTCAAGAATTTTCAATGAAACAAATGCAAGTGGAAGGATCAGTGGTAGAATGTTTTTTCCACCTAGAGATGTAGATACTGGCAAGTCCAAGAAGCATTAAAATATGTTTTAAGGTGTGCTCAAAAGGTCTTCCATTTCAAGTTGCTATTTACACCAAAGCAAAATAATGCATATAGGATATTTAGGATTTCCCATATATCAGTTATTCCATATACCTCGTGCTGCACAAGGCTTTCCTCTATATTCTTTTCCTGTCTCTCAATAGGTTGCAATTTAGCAAAATCTTCCAAATGTGACAATTTTTCTGTATGCCTGTTTCCCATATTTTCCCAGGATTCTGGAGAATAAGTCAATGTCTAAAGAAAACAGGTCTGCTTAAACCCATGTTGAAAATTAAGTCTGTGCTGTAGTGTTTTACTGAAGTAAGATCTGTATTTGACCCATATCTCTGTCCTAAAGCCACTGAGAAGTAAGCATTCACATAAACTGAGTATTTTCAAATACGTTACATTAGAAGTCTGACTTACTGTCTCCCAGAGTATTTTGCTTGATATTTGTATCTTTTCTCAGTTTTTCTAATTTTTCCTTTCTAATGAAATCAAAAACTTATGTTTTATTCCACATGCTGGCTCACCAGTGCTATGAAAGCTATACTATTTCCTCCCAGGTTCTATACAGAATCCAGAACATATGTCTTGTGTTTATGGTGTGGGTTAGTTTTGCGGGTTTTTTTTACCATTTCCAGGTGTTCCTTGGTGGTTTCAGAGAATCCACCTTCAAATTTTTTATGGCATTTCTTCCTCCTTGGTATTTTACACAAAGGTATGTCATGTTCTTGCATTGTACTTATCTGACCTCTTGAAGTCTTCTTGCAGTTTAACTATCTTCTCTCTATTTGCTGATACCTTTATTTTGATGGGGCTGTCAAATTTGATCAATGACAAATGTAACTGCTCTTTTAAAATAATCACAAGATCTCAAATACTAAGGGTCATACTACTGTTCTCCGCATTAACCTCAGCTCTCAGTCTGTTAGAGCTTCTAATCTATTATGTGATACTGGATGCTTTGATTCCAACATAAATCAATGTAGCACTATAACACATGCACTGTGGAATTTGTCTTGTGAGGAAATACTATTTAGTTTGGGGTCTTTTTTAACTATATGAGAATAAGTTGTATTTATTTGTCATGCAATAAAACCTTTTTTTTACTATTTCCTAATGATAGTCCTATTATAAATATTCATACAGGTCCCATTTCATACCTTACCAAAATCAGGACACTAACTGACTAAATAGGATTGATATTAGTATCATGTTAGTGGTTTTCATATGCTCATACCTCATATGAGCAAAACCTTGGGTGTGTCCACGCAGAAAACTATATGAAAATACCTACTCAAGTTTCTTCAAGTCAGTTTAACAATTAAAAGTAGGTCCAGTACTTCAGTTCTTGAATTTGGAAAACTCGGCCAAAAAGCAGTAAATATAAGGATACAGTCACAGAATCATAGAATTGTAAGATGGTTTGGGTGGGAAGGGACCTTCGGAGGTCATCTAGTCCAACCTCGCTGTCGGTCAGGGATGTCTTGCACTACAGCATGTCATTCAAACTCCCAACTTGACTTTTAACACTTTTCAGGGACAAGGCATCCCCAGCTTCTATAGTAAAACCTGTTCCAGTGTCTCAGTACACCTTCACTGTAAAAAATTTCTTCTGTATATTGAATCTAAATCTGCATACATTCAGTTTAAAAACATTGCCATTTTTTACTGCCGCTAAGGGCCCTGGCAAAAAGTCTCTCTCCATGCCCTCTTTATATATATTGAAAAGCTGCAATAAGGTCTTCCAGAGACTTTTCCAGGCTGAACAACCCCAACTCTTTCAAACTTACTTCATAGGTGAAATGATCCAGCCCTTTATTCATTTTTCATTGCCATCCTCTGGACCCACTCCAACAGGTCCATGTCCTCCTTATGTTGGAGGTCCCAGAGTTGGACACAGTACTCCATGTGGGGTCTCATAAGAGTGGAACAGAGGAGCAGAAATAACCTCCCTTGTCCTTCTGGTCATACTTTCTTTAATGCAGCCTAGAATAGGGTTGGCTTTCTAGACTGCAAGAGCACATTGAAAGCTAAAATTTTACATTGATCAGTGCCCCCAAGCCCTTCTATGTAGGACTGCTCCCAATCAAATTATCACCCAGTTTGTATTGATATGGGGAATGCCCTGACCCAGGTGTAGGACCTTGTACTTGCCTTTTTTGTATGCAGCCATGCATTCGTTTCTGTAAGAAAAGAATTTTCATTACCATTGACAAGTATTAGCAACCATGTTCTACTTTCTACTGAGGTGAACTAGAAGCACTTCCACATTCAGGTGCTTTATTTCGTCTGAAAAATGGTAACATTACAGCAGCATCTAATGTGCCCATGCTTTTAGCTGGAGAGGAACATCAAAAGAAAGTTTCTGGTATACAAGGGTCTGAAAAGAATTAGTTCAGCTATCTCTGTGTTACAATCCATAGTTTTTAAACACCTGTATCTATTGCAATCAGTGCTTTCATGGATTCCCATCTTCTGCAGTTAGTTTTGTGTGTATTTCCAGTAGTCCCCATACAAAAATTCACGTCTTTTGAGAGTGAAAAAAAGAAGGTGAGCAAGAAGAGGGCATTACCAAGAAGCTGTACAGACTTCAGTACTTTCCTCAAGAAAATTCAAACACTTCCCCTTGGACTAGAGGAGCTTACTCACCCACTGCTACTCTTAACAAATTCTTATTTTTTGCTAAAACCAAAATGGTCATACAATGAAAAGAACAGAAGTGGAACAAGCACAGACAAAGACTTTAAAGTTCAGGTCAGCTAGTGATCCCTTAACAGCAAAGCTGACTGGTTCTGAGTGGTAGCAGGAGTCAGGGACCTTCTCTAAGTATCTGGATCAGCTTCTGAGCTCATCCATGCCTCTCCTAGCTTTTCAGGCAGCTGACAAGTGCATTAATCCTACAAGATGAACTTCCCATACCATTTTTCCAGCAGCACACCCATGATTGGCCTTTGCACCTGAGCCCTATCATTACTGTCATCTTCTTACCCCTAAGAGTCCTTCTGCATTCAAGTCTTCCATAAACATGGGTCAGTTATTTTTTTCATTTAGACTAGTATAATTTGCCTTTAGCACTCATTCTACTGTACGGCCCTGCCAAATTGTTTGCAAAGTACTAAGGTAAATGATGAACTAATGCAATGTTGTTGTTGCAAAGTATTTACTATTTTTGTTAGCCTTAAAGAAAGCACTGACAGATCATTATGTGCTGCTAAATACTTTGCATTTCTCTGTGCCATAAAATCAAATTTTTGTCAAGTAAATCATTTAATTTCAGTATAATCATACTTGGAGAAAGGTTGGACTATGACATTCATTGTTAATCACTCAAGATTTCTTGTTTCCTTGATCAATGGTCCTCCTTATTGAACATTTGAGTCTAAAATTATGTAAAATTTTTATAATTCTTCAATGAGTGAACAGTGTTCTTGTGAGGGACAGTTTTATTTTGCTGTTCTTTGTCATGTATATGAACAGTTCCTTATTCAGCAGTTCTTAAACAATGTAAGAGAAATTTTATTTGATAGTCGAGAGCTCACAGTCTGGGTTATAGCACTGCCACAGAAAGGGTCCCAGAAAGAGAAGAAGTGGAACTGAGAGAAAGGAGTGAAAGATCTACCTCTTCTTGCTGTCAAGCATATCAGAGGCCCTGAGGCATTAATTTCAATGTCTTACACATATCACAGCCCGTAGGGATGGATCTGAAATTGTGATTTGCAGGTTAGAAGAACTCTAATGAATTGAGTCTCTGAGCTCTGCCCGCCTGATGTCACTGACTTCTTTGCAGCCTTGTTCATTATTATTTTAGCAGTTCTACTTGACACAGTGTCTGCCACTCTTCATGAGAATCAATAACTTGCACAGTAATTGTTCAGAAGAGAATAATTGTGAAAACTCAGTATTTTGTCAGTGTAAGATACAAGTCAGACACAGACATAGGAATGTGTCAATAAGATCTTTTACACCAACTGCATTGTTTTCAGTCCATGAGATAGAGGGGTGCAAGGGATGCCTTCTTCTCAGCTTGTAGGTGAAAGCATTCTCTCCAGTGGAGAGAGAGGGTACAGAAAGCCATGCCACCACGTGCATTGACAACCGGGAAAATGTGGAAAAGCTTGAACAATTTTCCTTATCCACTCTAAAATGCATGCTGTGAAAAAGTCTATCTCAAATTCCCCAACAAAAGCTAACACAATGAAGAGATAGGGTCTTTAAGAAATGCCATGGATGTCATCTCTCTCTACACCACTCAGAATTCAGGTGGAAGATAACAATATGTGACTGTATCCTAGTTAACAACTTGAAATTGCAGTAAGAGGTGGTAAAAACACCACACAAATTCCATAGCATTTTTGTCTGCTTCATACTTGAGCTAGCTCCCATATGAAAGGTGATACACATTACAGGCTACTGCAGGTTCATGGTCTTGAAAAGGGGTGCTTGACCAAGTCTTATGGTGTTGCTAAGTCCTCATAATTTTTATTTGTACTCTGACCAAACAACAAGGATTTCACACATCTAATTCCATGTTTACATGTCTCACACATCTAGTCCCATGTCAGATCAATTTTTCAGGATTTTATTTTGCAGGGTATTAGATGGCCCAAGAGCCATTTACTGCCTCTATGTAAGAACATTGCTGAAGAAACCCTTTGAAATTTGGTGAAGCAGTTGTCTCCTAACATGCTACTGCAGATAAGATGTTGCATTTCCTTTGCTGTTTTGGGGCTAGTATGTGACTTCTTACCAAGGTATCATTACATTATAAAAGGGTCTTAGAAATGTGCAGTGATACCACTCTCAATCTGCATGAGTATGTTAATTCAGATGGAGCAATATGTCCTCTAGCCATGGTGTCAGGTCGTGGTGCATGAGAAATGTTACATTCTACTGGCAGATTTTTCAAGGATCATAAGGTAGATCTCTACTGCTATGCAATTTATCTGTATGTCCAGCCTCAAGGAATAATTCTTTAGTTATCTAGGAATCTTTCCTGGGATAGAATAAGAGACTTTCATGTTTCAGGTGCCCAAGGGTGCCTGAGGCAGCATTACCTCACACTTTTCTGCTTACAGTTTTTACTTTATACACCAACACTAAATGAAAGATATGAGGAAAAAATCTCCTTAAAAGGCTGGAGAGAAATGACCTGACTGATAAATGGTCTGGTTCAGTCACAAATATGGGAAATTAAATATTGGAAATTAAATATGGGAAATCAATTATGGGAATTAAATTCTAATAGGAAGGAGATTTGAGCACAAGGAAAAGACGAAATGTACTTCTTCAGTTACCTTGAGAAAAATTCAGAGGGGCTAGACTAACAAAGCTACTAATCAGTAAAATCATATCTATGATAATCTGTTCTCCTGTGTGACAAGCCAATGATTTTTTTCCTGTCAACCAGCTGTCTCTCAAATACATATGTTCTGTTTTTAAGTAATTACAAAGAGCTTTAGGTAAGACTTACTGTTTTATATTTTTATTGGATAAGTAAACTGAAAGGCCATTCTCTGCTGAACTATAAAAATACAGGTAGGCATAAAAGAAACAACTGGAATAAATGAGAAAATATATATAGGGTAGTGGAAAGGAAAGTTTGGGCTAAGAGTAATAAGGAATTGGAACTGGATCAAAGGAGAGAAATAAATAATTACTGGTCAGGCTATAGGGACATTGCCTATCTTCCAAAGGAGACATTTGAGCCCAGCAGCAGAAAACAGAAAACATACCCTGACCACATGATTATTTGTGGCAAGAGTGACATTGTCTTGGGCCGTTGCTGGTATGTTCTATGAACAAGAAGTAATAGTAAAAAAGAGTTTTGAAGAAGATAAGCTTTATGTGAGAAGGAAATCTGACATTTTGACTTCACTGAGGAATTATGATGCATGAGGGAAAATGTAGTCTGACAGAGAACAAGGAAACCTAAATAATACAGTAATTAAAACCACTAAGAAATATTTCCTGACCAAAATATTTCAGACTGTTGACTAACATAGTTCACTAAAACATTGAAGTTTTCCACTCAAATTAACAAACATGTTCTGACCTCTAGAATGTCAAAGGACTAAAGGGAATTCTTTCTCTTATGTGTCTGAATTCATGCAGTACTAAAATATGCTTTTTCTTCATGTATTGTGATATTCAGTATATATTCACTAGACTCACAGGAAAGACTGAAGACATCTTTCCTTCAGGCTCTGTGTTTCAGAAACTGGTGCTTAAAAACTCCCATCGTAACCATAAATGAGCTTCAACTGGTTATGCAGCAAAACTTGTCTTTCATATAACATTAGATATCTCTTGTATTTCTTTGGTTGCTCTTCAGACAAGGAAGAAAAGTCTCACAGAATAGCAAGTTTCATCCCCTTAGATAGGAGGATACTTTATGGGCAAAAGAATCAGTGAATTAAGTAGGTAATTTAGAAGCTGTATCTAAATCAGTGAAAAACATTATAAGCGGATCTCACTTGCAGAAATCTCTTAAGTATAGGACTAGGAGTTTGTAAATATATGCAGGAGCTATTAAGTGGCCATTCCTCCTTTAAAATGTTTCTTAAGCAACTTTGGCTTTGTTGTCACATTAGTTAAATTTCACAAAGATTTAGTTGTTAATTTTGAATAACTTCTCCAAAAATATCTGTATCTTTGAGAACTTCATCAAGTCACTGCAAAATTCATAAATTTAATAAAAAATACAGTGTATTTTTCTATTTAATTCTTTATTTAGCTCAAAAGAGAGCTTCTCAGACCTCTCAGGACAGTTAGTCATGGCAGAAATTCAAGGTGCCCTTAAGACAATACAGTATGCAATAAAAGTAAGTGAAGTAAGCTCAATTTGTCAAATAGTTCACACCATTCAAGCAAAGCTGGTAAAAAATATGATTAAAGTTTTCTTGTACTTTACTGTATAACAGTAAAGTATACAGGAAGTAGCGGGTAAAATTCTAATATTCACAACTTTTTTGCACACTAATAAATTAAAATTCAGATGCGGGTAATGTTGTAACTGTATATTTAGAAAGGAAATAGACAACTGCATAGACTTGTAGGATATGCGATAAACCAAAAGGGGTTTTGGTGGTTTTTTTTTTAATTTTAAGACAGTTATAGCTAATTTTCTCATGTCTGTAAATTCTTTACCAGTTTTTAGTCCCCATGTACAATCCAGGTTTCCGCACATAGTTATCACTGTCTTCAAGACACCATCTTCAGTCCAGAATCCTGCAGCTTTCTCTAATATTAAAGAAGAAAAGTTTAAAAAGAAATTAGTTATTAACACAGTTTACAGCATTGAGTAATTTTGACTGAGGTCCGCTCTAGAAACAATATTTGCTAAAGTAATATGGTGTAACTATTTCTCAACAAGAGCTCTAAAGTAAGGGGCTACTGCCCAAAATGCACAGTGTAATCTACTGAAACTATCAGTCACACAGGACGTATCAACCACTTTGCATCCATCTTCCCCATCCATTTTCTGCATGTGGAAAGAAAATGTGCAATTCGGCATAGAAAAAGAACTATGCCCAGCACTCATCCTGACTTTGACTGAAATGGTTCAAATCTCTGTGATCACTTGATATGTGATTCAGATCCTGTACTATAAGAAGGTTGATAGTGAATGGAAATAGGCACCAAAACTTAGGTCAGTTTTGAAAACTTAAGACTGAATTTCCTGATTTCAGTTGCTTTGAAAATAATTATTAGACTTTTATAGTTATTATAAATATTTTCATAATATCTACATTTCCTGATTCCACCAGGAATGAAATCAGGAAATATCAACAAGTAGGAGAATTGGCATCTACTAATGGAGCAAATTACTCGCCTTTGTGTTTGGTGGACATGAGCCAGATAAGTGAAGTTTTGAATGCTGATCCAAAGCAAAAGTAAATTCTGAATTTCCTGAGAATTTCTCTTTATTTGAATTTTCTCTCACATACTTCAGTTGTAAACTTTCTTCTTACAAACCCAAAGCATCCTGTTGCAGTAATAACCTAGCAGTGAAAGTAAAAAGTGTATTTTGTTTAGTAGCTTACGATATCAGCATGGTAGTGGGAGAGGGTAAGAACAGAAGGGCTTTGTATTGGACTGCAGCCACAGGAAGCAAAAGTGAATGTGTCCTTGTCAGAAACAAGAATTTTATAATATGTACGCATGACATGCAATATATACTTGAAATTCTCAGGTTTTCAATGAAACTTCCTTCAGTTAAAGAAGAGCCCTCAGGTTTAACAATCTGTCAGAACTGATATTATATATGTGACCTTAAATATTCATTGAGTTTGTAGAGATTTCATCTCCTTTTGCATTTATCAAGAATTATTCAGACACTTTAGCACAAAAAAAAGTAGGAAAAAAAATAAAGTCCAAAAGAGAAAATGACAGCTACAGTGATGGAATGGGGATAAGTGATAGTTTTAGAGAAACTCAATGTACATCTATAATTTTCCCTTTTGACACCTTATCTTTAAGCTATACTTCATTTAAGATGTCAACACACCTTGATGTGAAGTGCATAATTTATTGAATGCTGATGTTTTTTGTAAGATTTATTTTGTTGTTTTGTAAGTCAAGTACAATCTTGCAACTCTATGTCTTACTTGTAAAATATTAAAAAAAACCCGTTTTTGTTTACTGGGGCAGTGATCAAAACGTGAACATTATATGCCACATCTAATTTAAAGCATAAATGTGAGTGCCAAATTTGGCTAAAATCAAATCACTCATCCAGGAGGCACAACATCTAAGAGTTTTGATTAGACCTGACAAGCTAACACAAGGCACTTCACAGGACATTCAACAAAGCAACGCAGATTTGCTTTGCCTGTTGCAACCCTTTATGTTTACTGATGAGTACTTCTTCCTTATTTTATGAGGTGATAGAATTAACAAAAAGAAGACTGCCGAGATCTAAATGGAAATTTGAAAATTGCCTGTTTAATCAATATTTGTCATCTGTGTTACATCAAGATGGAGGAAGACACATATTCCTTATTTTCAGAATGCAGTCTCTATAGCTATCTTTAAAATCAATGATTAGAAATGTTTTTTATGCATAAAATCATGAAGATGGATAAAGTGATGGAAAAGGATGGACCTTGTGACTATCACAACACAGTAAATTTGATACAGAAAGTAAACTAATGAGCACTACTGTAAATCATAAAAAATAGATTCAGAAATTTTCTGTAACACTGGACTTACAATTCAAATCAAAGATCTAGGCACATAAATTTACTTTCCTAGGCTTATTATTAGCAATTAGAGGCTTTATATTTACAAGCTGTAGTCCTTTCATCTGAGAACATTTTTTACTGTGAGTGTATTAATCATTTCCTTTTATGCAAAGGTAATATGAAGAATAGACAAAACCTTTCTATAGAAAACAGCATTATTGCTGGGGAATATTTTTTATACCCCAGAGTATACCGATGTATTTTTCTTTGTTCATCCCTCTCTCTTCCAGATCCCCACAGATACCCATCCACAGACACCTCTGGACCACATCTGTTGAAGCACCTACGATTTACACTTCTTCCTTCTAACAATATCAAATGTCTACCCTTCCTGCAGCTCTTGTAAGCTATTTGGTACTTTGTGATTGTTTCCTTTTTGATGGCATCATGAGAAGTTTATATTTATGGAAAAAAAATTAGATATTAGGTAATTAGTTTGAAGAAAGTATTAAATACTAGTTGGAAAGATATTAATTTAAAGCTTCATGACACATTAAAAAGTAAAACAAAACAGAAAAACCCCACTCATCTTCATTACAATAATTCAACAGCAGTAGTTCACACAGAAATGGTTTCCCTTTTTTTTTTTTTTTTTTTTTTCCTCAAGGAGACCTCTCTGTGTCAGCTCCTGTGCTCCCCAAATTCACAAGCCCACCTCTGCAACCCCACTACCCCAGTCTGGAGCAGGACTACACCCTCTTGTTCCCATATCACTCCTACCCCAGGAAGCAGCTTTTTCCTTTTCCCTGTTCAACACACACTGGCCACACTAACTAAAAGCCTCAGATTTTTAGAATTTTTTCCCCCAAAATCAATGACTATAGTGTGATTAAAAGAATGTGCACCTATGACTGATCAAACAGGTAGTTTTATTCCCACATAAGAAGAACTGTTTTTCTGCCAGCAGAGTCCAGCATAGATGGATGGACAATATTAATACAATTTAATGGAGAAAAAAAATAAACTATAAACAACAAGACGTAAATGTAAATAAAGCAGAAAACCTTTGTATTATCTTTCACCTCTTGCCAATGTGAAACATCACGGGAACTCAAGCATATGTATTCTGTAAGATAAAAACTAACATGTAATGAAAGTGCAAATTTCTCATCTGTATTTGAAAGGTAATTATTCCATATCTGTATGTGATTGTGGGAATAAGTCAGTGTGTGAAATAACAAAATACTCAGACTCCTCTTATTTAAGCATGAAAAAAAGTAGAAGAAAATGGTTTAGCTGCTTTCTTCCTGATATAGGCTACTGGTTTAGCTTAGAGACAGTCATGAATATGACTTTATAACCAGTGACATCACAAGAAGTTTGGACCATAAAAAAGCTCTCTAGATGCATACAAGTTTTTCTTGGAAAAAACAAACAAACAAACAAAAATAACAAATCAGTCTTCTGTGTGCACAATGTATCTGCAACCTGCTGCTATTTAAATTTTCAGAGCACTGAAAACATGACATTTCTCTCCCAAAATCCATCTGAGTTTGTCCTAAGAAATAAAAGTACTCCTATATAAACAAAATTGTATTGTGTGTGAATGAGTTTCTTCATTCAGGTAGGGCAAGTGTTGGGATTCTCAAGGGCATCACAGAGACACTGACTGCAGAAGGCATGACGGCACTCAGTTGACACCATCATTTGTCCACTTTGTACAGTCTAGAAGAAAAGAAACTACAACAAGTACCAGCAGTAAAGAATTCAATTTTGCTGGTCTGTTTGCACTCAGCAAGTAGAGTATCTTGAGTATCTGGAATCTTCATAATTCTACTGTAAGAGAAAAGACCCCAAAGATCTTTCAATGCCATTCTGGCAAGTGTTTCTCCCACTATGTACTTTAAGTGACAAACTAGGCTGAGCTTGAAAGCAAAGTCTATGCTTCAAACTAGCTGTCTTTAGCATCCCACAAAAGCCAACAGAGTGGTGCAGCTCACCCACTTCCCAATTCTCCCTCAGACAATAAGAAAAGGTTCACAACACATGGATCTTTTCCTCTGAGAAGAAATCCATGCAAATCAGTCAGATAATTGTACAAGATGGCACTGTGGTAAAAGAACAGGTAGCCATTAATTTCACCATACTTACCAATACATAAAACAGAAGAAACTAAAACATTCCCTGTTTTAAATGAGCAACATCCCACTCCAGTAACACACTAATTTCAATAACTCCTTCCTTATAACACTTGCGATTATATAAAACATGTTTTAGTTTGTATCTAATTTCAGATCAATTAAAAGTTCCCAATTTCTAAATGATCCTAAATACCTTTTCTCAGAAAACCTTTCATTGCTGAGGAACATTGTATCAGTCATACAAAACTCGGTTAGTCAAGTCATTTGAAATTTCAGCTTAAATACTAAACAATAAATATTTTCAGAGATACACCAAGGATTCAAAATACTTTTAGTCCTTCTAATATTCCATTAAAAAAAAGTAAAATAGGCTGTAGTCCAAATAGACATGAAATCTTTATCAAGGACACTTCTATTAACTTTAACTTTACCCTTTATGCAAATGACAGAAAATAGGGTGTGTGTTTATAACACAATATATTTATCAAATAATACAGCACAGACCATACACCATTCTGTCAAACAGTTCAGATCAGAAAGGCAGTTGAGGAA
Organism: Hafferia zeledoni; assembly: GCA_035583235.1. Taxonomy (NCBI): domain Eukaryota; kingdom Metazoa; phylum Chordata; class Aves; order Passeriformes; family Thamnophilidae; genus Hafferia; species Hafferia zeledoni. The sequence continues at coordinate 35,564,715 of JAWWEV010000115.1, forward strand.
AGAATGGGGAAGCAACAAAATGAAAAATTCCAAGTCAGTTAGGATCAGAGAATGAGTTCTTTATTTTCCCCTATCTTCTTTTAACCTGTGTTCATGACTTCCTACAGATTAACTGTGTCATTATATATAATGCTGCATAATAAAATGTAAATCTAATCAGTTTCATCTGAATATTTCACATATTGTATCTTTAATATCAATAGCTCAATACTAACTAGGAAATACTGTTAGGAAAAAAAAACTCAAAACATTTTTTTTTTTGGTAGGGGGAAATGAACTTCTCGCCAACATCATGTTCTACTCTAATTCATTAATCAAGATATAATTAATTAAATCTTTATCATTCCTCAGAATGGAGAAAGCATTACCTAACAATGGTCTGCTGAGCTGTAGCCATTAATCTTAGGTCATAGGCTGTGGAGAAATGACCTGAAGAGGTACTTTAATTAACAAGTATTTTTTACAAGTGATAATCATGATTGTTTTAGCATATACCAAGCTGGAGATAAAACTGATGAATCTCTTGCGGTTTGAGTATTGATTTGTGATTTATATGAGAGAAAGCTATTTAAACTGAATGGAAAACATATCAAACATTCAAAACAGAGGTTGTAATGTCTTACAGGTCTTCTCTTTTGAAGAACAGGTTTCTTAGGTAAGTCATCACTATGTACCCAACAGAACACAAAAATATTCAACACGTTATGATATGACATCCAGATTTACACATTTGTATATACTATGTTGACTTGCTTCTTTTCATATAGTATAAATGCTTACACAGTCCTAAATCTAAACATTTGAGCACTTGCTTTCAATGCTTTTATAGTTTTCTAGGTCCAATCTTAAAAACGTCAACATCTGTGAAAATCAAATTCAGGCTGTGTATTCAACAGTGGTTATCCAAGGTCAGTGACTACTCTTTAAAACTTGTCTCTCATGAATAGGCTTGTAATCAAGCACACTTTCAGAACTGTTGCACGGCATTTATTCTAAAATAAATGAAATAGACAGCACAAGTTGGCAGGTGAGAATTCCCCTGATTTTTCAAAAGGTCTGTACTCTAAACCTGCATAATCTAAATTACCATAAAAGAAACATCAGCCTCAACCTCCTGCAACACTTGAGCTTTCCCGTCTCCAAAACACAGGATCCTTTTGCATCTGAACTATTTCTGTCTATTGCTGTAAAAATACACCTTTTCCCTGTACCAAGAATCCCTTTTCCTTAAGCCCTCAGAGGCCCTCGATTACTTGCTCTGTTGATTTTCTATCTCTTTAGTCAACTAAAATGATTTCTTTTCTACAGTGTCATGTTCCACAGAACATATTTGGAGAGAGGAAGAAGTAACTTTTGAGCATCTGCAAGAACAGCAGAAATTCTACATTTAATCAAGTAAGAAAAATACAGAAGAGACTAGTAACGTCAGCGAGCTACTCAAGGGAGTCTCTCCATGGCTTCTCCTAAAGTATACCAAGTAAAGTTTTTGGCATGCAGTGGAAGCACTGTGTTGCAGGGACAAGCTGCCACAAAGCTGCTCTGGTGTAGAGCAGCTGGGAAGCATACAGCCAGGTTTACTTCTGTCACTTAGCACTGGACTGTTTCATTTCTCAATGAAACTAAAGGAATTATATGCATAACAAAGCTATACTCTGTGGGGGTGTCCTAGTTTAGCAGGTGGGACCAGTTGGCACTGTGTGGGGGTGATCAAGGCTGTGTATTCTACCCCCTCTAT
>JAWWEV010000115.1:35566983-35579496 GCA_035583235.1 Hafferia zeledoni
ATTGTAGCTCTGATTTATAATCTCTCTCGTGTTGAGTTCATTTCTCCTGCTGGTTTACCTTGAAACCAGCACAGGGGGGTAAAAACAAAAGCAAAATGTTACTGTATTTTTCAAGAACTGAAAGTCTGAAAACGGAAATTTTAGCAACTAATCTAAGAATCTTTAAATTATCCCATAAATACTTTTTGTTTTGACAGATGCTTTAATATATGACATTTGATATTTCACATTTTTCTAAAGTCATCAATGTAATGTTGTATAAAGTATATGTGAATCATGTGATGGGCCTAATGTACTGAGCAGAGGGACTAAATCCAGCCATCTCTGGGGATATTGGTTTGTTTGAGCATATACACACACATTGAACTTGCAAATAATATTATTCCCCACTGTGTTGCTGCATCACTTATGGACCTTCATAATGCTACCACAAGTGAAGGAAGACAACATTAGAATAAAATATGTGAGCATTTTAAAGGATGATTCTGAGATGATGAATGAGAATTTCCCTGTGGCAAAAAAAGGAGTGACAGAGTATCTTGATGGGTTTTAAGTGGCTGAACAAGGCAATGACATTAAAGATTTATGCTCCTCACATTTGGTAATACTGTTCAGAAACTTGTGGAATTTTGCTACACTTAAACATCAAGCAAAGTCATGTATTTAGGCTCACTCAACCTGTCAAATTCCAAGGGCCTTAAAATATGGTCATCTTGGTTTGGATTTCAGTGAGACCTCTAAGTCTATAGCACTACAGAAAATACAATCACCTTGATCCAGGCATCCAAATTTTTGTCCAACAGCCAGCATTTCAGCTTGAACTTTTTGTCCCATATTCATGGTCCTGTTTGGGAGCTGATCTTTTCAACACATTTTCTGTGTGCAAAATAGGCGGGTTCCATCAGGGACATGAAAGAATAGATGTATTAATGGATGGCACCTCTGTACAGGAAAGCAGGGATGGAATGTGTCCGGGTGCACAGAATAGGAGGAAATCAGACCTGCCAAAGAAAAGGCTCAGGTGGAGAAAAAAAGTTTGACTGTTTTGGCTGCATTAGAAATTATAGCCTTGAGCAGTCAGAAAATTGTCAAAGAACAGCCTGAATGTCCAGTGCTTATTCTAAGCCATTGCTCTCCTACAAGCAGACAATGGAAGCTGCCACCATTATGGTCCAGTGAGATAGGAACAGAGCATGATATGTGGTACTCTTGTACAACTCTACTCGTACAGTATACTTTCGATAGCTTTCCACCATATTGTTAGGTCAGTTCTTGCAAATATCTTAGCAGAAGCAGGAGATATTTTCTAACTTGGAGAAACAGCCAAAGGAGATGATAGAAGGTGAGCTGACAGAACCTGCTTCCTCAAAAATGGTGACCAACAGCAGACAGACTTGCACCCCATTTATGTGCCTGAGTTTGTGCTTGTGTTTAGACTTACATTCTCCAAGCTGAGTGGTTTAAGTCCATTTCCTCCACAATGTTTGAAAGAAGAGAAATATCAATATATTCTCTTGCACAGCTTTTTTCCTACTTGTGATGTCAGCTGACCTACACTAAATTTAAGCCAGAGAGAACCAAAAATTAAGCTATGTGAATGAAAAGAGGCAAGATCAGAAGCTCATGCCCCAAGCTTACACATAAGGGCAGATTCTCCTGGTTTTTGACAGTCTGTGGGGAGGGTTTATGTGGATAAGAGTTGCAGCAGCAATTTCAGCAAGAACTCATCAGAGTTGTATTTTTCTACAAAATCTATTATCAAAGTACAAGGAAAATATGCTCAGGCTGAAAAAGATTATTTGGCAGGGATAGTAAAGTGAAAAGATCAGTATACAATTGCACAGATCCAAAATACTCTATGTACTCTATAAATAGGCAGCAAATGCATGATGTCACTGATGAACAGCCAAGGTATAAATAATCACTCTGATATATGTGCCTATTGATTAAATTTACAAGATTCACTTCTAAGGTGCAACTCATTCCAGGGAAGAAGCTAATTGTTTGCCATGTTTGCAATGTACTTACAAAGCCTCATGGATTGGAAATACCATAACTAGAAAATGTGCATACACACAGTTAAAACTAATTATGCAAGAAGGCATATAATATTTTACCACACTTACACCATATTTTTGACAATACTTTAGACTCCTCACCTTCCATGTTACAGGTGAGAATTGCTCACTAGATGAGGCTTTTTCTGTAGTGAGATCACAGACATTTTCTTGCTGAAATGTATGAAATATCTCTTGTGCTTTTGTTAAACAGACACCTTTTCAACTACTTTTTTCATCCTCTGGCAAGCATCACACATTCATAAGGTCCTGCAAGCATCCTTGCCCTGAAACAAAACCTCGAGGTCACAAACCATCATCACAGCTTTCTTCATGTACTTTTGGACAGCTCTGACTATGTGAGATGTTCTAACAATGTGGCAACACCTGGGGAAGTGACACTGCAATCTGCTATATGAAAAGTAGTATCTGAGACAAGTTTATGGCATATCCAAAGTCAGCTGCATCAGCAGCAATTCCTGTATGTGATTCAGAGCTGTGGTTGCCTTTCTTTTCCATGCATACAATGTAAGTCTCAGAGAACCGGACAGTATTACCAAAACTGTCACTGCCTTGTATCAGTTTAAGCGGCCAAGTGAATGTGGTTTGTGCATGTGCATGATGATTATATCTCACATTTTCCATTTAAGTCATGGAAGTTGTGCTTACTAGAGGAAAAACAAGTACTATGGATTACTCTGCTCCAGGATGTGAAACCCATGATTGATGACATGGCTCCGAGGAATAAACCTCAATGACATCTGCAGCAGAGGTATGAGGTTACTAATAACCACAATCCATGAATTGAGAAAGAAGCCCTTAAAAATGACTGCTGACAAACACAATGAAAGAGATTTATGGATTGCCTACATCAAGAGTGCCCATCCCTTGTGAAGTAAATGGCTTGTCTCATTCATTATGTTACTGTGACATGAAAATGGTATTCTGCTTTTTTCCCCTTTTTTCCTTTTTTTTTTTTTTTCATGTTCACTGAGTGAATATCAGAGACTCCCTTCCAGGGAAAACAATAAACATGAATTATGTAGCCACTGAACTTTCTGAGATTTTAGCCCTTCACTCGCTTAATGGTTCAGGAAAACAGGATGTCTTTAGCTCTAACTGAAAGGGATATCATCTTATCAACAGTAGATTTTAGCAAGCCTATTATATGGCTTTAAAGTCAGAACCACTTTTAAATCCAATTATCTGCATTCTTACTCACTTTATTCCTACCAAGTGTTAATACTAAATCATTGAAGGTTGATATCTTCAGTGTTAAATATACTTACTCAATTCACAGTGGCCAGGGCTCCCTCTCAATTGTGTTGTTATAAAATGTAATTAGGAACAGTCAAGACTCTTAACTGCACACAGACAAGGACACAAAGGTTGTCATTGTATCACACAGTAAAAATAAATATATGAAGGATAGAAAAGACATAATGGGTCAAATATTTAAAACTTAAGAAGCCTGGTTCACAGTCAAGGGTTACTCTCAGTACTACTTGTAACCAAAAGACCTGTACTAGCAGAACATCTTACAGTTAACACTAGCTCTGACACTATGAACTCCTATTTTAGTCTGGTGGGAAAACATGCAGCTCTGAAAGCTAAGCTGGAAATAGATAGGCTTCTTACAACAGCCATGGCTTCTCTGGTAGTATCTTGCTATTCAACAAAGAACAGAAGATAATAGTTGGATCTGCATATCTGGCAATTTCTGAGATCCACAGTTAACATTAAATGAAAAGGATCTTGTCCACCTCTGAAGACTTTTTGTGTCTTAACATCTTGGGCAGAGGCAAAAGTTGTATGAAGGCAATGACTGCTAATGCAAACTGCTGTGTTGCTAATTTGTTTTGATCCATCAACTTTCAAGACTATTGAAACACTGTGAATCACGAGTCATCAAAGGACTCTTGTTAGCTTCTTTTAATATGGGATTCTATCAAGTCAGTCAAGCTCACTGTCTATTTGGGGGTTTTACAATGTGCATTTATGCAGTGGTATGCACCTGCACTGCTCTGTAGCATATTACACTGCTGAAGCGTTCGCTTACTTTACTAGAGCCCATATGCTGGGACAAAATATGAGATGGAAACAACCTGATACACATGTCTAATCTACAGAAACTTATGAGGATAACATTTGCAAGTATTGGTAAGTCTTTAATGTTTAAACAGCATCATTTTCTCTCTAAAGATCATTTAGAGAACATTTTGGAGTCAGATATACAGCCTGCTTAGTTGTTAGCGATCACCAAAGAGGTATCTATTCGAAGAGTTACAGAGAACTTTCAAATACTTATCTAACCTGGTCATAGGAAAAGAAATCTCAAGCTGCAAATAAGTCATAACAGAATGAAATAATTCCAACATATCTCCTAATGAGAAAGCTTGTGTATGGGAAATATGACAAAGTATAAAATAAAGTGGCAAGCAGCTGGAAGAGGATAGTCTGCATTGTTGAAAGACGAGAAAATTAGTGTACCTGGTGTATCATGTGAAAAGGTGGGTTTATTATTAGAACCTTCTTGTTGATGTAGACTGGTTTTGCTTCACACTGGAGAGTTTTCTTTTATTGCCAAAGTCAACCAAGCGTGACTGTCTACACGAGTGATGAATGGGCAACATTGATATTGTACATTACTCAGAAGCCCATGACTTCATTCATTGTGTGGGCCAGGATAGAGTTGCTCCAGATCCAAGCATTTTCACAATAAATGGCATATTGTCTTCATCAGCATCTACATAGCAGCCAAAAAAAAAAAAAGTCATGGCATTGAATATTATAAAGACAATCTAGTCCACTAACCAAATTTTCCCTGACAAACTGATTGTTCAGAATTAAATAACAGGTTCATTGTGTTCTGCTTTGCATTTTATGATATCAATATATGCTTGCTGCAGAATTCAAAGGCTTCTAAACCCTTGTCTTCCTGGACCAATGTCTCCCACACATTTTGCAGTGCCATCTGAAAATGTAGCTGCTTCCACATTGCGCATTGCTGCCTATCCATAGGAGATCACCACATTCACACCTCTGCAAGCAGGAGGCTGAGCACATCTTAATCCCCATAGATAAAAGTCGGGGGGGCTAGTGCTAGCCTCCTTCATTGACTTTTGAAACTAACACTGCAGAATTTCCTGGGAGCTGACCAGGCTCTGATCACACCCTGTGTTCTCAGAACGGTGCTCTCCAGCAGGACAGAGGCAGCAAGAAGAGAGTGAGGGAGGAGGTAAAGAGGTAACAACTTCTGCAGAAACCCCACTTCACATAGGGAACATCTGCCCACAAAGAATGCATACTCTAACACTGCCACAAACTTCTGCATCTCTTTGTATTTCTATATTTTGCTAAAATATTGTTTAGTGTTAAAAAAATACAGGCATCTTACTTTCAGATGAAAGCTGATTGGCATGCACAGCATTTTTCAAAGTTAAAATTGATGAGCCTATAATAAAGTTGGCCTTTAGCTTATCAAACACTGAAGGAGCTGTTGTGATCTTCTGAAGTCTTTATTACTGACTCAGAGATCATGTCAATTTGAAAATCATCCTGAGGTAACACTAAATGAGGGAAAAAGTAGTAGTTGTTAATCATAATGGCAATGCTAACAGCAGTCGCAATGGCAGTAGTAATAGAAACAGGCAAAACCAGTTATGAAATACAAAGGTGTGTAGAGGCATATATGGGTCTGTCTTTTTTATTTTGTATTTTACTTGCAAGTATCTATGTTATTTTTATTCTGATGTTGACAAGAAAAAAAAATTAGATGCTTGCAACACATTTCACTACAGAAATCACATAGAGCTTCTAAAATAAAAGCTTAAAATTGCTGTTCATATACTGCTTTCCACATAAATTCCCAAGAGTAAGGTAGCAGCATTCTCCTCTCCACTGCTAGCATTAGCTTATGTACAGAATGAACCAGAAGAAATTTTTCATTTAAGTAATTTTATAATCCCTTTAATTTGTATCCATTTTCATCAACAGGGCAGAGAAGACCTCAGAAAAAAACAAAAAGAAAATTGGTCTCAATTGCTACTCAGTCTTCTAGCAGATACTACTCTCCATCTCAAAGATAAATTATTTTAATTTAGAAAAGTCAATAAGAAAAGAGTTATCAAAATAGTTTAGAATACTTAATTGTAGCAATTTAAATTTTTAATAAAGTTAAAGAGAATCTGAAGTTCTAGTTAATTGAGTCCAGTTAGACCTCCCCATAATTTGTTATCTACAGATCTACCTGAGTTGCTTACAAAACTGCAGACCTCTCATCCTGTTAGTCAAGCCCGGTGCATTTAACCCTAGTTATGTAAACCGGAACAGTACTCCATTATGAATCCATCATCTCTCTTAAAGCGAGAGCATCATAGGACCACACAGGCTGGGAAGGATTTCAGAATGTCTCTAGTCCAGCACCTCTCTCAAATCAGAGTCAGCACTCAGGTCAGAGCTGGCTCCTGTCAGGCTGTGAAGTCCTTCAAGGATGGAGATGGCACAACATCCCTTGGAGGCATGTTCAGTCCTTGGCTGCTCTCAGGATGAAAAAGCTTATCTTCACATCTGTTTGAACTTCCCCTGTTTCAACTTTACATGCGTCATCCTTTGTTTTCCAACCATGCACCACTAAAAAAATGTGAACAGACTGGCACCATCATGCCCTATTGGTCGAGACTGGGAGGCTGCTGTTAACTCCCCACCAAAATCTTCCCTTCTCCAGGGTAGCTGAGCCCATATTAACCAGCCTCCTCTCTCAGTGCAAGCACTCCGGATCCCACCATCTTTGTGGGCATCTGCAGACCACACTCCAGTTTGCCCATGTCTTCCTTGTACTGACAGGCCTATATGTGATCTCACATTCCTCGCCCTGCTGTGTATACTTCTGCTAGCACATCTCAGAGTGTAGCTGGCTGCCTCTGCTGCAGGGAGGTGCTCAGTCCACAGAGTGCTCCAGTACACTCTGGAGTTCTGGAGCACTCTGTGGACACAGATATCCACACTAACACCAAACCAGTCTACTCAGCTGAAGAGCAGAGCACCATGTGAAAATTTCTCTGCCAAGAAACTTGCTAAGAAGCAGAAAAAATCCACCTGAGTGGATCTCCATGCTGCAGCAGCAAGACGATTTCTGGTACCTGCAATAACTTGCTTAGAGTTAATGGTCAACATATTATGGCATAATTGGCAGTGTGGTCATCTCCTTTCATGAGGAAAGAGAACAGGATGTGACTGTCAGCTGTAGTTGTGATAGTCTGAAGACACTAAACAGCAGGTTTAAACCAGCTTCCTCTGCGCTACAAATATAACAGTTCTAGCAGTCAGACTGTCAGCCACTCAGCTTCCTGAATGCCTGTGCTTTCAGCAAAAGTGATCTTAAACTGACTCAGAGTATACTCAGAGCATCTACCATAAGGCAGTGACACCCTTGCACTCAGCAAGTATTACCCAGCACCACACATATATTGGCTGCTTCCATATACCATAACTGTGAGTTACAAGCATCTGATGGTAGTAACTGTCTTTTTATCCTCACTAAAAAATTTATTTATCCTGAATTATAAATGTCTTTTCTTTTCCTCAAAAATATATGCAATATACTATAAAGGATATAAAGTAAAATCTTCATGTGTCAGACTAAAATACAAAATGAGAAGCCAGGCAGTCAATTGTTTAAGACTCCATTAATAAAGTATTACAATATTGAAAAATGGTTCTTTATAAAATCAGCTTTATAAGGGAAAGGGAGGAGAACAAGGGAAAAAAAAGTATATGCTCCAGAGCTATGAAACTGATGGATGGAACAGAAAGATTATCTCGCCACTAAATATGCAGAGCAGATTCTCAAATACCTTTCTGAGATGCATTGAATTTTATTTGGAAGAATATATGAGAGGCACTTCCTGCGTCATTATCTAGAAGGCATAATGGTTGATATAGTATGCCGATGTTCAGTTATTTAGTGTGTGTTTGCTTGGACACAGCGCAGTTTGAATTCAGCACTGTAAAATCAGTCAGGTCTTACGGAGCCCCTCTTTGAAGTTTCTGAAAAATCTAAGCTGTTCACGTACCTGAAGAACTGTCAGCCTGGGCCAGAGAAGTCAGTTTAGGCTGATACCCTGCTGCTCATAATCGGTAGATATATAGGGGAAAGTTGTGAGACACAGAGATTCTTTTCTGGAAATATCCTCTGACTTTATTTGCAGAGATTTAGAGCCATTCTGAGCTGAATACTGTCTCCAGACCACCAGCTGTATTTCTAAACCTAGGTAAACCATGTAATCATAGGACAGCTTTTAGTTTTTTCTCTCTCATGTTCAGCTGCCTTACCCAGTACTTTCCTATTACCCAGTGTTATAAACATAATGTATATAATTTTTATATAATTAATACAGAAACAAATAATGGAATGAAAAAGATGCAAAAAGGTACCCTCCCTTCTTGGTAAACCTAAAGCAGTAAAATGTTGTAGTACTAAATCACTTCTGAACTTAGTGATTGTGGTGAAGATCTGTCTCTGTTCCTTTAGACTTTGCCTGATAATTAGTGTAGCAGATGTGAAGAATACTATTTTTCTGAAAGATTCAGAGGAGCTTTACTTTTCCTTGGACTCCTGTCAAATTGGTTTGGCCAACTTCAGATGTTCTCCACCCATCTCTGTTTAAAGTTGAATCTGATAATCTTTGTCTCAGTAAATAGAGCAAAGTCATCAATCATTCCATTAGGTCATTGAAGACAGCAGGGTCTAAGATGATAAGCAGCAAGTCAAGCAGTCTGCTGCTGTATGAGTACATCTCTTAATGGGAAGTTGTATAAAGCTTCACCAGGCCTCCCACTCTTACCGACTGTGCCTTGTACAGTACACAAGTAAGGATGGAATCTTGAAGCGTGGAATGGTGGTCATACACTGCGTCAAAAAATTCTGAGTGATCACATAATCATAGGCAAGGGGCAGCAAACTGGGTGATATGGGACATACAGTACCTTCTCAGGACCAGAAAGGAACTCTTATGGAAGTGAGAGCTATATTACAGTGACAAAAGTCACTCAGACAAGACATATCCCAGTAGTGCTTAGGCTCCAAGAGGTCTCTTGACCATAATACCTAGCTCACTTCCTGGGGAAGGATGAGCCATCCCAGGTGCTTGGGCAAACAGGGTGTCTTGACTGGGCATATTCTGAGATCTTGAACATACCATGTCATGGGAAACTTTTACAGTCAGTGTATCTATATTCCCTGGACACTGGACCTGAGAAGATGCTGATGAGGGTCTATATGGAAAGTGAGAGTAAAAAGAAGGCAACAATGACCACTCCTGACTGGCTCAACAAAGTAATACCACCTTGTTTCAGTGAAAAAAAGAGAAACCTTTCCTTAGTTCAGTGCTTGACAGTTCATCAACCAGAGAATGTGGCCTCAGGAACTTCCACAAAGCAGGGCTTTGATGCTGCACTTTCTGGACACTCACCCACAGACCAGACAGCACACAGAAAGGACAGAGAACTGGGGTCTCCTCAATGGCCACTGTGGTTCTTACCCTGAGACAGGTTAGACCACCTTCCACAGCCTTCCCCCTGGCTGTCCCTAGAGCAATGTTATATATCCAGAGTACCTTCCAATGAGGTTAGTAATTCCCAAAAGTTTGGTATCCAATCTCTCAATGCCCCTATACTTCTTTGTTTCGGTTTCACCTTCTGACTGATCCTCATTGAGGGTCTGCTAAAATCAGTTCCATCTCATGTCCCAGACTGTCCAGACCATCTGGGACAGGTTTCTTTTCCTGTGAAGACAATCTCCTCTTGCTCACTTGCACACACTGGGTGACATACCAGGAAGCTTTTCCAACAGTTTCAAACTTGTGAATTATTGATCTGGCTTTGGCTGAAGCTTGTAAATCCACATTTCCAACAACTTTTGTATTATCTCTGTGTCAGTGATCACATTTTTTAGAAAACTCAAGCTTATCATGGCAAGTTTTGTCCCTAAATATAGTAGCATCTTTTCTCACAAAAAATTCCCTCAAGAAACTCCCTGCTTCCCTCTCCCCACCAGCTCTCTGGCTTATTCCTTGAGCCACAGTTTACTGGAGAAAGTATCATAGATCATTCCCAGCTCTGAAACTATAAATATATATATATCATAGTACTTAAAAGTGTATATAAACTACTTAAATATACCAGCAATCAAATAAAGGAAGGCTGACAATGCAGGCTGAATCTTTAACTAGTCCTTCTTGATGGACACTTTATAAACACACTGACATCCTTCAACTACAGAGCAGCAACTCTTACTGGGTTACTGTTCATGAAAGTATATGGTTCAAAGAACAATGATTTATCATCATCATCCCTTTCAGCAGTCAAGAAATATACTGGTCATCCTGGTCACATGATTTTAAATTAGAAGGAAGACAAAAGACTAGTATTCTACTTCATTTTTCTAAAAATGACATGAAGCCTGTTTAAATATTTACCTTTGGTTTTAAAATTGCTTAAACCAGGTCCAAATAAGAAAGGACTTTTCCCTGTTTTTCTATTGTCTGTTCACCCATAGGTTTGAAATAATTTTGTTGTGAGGCACACCTCCAGCCCAAACAGTCTGGCTATCATAGCAGGACACTACTAAGATGCCCCTCTCAAAAAGTGACATATTAAATGTGCTGTCATGTAGCAGTAAACAGGTGATCCACCACTAGAAGTAGCATAATCCTTGAGTACCTCATGGTACAAAAGATGTCCAATCACCTTGAATATTCAGGCAGGTTGATCAGATTTGTTTCACTAGAAATTATTTTATGCTGTTGTGATTGCAACAGCTTCCACAGATGCATTATGCAGCAGGTAGCTAATACAGAAGGGACAAATGATCTTTTGTGTTATCATTCATATTGTCATTGTCATACAGAAGATACATTTTTCTCCATTCACACTGTTATAATTTTCAAAACAGGGCTACATTTTTAAGCCTTTGCTCTGTTGATAAAATGCAAATCATTTTTCTTTACTATGTATGCACACATGGCTATTTATTACTGCTTCCTGTGCCCTCAGCAGGAAAATTCTCGCTGTTTTATCAGAAAGAATGTCTAAAACAATTTATAGATCCTATTTTCCTCTATTAGAAATGTGAGTTATGTGGTAAATAGAGCCTTCAGCTACTTGCATAAGTACATTTTTCTCAACCAGTATCTGAGATGGTTATCTATACTTTCATTACCCCAAGACTACATTAATGCCATTCAGTGCTGCCTGGTCTGCCTGATAAAGCTAAGCACAAACCCAGGCTGATGCAGAATGTGGCTGACAGTTTGCACAAGAAAAGCAAAAGCCAGTAGCACACATCACCTCCCTAGAAACAGCTGCATTTGGCTGCCAATTAGGCAATATATGAAATATATTCAATATATGAATTTTAAAATTTTAACATTTGATATGCTGCATTGAATTTTACATGATTTCATTATAGTCTGTACTTTCTCCTCATATTCTTGAATGTCTGTGATAGTCATCTCTCAAGTCACAGGAGCTGAGGTCCATTTGCAGAGTAAAACTTGTACATTGGCAATGAGCAGTGAGCAACACTTCCAAGGAAAGCATCTTCATAACAAAGTGGAGGAAAAAGGGCAGGAAAGAAAATGAGAATGTTGCTTCAAACCTGAGATGCAGAGTAACGCCTAATAGCTATTCTCACATAACACACCATACCTCTTGAGACACAGAATTCTGAGCCAAAAAAATTGTTTTTTCATGTTGCAATGAGTGTAGCAAATACAAATTTAAGCAGCAGATTTATTTGGGAGGTAAAACTAATATGGACAACTGAACATGAGACCAATACAGTCACCATAGTAGCTGGTAGGTTATTTCGATTTACTCAATTCTCTCTACTTCAATTTATTCCTACTTTTTTCACACTTGCTGGGCCACAGTTCATGTATTGACAGACTCGGTCACATTCTAGTCATTGTCATAAAACTTTAGGTTTCAGAGGCTAGTTACAGCTTGGATTTTTGACACCAAAGCTGACTGAGAATTGCCAGTGAATGCACAAATAACCAATACATTTTGAAGCTGGGTTGTGATCCAAGTCAGGAGAAACTTCTGTTTGGGGCAATTCTAAGAGGCAATATTTTTTGGAACAGGAAAAAAGCTGCTCATTGGTACAAATGTTTGGCTTCAAAATTGTCATAACTTTTTGACATTTCAAAACGTAACATAGTGATCTCTTGAAATAGCATTGCTACTCTCTGTATTGACATATGGTAAAGCGGGGAAAAGGTGGGGTAAAGCCTAATTGTCGGTTTATCGAGCTCCTCCAGGTTACAACGACCAGATACAGGACATTCTCCTCACAGAGGTATCGTCAAACTGCTCCATTTATTGTTTACATAGCACACACACTTAACAATAGTACAGTAACATAATTGGTCAGCGGCTGGGGTGTGCATACAAC
>JAWWEV010000115.1:35579596-35649289 GCA_035583235.1 Hafferia zeledoni
CCTCTATCAGTATGTTTACCTGTTCCTTCTAGCAGCTGCTACATTCTTCTTATTGTTTACTGTTCTACAGGGGCTCCATTATCCCTTTCTCCCTGGCCTGGACTGTGCACATAAGCTTCCAGTAACACATTGTGACCTGTGTTACTGAAATATTCTTCTACAATATGGTTCTCAAAAGAAGTTTAGAAAAATCCAAAATTATTCCAAACCAAATGAAATATTTTCCATTCAATTCCAAATCAATTATTTGAACGATTTTTTTTTTACTTCATTTTCTTAAATTTCTAATAATCTCAAAAACCTTGCCTTCTACTTTTACCTTCTTCAGAGTCAGCAAGTTTATCATCAAGTTAATTTCTTGTTCAGCTCAACTTGGCACCATAAAAATATTCAAGGTAATAGAATACTGGCCTAAACTTTTGGTGATAATAAAAGTGAAATGGCTATGAAATGCTGGTATTATCTTCAATTTGCCACAGGAGGTGAAAGACCATTCACTTAGAACCACTGTTACAGGCTGTCTGCCAATTCAAGCTATTGTATTGTATGGTCTACACACCACCCCCATGCAATTTGTTCACTTAATTTGAAATCCTCCAATCCTTTGCAATTTCATTTCTCCTTTCAATAACTTGACTTGTTCTTTTCCTGAGTAGCCACCTGAAATTACACATGGACTGCCTACATGCATTTAAAACTTTTACTTTCTTTTCTTTCTTTTATGCAATCTTTGCACTCGTTTGAAAGCAAATAAGTCTCATTTAAACCTCTTTGTTTCCTTCCAGTGTTTCCTTAACCTTAACCTTTTCTTATCTGGTTGCCTATTTATTTACCACTTGTTTTTCTTCCTATTAAAAAAAAAAAAAAAAAAAGGCCCATTTGCTAGTCTTGGAGTCTTGGGCCCTGCTCCTCTTAATGGCAGACAATTCTTTTACCTTCTTTGCACCATCTGTTGTTGCCTATTTGCAAGAAAATTTGACATAGTACTCTGGCTGTATCATCATAAACAGATCACTGAAGACATCTATTCAGTGAGCAGAGGTGGTCAGAAGAGCAAATGAGACATGAGACTGAGGTAGGGATTAACTACATAATTACACAGTCTTGATTTCTGGATGTGCTGCAACTTTTTTGATCACACTGGACTTTTCCATGTGGAGAAGGGCTTTGGCGCCTCTGAAAACCAGGCAGCTGATGGAACATTCTTCAGTAGACCACAGAGCCCAGATGTGCCCAGGCCTGTATGGGCAGAGAGAGGACCCAATCAGCCCAAAAAGGCAGGAAATGTCCCACCTCAAGTATCTTGTCTCTATGTGTGCAGGCTGTCCACAGACTGATTCAGGTGGCTGTTTTGACAACTCACCTCTTTATAAGCAGAGTAGCAACAGAGAAATGTCCATAGCAGGATGAGGAAAAAAGTTATTGTTCCCACAGAGGCTAAATGGACACCTCTTGACCTGGAGGAAAGGAGTTGTTGCTGGCCTAGACCTTCCTTCTGGATAAATCTCTCCTTTGAGCTGAAGTCTCCCACTGCCATGAGAACTGCCATTTTTCCTATAGTAGGACTACATATAGTCTAGCTTCCTCGAAACAGTTCTGCAGACACTCAGAGCTCAGTCATCTTCCAGGTTCATTCCTCACATACTCCAGCTCTTCTGTCCTCCTGCTCAGAGTCTGGAAGCTTTCAATGCCTGCTGTAAGCACATTTCAAGACGCTCTAACTTAAACTGAGACAAACTTCTCTTACTGTTTAATTCACCCTGCTGGTATGTGCAAGGGAGGCATGTCATGTTTACATATGGCTTTTTGTCATAAAGTATTATCTGTCATGTGATATAGTTGTAAGTTACCTTCCAGTTTAAAAAGAGCTGGAAGTAAGGTAAAAACCATTCTCAATTTTCTAAAGGAGCATGGTGACAATGCTCTCATAAACAAAAAGCAAGAATCTGGCCTTAAAAAATACTTTTTCATATATCATCCCACTTAATGGAAGCAGATATTCCATTTTTTAAGATAACAAGTGCAGCAAACAAGACATATTAGCACCATGCAGCATTGGCCCTGAAAACCTTGCCAATCATACCAAAGATAAATTGGTTTACTCAGCTTGGTTTCGTTGGGCTTTTCTATCTCTGTCAGAAAGGCAGTAATTTCAATATTGCAAATACCCTGTTATGCAAACTCAGTTCTCAAGTTTCTTATTTAAATTTCTTGGAGCACAACACAAGGCTTGAATAAGGAATAGTGGTGGCTTTGGGAGTCCCTCTGCCCCAAGCCTCAAACAGAAACACAGACATTCCCAAGCTCCTGTGCAGACTATTAAGTCTTTTTCTGTAGGAATGCCGTGACAAATTGGCACTACCATGTTCCTTCCTGGAGTAGATTGTCAGGTAGGGCCAAAGAACTAAGCTAAGGGTTATGAGTCTCAGCCAGGAGTGAGGAAGCTGAGATTATTGTGATTTCAATTAGCAGTTAATTACTGCCCACTTGTGGCAAAATGACAGGGGCTTGGTTGGACTCTTGGAAAAAGCCTTCAAAGAGATAGCAGATACGCAGCTGTGGCTGCATCAAGTCTGTGATTTGAGGCCTTCTCTTCCTCTGTCAGGGAAGATGTCATCAGCAAAGCAAGAACAAAGATGGGTAGTGGAAGACACCATGCTATATGAAACATGATTCTGCTGCAGAGATTGAACCAGTTAAACACTTTGTGCAGCACCAGCACAGAGCAACCTAAATACAACCCTGCAAAACAGAATAGCTTACAGCAAAGAATCCCAGCAAAATGTTATTGTGTAAATCCTGATACAGAAATGTATTTTTATCTTTTATTTACAATGTAAAATTGAATACAGATCCTCAGTGAAATAAGTTAATTGTGTGCTAATGGATAATCTGCTAACAAATACTGCATCACAAATGGTGGGTCTGTATTTTGGGGCTGTATTTTTTCCAGTTAGCACAGAGGGATGAATGATCTATCCCTTCATATATATCACTAAACTTAAAGCAATTTTATCAGCTTAATATTGCACAAGTGCTTTGGAATGGTAGTGCTAGCTTCTCCCTGCAAATCAGAAACCTGAAAGCTCTAAAAGCCAGCTTGTAAAATATAAAAATATTTTACAGCCTGAAATGTTAAAGAGTTTTATGAAACGAGCAGCCATCACAGACTGATTTGTTGTTTTAAATCCTGCTTCATAAGTTCATGCTATTTGCAGTGGAGAACATCAAGGACCTTTTATTTCAGAGGCTTGAAGGAGCTAGAGCCTGAAAAAATTCAAGGGCAAGGGCAAGATCAGTAATGGGAGAGGTATGGCATTATATCTATCATTCCTTGAAATATTGCATTTGTTATGCGTAGCTAAGCTCAGCAAGGGCAGCTTTGCCAGAGTAGTTGTTGTGCCTTTTGTAATAAAATGGACATTTCAGTGCTCTAAACAAACAGTGAGTTAGATCTTCTTATTTTCTTCCTCATTTACAATAGGGAAACCAGAGACAAACAATTGGGAAGCCTATTTTCAAAGGTGTTGAGCACACCTGCTCCAGCTAAAGTTAACGGGACTTCTGCAAACCAGACTGTAAATGGTAAGTCTGAAGTCATAATTGCCTGCTCTATTGGCAACAGAAAGAAAATTCAGAGCTCCTGTCTCCCAATTTTTGCTTTAAAGAGCACTTCTCATCCTTGTAATGACAGCATTTTTTATTTTCCTGGGAAAATGGAAACATTTGACTTGCGGCAATACATTAACAAATGGCGCAGGTCCTCTTTGATCACATCCCTATTTCTGCTTTGGCGTAAAAGGGAAACATTCTTCACAACAGAACTTTGTTGAGATGGGCTGGTAGAACACACATTTATTAGGGACATCCCTACAATCATTAGCCAGATAACATTACATTGTGCCACCATTATGTCTGCCTCATCTACTTTTTTGTCATGTCTTCCAGCAATTAAGAGCTCAGTCAAGTGTATTTTCTCCAACTTAATTCACAGTAAAATACATCTTTAAAAATCTACAGAGGGAGCATGCTAGGTGTTCATGTACTACAGTGATAAATGTACAAATTAACTAGAAGACTATTTTGCAGCTATGGGGCCAGTCCTAGCCCCTACCACTGATATGGACTCCACCTACTGAGAAGTTTGACTGGAAAATGTGAGCATTTGTAAAGTCTCTGTGGCACAAACTACCCATGCAGAACTTCTATTGATTTTTATGTGTCTGAACAACAAGCGAGAGCTAGCTGCAGGAGTGTAAGGCAAAAGTCAGTCATAAAGGACTGTTGTTTAGGGAAAATATAAATTAGTTAAAGAACTATAAGTCAAAATAATGATGAAAAATACTGAAATAGAATATCAGATAGTCAATATTAGAATCACTGAAGCAGAAGCATTTGCATGACCTAGCTTTTTATAATAATACAATCTAAAATGGCTTATAATAATGAGCCATAATAACTGAACACAGCTGTAATGAAAATAACAGTATTTCTATTCCAGTCCTATTTGGTATTAGCCTTGATTTGAGAATGATAAAAATGAGCCATAACATTAAATAGAAAAGTGTTGAACAACTGATTATCTACAGGAAATGCAACATCCATGGCTTCTGTACTTGATTTTGGTCTGACCATGCTTTCAAAGCTCATTACTGTAGATGGGATCACATTCAATGAGTCCCTGAGACTGAAACTTGAGACGTGAATCTGGACTTGAGGATGAAATGGATCCCAGTGAGAGAGGAGAAGAATCCAGTCCTTGCCAATTAGAAAAGCTATTGCTAGATTTCAGCTGGAAGAGAACAAGAATGATGATGGCAGACAAAGGAAGATACAGAGCCACAACTAATCTTCAGTGGAATATTTCTGATCTGCTAAAGTTGGTACTTTGCACCAGTCTTTATCACTTACTCACTCAACATGAAACAAACTGAGAAAAAGACCTGCCACTTTAACATACTGCATAACTAGCCTATAAATATACTTCTTTGACATAGAAAGGCCAAGAACTTCTCAAGGGTCAAAACAGTAGGCATTTATGAAGATAATGAGCTCAGTCAGTGCTTCTGTAGAGAAACAAGGCAGGTGGAAAAACAATATGAAAAAAGGGGGTTGAAAAAATAAGATGATAGAATACCAACCTTACATCTTCAGTTCGCAAGCCAGCTACTAATTGGTCATTATGACAAGTTAGTTCATCATTTTCTACTGTTTATTGCATCTTCTTCAGGAGCACCTAGCCTTACTCAATTTCTAGCAAAAGGATACCAGTTTTAGATCATTCATTGAAGTTATTTGTTAGAGCACATTTTATGTAGTTTCTCCATCATCTTTATTTAGAGGGAGAAAAGCAGAGACTCCTCTGTGTATCAGTTAGGTAATTACAGAATAGTAAAGGATTTTGGTAGTTCTGGCAGCTGGTACTGAAGACAATGACAAACAAATAAAACTGAAGGCTGACGTTCCTGTGGGTTCGTTGTGCTTGGTTTGGTTTTTCTTTTTTTTTTTTTTCCTTATCATTTGTATGTGCAAGGATGAGGATGTCACTCTCTTGCTCTGACACAAAAAGTTTAAGCTCCCATGGTACACAGGTGTAATTATTAGTAGCCATGCAAAACATAAAGCAGTGGAGAATGAATGTTACAGCTTGAGGTGAAAAAATGCACTAAACTCACTAAACAATAAAAAGTAACCTTAACTCAACACCCATGACTAAGAAGTTCATAAATGATGTACAAAGCAATTCAGAGCAGTTGGAGTACAAAAAAATTGAAAGAATTTCAATGTATGTAGCTACTGCAATAGCCAAGAATTCACATTTTAACATCTTAGAGTTCCAAATGGGTCTCTGCCTTAGTTTTGATGCATTTTTATCCACTTAAATTCAAGATACAAGCTTTCTCTTGACTTGATGAAAGATACTCAAGAAAGACTATGTTGATATTCAAGAAAGATATCTTGTAACACTTAACTGAGAAAATAAGAGCATATATTTCTTCTTAAAAATAAAGCACAAATCTCAGAATTTAAATGCAAATTTTCCAGAAGCAATACCTTTAAATCAAACTAAAAAGAAAATTAAAAAAAAACAAACAAAATCAACAAGCAAAATAAAAAACCCCACTGATTACATGGTCTAAGATAATTTTCAGACGAATACTCCATGTTGAAAAATATTGGAAAAAAGTTAGATGTAAAAATGACTACAGTAAGTTATGGGCTCATTTTCTACTCAGTAAAAAATATATAAAGCACAGTCTGGAAATGATAACTAACTCTAAATTTTGTCCTTTTTATGTGTGCATTGAAACAATTCGTTATTCATATAAAATGATGGGAGAAAAACCTGTCACTCATGCTGCCTGTGGGAGAGCAAAATATCTGCTCACAAGTAATAGGAGGCATTGTGACTAACAATTTGCACAGAAACTCAGAAAAGTTAAAATTTGAAACACCTGTGAGCATGACTTCAAAGGCTAATATTTTTGACACATGTGAGTACACTGGAAGATATTCAGGTGGGTGCACCTAATTCTATTTGTTAAGTATATCCAAAAGCCTCACCCTTCCCAGTGTTTATTATAGCTTAGACTAATCAGTGACTCAACAAAAGGCTTTAATGTATTTTAGTTGTCTTTAATAAGACTAGAATTCTTGATGACATTTTTTTTTCTCTTTCTGTAAATATCTGTATCCCATTTTTCCCAAACCTACTGAGCCAGGAACAAGTTAGGATACTATTTTTATTCTACTCTCCTCTTTCCTTTACCTGATATGTTGTTGATCGCTCATGCAATTCCCATTGATGACCCTCGTCCCTAAGAAAATCTCCAGTTGTTTCTTTCTTCCTGGAGATGAGAGTGACACTTCTTTT
The DNA here is from genome assembly GCA_035583235.1 of Hafferia zeledoni. NCBI lineage: Eukaryota > Metazoa > Chordata > Aves > Passeriformes > Thamnophilidae > Hafferia > Hafferia zeledoni. The sequence continues at coordinate 35,586,471 of JAWWEV010000115.1, forward strand.
TGAAATACAAAACAGGAGGGAATCATGTGGTGACTGTTGTGGACTATAAAAATATGCTACAAAGACTTATTCTGAGAGCTGCTTGAGAGCTGGTGTCTTAAAGTATTACTTTTACACACCAATGACAATAATGTTTACATTCAAGGAAACTTCAAAGATTTGGGTTGTTCTGAACAGAAAAAAAAAAAAAAAGTTAATCTAAAAATACTACAATAAAATGTCGACTCATTTGGAAATTGCATTATTTAAAGTACACATTTTCTGTATACGTTGGCAAAAAGAGAAGATGGAAATTCAGACAAGTTGAACTTTTTCTTTATGGTGAAACAAATTCTTTCTGAAAATTTCTTAAGCTGATACTTATCGTAAAGAGAATTAAGGATGCAGGCTGTGGTTTTCAGTTGACAGAAGCAATTGGCTGGAGCAAGAGATCTGAATGATATGTATTTAATGAAAATAAAGAAAATGTTGATGAAATTATTGTTACAACAAATGAGATGGATTGTGATGATACTTTTAAATTTTAAAGATACAATGCAAGAAAGTAAGAACCTAAAGAAAAAAAGCTTAACCAAGTTAATATAGCTTTTCTATAGATTGAACACAGTTTCTGTGGGATTCCACTGGGAGTTAAACACAAGGTTTCAATCATAACTCAAATGGCAGCTTCCACCAACTAAAGAGGAAAGGCTTAAGGCCAGCATTCAATATCTTTGACAAAGATATTTCAAAAGAGGTTGACCTCACTGAATTTTTTGGTATATTTTTCTGTGAAGAATTTTATGTGGTTGGCACTGCACCAGAAAATGAACCTGTACAAACACAAGGGACTCTCAGCAGTGGACATGCCTAAATGATGTCACTGAATCATGCATGCAATACTGAAAATTAATGACATCCTAACTCTAACCCTAGCTGTTGCATGAGCCTTACACAAGGCCCCCAAGCCATTGCACAGGCAAAGTATTTTCCCACATCTCAATTCTCTTTGCAGCCCATACTTTCAACCCCTGCTCCATGTACAGTCCTAAGCTCCCTGTTGTAGTACAGAAAATGCAAACTGCCATTGGTTGAAAGAGACAACAGACCACAGGACTGAGGCTGACTTGTCTTGAGCTGGGTTTAGCTTGTTTAAACTGTGATAGCAATTACCTAGTAACTGGGTAACTGATCCCCAAATTGGTTTTAGCCTTGATTTAGTTTTGTGCCATTATGTGCTTAATGTTTATTGTTAATAGCTGTACCCATTAGCCATTTTTTGTGACATAACTTCTAGAATAAGGTGTGCTGGGGAAGAGCACCAACACCAGCAGACACCAGAGGTCCCCTACAATGAACACAAATCACAAATCACAGTGGCAGCCACTTGTCACAACAGGAGTGTAGCGCTGCAAATCAGGGACAACAAAGACAACTGAAAAAAAAGACATGAATAACTGACAAGCAATGAAAGGAAAGAACAGATATATATAGTCTTGTGCAGAAACAAGATTAGTAACCCCCAAGGAGACTGCAGGACCAAGAGAGAAGAAATCACTGCAACAAGTATCACACCTCTTCTGGCAAAGCATTGATGGCAGCAATGACTCTTAATATCCTCATCCCCTTCTTCTGTAGGGACTCTGAATTTGTGACATGTGATTCAGAACGAGAGTAACCATAACATCAGTAAAACAACCAGTGAGGTAAGAAGAAATTTGGCTTTTGCAGGTTGGGGGTTTTTTTCAATGAATATTTTAACTGTGTTGTTAATAAGATGTTTTGGGGGGTTGTTGTTGGGGTGGTTTTTTTTTTCCTGTGTTCCTTTGGACTGTGAGTATTCTTATTATTATTGTACCTGGGCTTATAACAACTGTTTGTTGTATGTGTCAAGACTTTAATGAGACTAACAATAAATTACTCTGTCTACATGTCAGTTGTGTTCCCTGTTTGCCCATAACAAGATTTTGAAAGCAATAGGAACAGGTGTATAGATTAGTTTTGTGATACAGCGAAATCTTACTGTGGAATTAATCTTTTTCTAATGGCAGTGTAGGTATCTTCAATGAGGCTGATCCCCTCAGAGTAATGGAATTGAAAATATGATTCATCCAGAAAACACAGACATTGACCTTAGGAAAAGATGGATTGCATTAGAGACATTACTGACTATACAAACTAGATATACATTGAGTATTAAGTGGTAAGAGTAGCTGTAGGTCCTGTATTGGAGATGTCCACATTTAGTCACAAGGATAGGACCCCTCAGGACCCCATTGGTCCTAGGAACAGGCAAAGACGTACTTGCTTGAGGCACTTCATCTGTTTGATACAGGAAAAAAGTTTGCAATAGCTGCTTGCAGGAGATAAAGCAGTGAGTGGTGAAATGCGCATGAAGACTACTGCTGTTGGGTATGCCTGGGTTGTCCCTGTAGGAATAGGCTGAGAAGCTGTTAACCCCCACATTCATTACCATTGGATGAAGACACACCACCTTCTGTAGGCAAAGTCACATATATTTACGGCAAATTATAACCTCTGCCATTCCCTTCTTCTGAACAAAACAAAATTCAAAAGTGAGAAGGCTGGAAATTATTTGTGGAAACAACTTTAAGAGTGAAAAAAATATACATCATGTTTGAACACTAACTTTTTAGTCAGCCTCCTGAAGATGAGAATTTCTTTGGCATTGGTTTATGAAAACAGAACATTTTGTACACATGCATCAGTAGAAATGTATGTGGAATAACAAACCACTCAACTCTTCTTTCATTAAACTTCCAGAAACTACTCACAAGATGACAGTGAACCCCATTATGGTTAAAGACCTGACTTATGCCTGTGTGCAAATATAGCATGTAATGAGTTGTTGTCTCTCCCAGTAGGGAAAGTAGCCACGCTCCTAACAGAGTCCTCACAGAAAACCACTAAGGGGAAGAACATCTTTCTAAGGAGGTTTTTTTCAAATCCATACATGCAGTGCTACTGGCACCAAAAGCAGTCAAATAACAGTCAATGTTGTAAGACTTAGGTCCCATTCTCAAAATTGTATCATTTTTCTCCTTCAGAGAAAGTGGTCTCTGGATGTAAGTTTTCTGAAATAGGAAACAGACTCTGAAACCACACACAAGATGTACTGAAGCCTATCATGCTGGTTTCTAGTCTTACATTTCCTGTCCATAGGACCATACCCAAGACAACTGACTCTATTTCACAAAGTTCAATATCAAACTTCATTGACATTGTCCTACCACTCTCTCTCCTCTCACTACTGTTCCATAAAGAAGTTGGTAATGCTCATTTATGGAGCTTTTAAAAATGGCAGCCTTAAAATGTTCTAAGTTTTTCAGATTTTATTTTCTTTCCTTTTCAGGAGGCATAGAGGAGGGAATAGGTGGAGGAGGGTCTTAGCCCTTCTGGCATTTTTTCATGTTTCATTCAGGAATGGTACTTACTACAGCTGAGCCAGCACTTCTCTTTTTTACCTCCAGGTTCATTTTACCCTGAGTGTTTGACTGCAAATATTTGATAGTACTTTTCATAACATTCCTGACCCACGTTAGTTTCTTGTTTCATTTTTGACACCTAGATTCCACTGTAATGAGCACAAAGGATATATGCTGCCTGTGTCTGCTTTGAATGCCACTCATTCCTGTGCTGCATGTTTCCTCAACAGTCCTTGATTCTAATCAGTCTTTATCAGCTCATTTGTCTTTCCCTCAGAGATTTTGGTGTTCAAGTCCCATCTGTTCCCTGCTGCCACTTTCTGACCACATTTTCATGGGTAGTTTATTTAGTGAGTACCACGATGAACTAGTTTTTATTCATTTACCAAGATACATGAACCTCTTCTGCTACCTTAATGTGTAAGCAGACATAAATTTAAGTCAGACACAGTAACAGAGTCTCTGAAAACACTGGAAAGAATTCAATAGAACAAAATGCTGAATAAGGAGTCATTAAAAAGATGGGATTTGTAACAATTTTCAACCATTTCCATACCCAGGCCTGGCTGTCAAATCTGCAGTTATTCAAGAAGTTGACAATAAGCAAGAAAATTTTTCTATTATAAAATGGGCCAGAAGAGTAGAAACCAAGAGAGATCAAAATTATTCCAGTTGACTTTTCCTTCACTTTTCCTTGATTTTTTAACAAATCAAATACAAGAAAATTTTTGTACCCTGTCCTTGGTACAAAGTTATTAGTAGCAAATTACCTACCATTGACCTGTGAAATTTTCTTTTCAGAAGTGTTGGAATTATTTCAGAAAAAGTTTAATATCTTCAAAACAGAATAAATAAATGGAAAATAATTTAATCTTTTATAATGTTCTCCCAATTTTTTCCATGGTGATTATTTCCAGTTCAAGAAACTCTGTTAACATTCTCCAGAATGCAACCCTCGTTCCAACTAAATGTTTTCCATGCCTAAAAAAGAAAACAGTATCGTGAAGGGAAATTAATTTAGAAACCAACTAAAGCTTAATCATTTGTTATTCTGTACATATTTCTAACTGCATGGTGGTATCCAAGTGGGCTCAAGGCACCATAGGTGAGACACCAGTCTCTATACTTAACTTTTTTGTTTATCCTATGCTTGATGAAGCTTAGCCTGGTTTCTTTGTGAGAAGGAGTTCAAAGGCAAATACCCAACTCTTCAAGTTAAACATGAGTCTTGTCTTCTTGTGCAATACTTTCATTATTCCAGAGTCACAGGGTTGTCTTGAGTGGTTACACTCTCTAGACAGGTGACTGAAGGCTTCCTGTAACAGTACTCCTGCAGAGTACAAGCACCAACACAGAGGACTGGTCACACCATGATGCAGTCCTCAAAGCCAGAAACTTTTCCTCTGCTTTCAACTCAAAATGATTGCCTAGTAGCAAAACCATATCAACAGTGAATCAGCAGGAGAGTGTCAGTTTTGTTAAATTACTGTTATAGAGTAAAGCCTAAGATTGTTGTTACCATCCTACATTTTTAAGGTAAGTGATGGTTCTGTTCAGACTTTTTTGCTGAAAGTCTATCTCAAGGGAGAGAGAATTTCTTTTAAACCAAAAAAGGCATAAGATATAAAACATCCATTAAAATATTTCAGCTTTGATGCTATTTTTCTTTTTCTCAGTTGTCTTTCTTTTGATTAAAAGTTTCAGTGTTTTCATAAACTAATAAGGTTTCCAGTTTTCACTGCAAATAAGTTTTTTAGAAGTTAAATGAGAGGGAAAAGAATAGTATTTCTAAGAAAAAATGTTTCTCTAGCAGAGTCCAAAAAGCTGCCGTTCATTCTGCAGAAAAGCACACACAATGCCTGTGCTTAACAGAATGGAGTCTTTTTCCCTTGGAGAACTGTATTATGTTGAATTTCTAGTCTGTACTCAGTGGTGGCCCCATACAGCAGCCAGACATCACTACACTCAAAGGGAGAAAATAGAAGGTCATTTTCACTATTCTTCTTTCCACCTTGAACATTTTTCTACAATGGAAGCAGTCCACTGTAGCTAAACTACTACAAAAATATCTTTTAAGAATTAGATTTTAATTAAAAAACAAGAACTATCTGTGTTAACCTCTAAATATAGAATCAAAACATTGAAATTGTATTACTCAGTCCTTTACAGAAGTCACTTTCATCACAGACTGCAAAATAACTGGCAATACACCAGTGAGGTGCTAAGTACTTTCTTCAAAATGGATCTTAACAGTACTCAGCCTATGATATGTATGAACCTTTCCCTATAACACATCCTTTATGTACTCAGCCTTTATAATGTGGTAACCAGTTTAATAATGGCTGCAGATAGGGAAACATGGTCAGTTTAACTTGCAGATTCAGAAGTTAATCAGAACTGATTTAAGACACAGGGCCATAGGCCCCTTTTTTGAAAACAATCCCATAACTGGTCTGATATTTGACATACTAGTCCAAATTTCCATGTGTCTGGTAGTGACTTTTCATATAGCTAACTATTCCCAGGATCCAGGCATGCAGATATGCTCACAGTAGCATGGACCTTACTCTGATATATCTGCATACTGCTGTTCTGCCTAATCCAGAACTCATGGAAGTCAATAAGCCCTGGTAGAGCTCATCTGTTTTGCAGTTCACAACTTCTTCAGAGATCCTTATTTCTGCAAGTGTAGTTATTAGCTGCTGGATACTGGCAGAGATAGCCAAGAAAATGCTTTGCAGGCTGTGGCTTACAACCAAATCTGCTCACATATGTACTCTCCATCCCTTGTGGCTTCAAGTGGGCACAAGCTCCAGAGTCAGATGCAGCAGAAGACTTTTGAATTAAGTCTATCTGTCTATAATGATTAGATAGCAAAGAATGGGCTCTGAATTTCCAGCAGAGTATTTCTGTGGTGATAGTTATCTTCATGCTTAATTTTCTGTAACCATGTTTACTCTCAGTGAGAGTAAACTTTCAAATACTCTTCTATATCACAAACAACAGAGATAATCTAATTTCTGCTTGTTGAATAAGCAACAGAAAAAATTAATTATGAGGATAGACAACAAAAATTGTCTAACAAATAGTCATTGCAATAACATTTGAAATTCACAGATCTTTCCATGAAGAACCAGAGACTGTCTGCATTTTTTTGTGCAATTATGAGCTTAATTTTAGGAGTCAGAGAAAACCATTAACTCTTTTTGGTTTTAAATTAATTTTTATTTTATTTATTGCAATTAATTATTAGAGCTGAAGAGAAGGCAATATTTGAGGACAAAAGAAAACTCTTCTTACAGTCCAGTCAGTGATTAAAGCAACAAAAGATCAGTGGAGTTGTGACAGAGACCTTTAAAAGAATCATCGTAATTCACTTCAGTGCCTCTAAGAGGGCTGTAATTTTTAATCTTACAAATGTAACTTTTCACCCTAAAGCCTGAGACACTCATCTAATGTGTCAAAAAGGATTTATCTTTCTCAGAATTCTAAAGTCAGTGCAGCCACTCACTTGTTATGGAACAAGCAGCTGGAGCTTCACAAACATGCTTTCATATACACTCATGGCTCAGTTGTTATTTCTATGCTCTGCCACTCCTGCACTCAATTAGTTTGGTATTCTGTCAGATTCAAAACTTGCAGGCTATTCACTTCCTATCTTATTTGCTAACTGTCTCTCTTCTGAGGAGAAAACTGTAGGTTGTTTTCTGATATTTCAGAACATAATGTTTGGAACAGAAGCACTGTATGTACATTATAAAGAGAAATAACACCTTATTAAAATAATAAGGAAATCATCTGGTGAATTATTATTAAAGCACCAGACAGAAGCAGTACCAGATGAAAACATTATTTTATCCTATGGGGCTTGTAACTTGAAGGTACAACTGAAAAAGAGATATTCCCTGTACAGTCATTGTTTCCTGCAGTTAGCCCCAGAGCTTTCCCCAGCCCAGGCACTGTATAAGGGTTAAAGTATTTTTTTCCACTGCTACTTGAAGTTGTGGCTCAGAGTGTCAGTCAGACTTTGGGCAGTATTCCCCTGATAATTCACTCATTTCACATCTCAAATGCAAGCAAGGTCACTAAAGAAACCACAGTCTACTTATCCTCTAGTCTGTTATTTCTATCTTGGAGCCATAAAGAGAAAGAAGTTCTCACAGGAAAAGATCTGAAGAACAATCAGGACAAAGCAGAAGACATGTCCACAGTAATTCCAGCCTCAGAAATGTAAGATTGACATTCCCATTTCCAAACAGCTGCTGATTCATTGACAATGAACCATGAATATTCTCATTCTGTCCATCATTCTTCTGAAAAGCACATTTGCACAGCCTGTTGCAGAGTTAAAAGGATGTGTACACCTGCTTAGGGATAACTTACGTGCAATAAACAGGACATTTATATAGCATTTAAATACTAACATAAACACTGTAGTGATATATCAATAAGGACTCAACATTGTAATTATTTTAGTTGCTGAAAACAACTTGGAGATGGGAGCCATAAAAAGTAAGGAACTGATGGTGCATGTTTGAATGCAGTGTTTTGTGAGGAGTAGATGAGTGAAAGAGCTTAAGTGTTTACAGAAGAGAAGATAGTAACCTTAGTGAAAGACTCAAACTAGATGGAATGCCCAGCGTTATATCTAAACAAACAAACAAACAAACACAATCTGCATTAAAACCGGGTATCTGAAGTTTATGAGGTTTCGTAATGAGTGAATGATGAAGAAAAAGAATAAGCAAGAAGCTAGTGGAACAAGTGTATATAAAAATAGTAGGTCTATCCATATTAAAAAAATTACTGGTAAAAATCCTTTTCTTCCATTACGAGTAATTTTATTTATAGATAAAAAATATTGCTTAGAGGCCATTAATAATATTTAAATGTATTTCTCTCTGCTCATAAAACTTCTACAGATTCCCTGTGCAAGACGGATTTTGGATCACTATGATATACAATATTTTTTAATCCCAGTAATGTGTTGTACAAATGTGCTCATTAGAGCTTCTTTACATGAAATGATACAACCCCAGTATTGGTAGCATTGACTCTTCCCAAGAGTCACACTGAAGGTGGTAGGACTCTGCATGACTAAGTACATCAGACTTCCATGTTCTCCACTACCATAAATGAAAAACATTGCCCATAGCTAATCCCAGATTTTTTTATTGCCTTTTACATGATTTTCCAGTGCAAAACTAGGTTATTTTCTTTTTATTTAATGTTATTATTCCTGATTGTATTTTGAACCTAAAGTACTTTTTATTTGGCCACAGAAAATGACAAGCACAAAAGGCCCAGTTTGGGACTCCTATACCAATATTTATACCAACATTTTCAATTGCAATGAAGCTTAAGCTTCAACTTTGCAAGTTTTCATCTGCTTTATGAAGTTGATACTAAATAATAATTCTAAATAACTAGACTTTTAAAAAATAATAGTAAAAAAGTGTGTTGTTTTTTCTATAAGACTTCAACTAAATGTATCCTTTGGTCAGATATGTAAGAAGACAGGTGCCATTCACTGGTAGAAGATTGATTGATTGATTGATTGATTGAGTAAAGGAAAAAGAAATTTTTTTTAATTTTTTTTTGTACTCAGAATCAAAGAAATTTAATTCCTAACCCTTTAATCTGTGTTGAAAAAAGAGAATAGTCTGTGATAATTGCTTATAACAGAAATGAGAGCTGATCTGGCAAAATCTACCATTTAGATGTGATCAGTATCAGCAAGCCAGGCAGTTCAGCTCTGCTCTCACTTCAGTGAGAAAGCCCACTCAGACTGGATGGGGCTGCCTTCCTGCTCACCTAGAGCATTACTGATGCTTTATACACAGTGGGCTGCTTTGTGCTAGATGGTGCAGGCAGGATGAAAAGGAGCCCTGTAGCTCACTCCAGGGCCTGCCTAGGTGCATCTGAGATGAGGTGATGAGAATGAGAAAGCCAAAACCAGCTACAGGGGGAAAAAAAAGTATAAGAACCTGGTGAAAGCATGTGACATGAGCAAGCCAATCATTCATATGTCACCTTCAGAATGTCACTGTCAATTTTCAGAAGGCTGAATAACATATTAAAAATGGTTGTATGAGTATAGCAGGACTGGGAAAAATATTCCTTGTGTTAACTACAACCATGCAACTGATACAAGATTCAATTCAGTGAGAGTTTATCAGCAGGTTGTGCTGAAAGCTGAGAGAGAAGAGGAATTAGTTCATCTTGCCAACTCAGTCTAATAAGTGATTTATATTTTTGAAACCAGAAGAGATTAAGTAGAATCATTAGATGTTATGTCACTAAAATTAAAGGAAGTTTCTCATGTACACCTAATTAAAAAAAAAAAAAAAAATTACCAAGCTCTATTCCCTACAAAGAGTGAAAATATCTTGCTTGTATTAAAGTTCTATAATTCCAAACAGTTTCAGTACCATTTGATAACCTCACTAATGTTCTATACTCTAGTGGTAACATAAGACAATACAGAGTCTCTTTATTAAAAAGGCATTTTTCCAATGATGACACATGCACATCATTTGGAGGTTCTTTCTTTCCTGCCCTCCTTCCACCAAGCTTGCTAAAAGAAGTATTTCTGTTCTACAAGCTGTAGATTATTCTCCAGGAAGGTGAAAAAATAGCAGTAGGCAAGGACAGCTATCTTTTCTCTTACAGCAACCAATGTAGAGAACAGTATATTCCAGTGTTAGCATTCACAGAAAAGGAGGGTGCCAGCAAAAATGTATAACCAACTGATTTTCTTACAGTGTTTGAAAGAAATTACGTAAATTTCTGACAAATCATTTTTTTAGAAGTCTTCTTGCAAGAAAAATGTTTACATCTTAGACATTTTACCCTTCAGGAAGTAACTTCTAACTTCTAACAGATTAGGTTTATCATTTACAGGGTCTTTTTCATATCAGGATAATCGAATGTGTTTCTCCTGCTCAATCATAGCAGAACTTATCACATACTGTTAGTATGCAGAATAGAATGTTAATATATGTAACTCACTGATCTAAAGGAGATATATCACACCTGACAGGGAGTTATCTGCTCTTCCAAAATTGTGTTGTTTTGTTGTTTCATTTTAGGTTCTTTTAGGGACTCTTTTGTGTTTTGTTTAAAAATAATTTCTCATCAAATTTTAAGAATATATATAATTTTCAAGTAGGGTGTGTATTATGGGAAGTACTGTTGATCTCTGCATGACTGAAACCAATTGGGCCACAGGAACTTGTGGGGGTGAGGACAACTAGTAAGCGATAAGCAGTTAATGAAAGGGGTCCATATAGCTCCATATATGCTAAAACCTCTAGACTGGGGCAGAAGAAAAATGAGGCCCAACAGAAACCTGGCTTCGGACAGGAACATCAAATGAGCTCCTTGCTGCATGGCACACTGAGCCAAAGTCAACACAGCCATGGGAAAGCAGTCCCACATTTTCTTTTTCAGTCCACTGGAATGATGAGCATGGGCAGACCTGAGTGCCTGGAGACCAGTCCAGGACTATCACACTGCAGAATTATGACCACCAAAAGATTTTTCACTAACAGTACAATAAACAAATTTCAGAGCTTATACTCATTCTGATCATTATTTCATCTCACCATTTTTCTGTCAATGTCCAAAACTGTTTCAGTAGATCAAATCCTGTCATTTGCCAGACTAACTGTTGGCTGTTAAAATAAGAACTGCAATTTACTACTTGCTATTGAATACTTAATTTGGCAGTTTATGAAGTTTAAGAACACGTGAAAGCACATCACAGATGAAAGGATAGGTGTTTAATTGCTTAATAGAACTGCTGTTGTGCAAAGACTGCAGAACTGCTGTCCAAAGTGATCCCTTGAGCCTCTTCCCTCTCACTTTCAGAAATAATAGCTATCATTATAACAGGTCACTCTTCTTTCAAGAGTTTTTCAGATTGGTTTTGGTAAGTGTGGAAATTCATACATATTTGGTAGATTTAAGAGCAAATCAAAGTGCTCTTTGAGAGTCTGGCACTCCTGGCTATGAAATGAATGGCTAATCTTTTACTGACTTTAAAATCAGCTGGAGAAACTTCTAAAACCACACAAAAATGAAAGACTTTAATTCTTCAAGAGTGAGAATTGTTGCTACTGGTAGCACCTATGCATCACATGAGCACTTTAGCTCCTGCTCAACCCGACCTCAGAGACACAAAAGCTGTGAGCAGGCAGTTTGTATGAGAAAATATCACATATGTTTGTGAAAAGCCATACTGAAGACTGAAGGCAAACCATTCTTCTGTTTTCATAAGCACAGTCTAATTGGATATGATAAATAGCATGAATGTAACTGCCTTCGTATTTCTGTAGATAATAAAGTCAAATTCTCATTTAGTATTGTCCTACTTCTAAAATTTTAATGAAACATTATGATAAGAACCAATTTTCTCTGTTTAATCTAATCTGAACATAACAGGCTCAGAACAGCACAATTACTGTGCAATGGCATATATAGAAAATTACTCATTATTACTGAACTCCAAAGTAGAGAAAGAGAAGATTTCCAAAGGCATAAAATGTCTAAGGCCATAATTCCTTTTAGCTCTAATAAGAAACCCTCCCATTAACCATTGACAAATTAATTACCATTTAAATATTTTAAGGTGACAAAAATAAAATTAGAGGAAAAAACCAAGTAATTTTATGTAGTATTTCAATTTTTGTTGTTTACTCATGCACATTTCCAGCTTCATATCCTTCTATTTAATATTTTATATTTAAGATCAAGGACTGCATGTATCTTTTCAACGTAAATTTCATCTGAGAAACAGAGATAGCAAAACGTATATATTCACACACTCAAGTAGTTGATGGATTTTTGTTCTTCATCAAATTAATTACCAAACAGTATTTGATCCTATGTAAGTTGATAAATATACTGGATCAAATATTTATAGACTAAAAGATTCAAGATGAGATGTCAGGTATCATGGCTAACACTTTTGCTGCACACCTCAATGCCTCAGCCTCCAGGCAAAGGATCCTGCCCAGGTCTCCATCTAAATTTAATTATACCATTTTCTTTTCTACTCCATCATTTTTGGTCCTCAGTGCCATCTCTTTTTATTATGATTGTGATAAGGCAATATTTCTGGCATGTCACTGTTTATTACAAAGAAGTCTTAAGATGAGAACAAGGAGAAAAAAAGAAGCAACAGACCAGCATAGAAAACAGCATCCTCACTGGAAAGGAGGGTCTTCAGAGAATATTATTAGATCTGATCACAAGTGAGGAAAAAATGACATGTGGGGGGAGGGGCAAGACGCACTACCAGCAGCTTCTATAATGACATATAATGTGATAATGACTTCTCCACTACCAGGCCATCTCAGCCTCATGACTCTGCTTAATTTCTCCATGAATTGTGTCAAGGAGTCAGTATCCCCTCCAGCAAGGAACAAAACCCCACTATCCACATATTCCAAGATGTGAAGCCTCTAAAGAAAAAAAAAAATCCCCACTTTCACAGTGCACATTGTTTCTGTAAGTTCTCTTTCTACTGCTTTGCATCCAATTCGCAAGAACTTAAAATACTGAGAAGAAGCACAGAATAAACCATAGATCCTCAAATATAAACCTTTGGTTATAGACATGGAAATAAATGTAAATGGAACAAAGGCTTTACAGGGGTGCTGTTTGAAAGCTTGCCATTTTGCAGCCTCTGAACCACAGAATCACACAATCACAGAATTGTGAAAGTTGAAAGGAACCCACAAGGATCATAGCACCATAGAATCATAGAATCAGCTGGGTCAGAAAAGACGTCTCAGATCATCAAGTCCAACCTTTGATCCACTACCACCGCAGTTACTAGACCATGGCCCTAAGTGCTACATCCAACCTCATCTTAAAAACCTCCAGGGATGCAGAGATCAAGTCCAACTCCTGGCCCTGCACAGGACCATCCCCAAGAATCACACCATGTGCCTGACAGAATCATCCAAACACTTCTTGAACTCTGGCAGACTTGGTGCTGTGACCACTTCTCTGGGGAGACTGTTCCAGTGCCCAGCTATGCTCTGGGTGAAGAACTTGGTTCTAATATTCAATCTAAACCTCCCCAGCACAACTTCAGGCCATTTCTTCATGGTCCATCACTGGATAACACAGAAAAGAGGTCCTGTCTCCTCTTCCCCTCACAAGGAAGTTGTAACTGCAGTGAGGTTTCCCCTCAGTCTCCTCTTCCCCAGGCTGAATAGACCAAGTGCCCTCAGCCACTCCTCATACAGCTTGCCCTCGAGACCCTTCACTGCCTGCATTGCCCTCCTTTGGACACTTCTTAAGAGCTTCATATCTTTCATATATTATGGTGGTCAAAAGTGCACAGACTACTCAAGGTGAGGTCACTGCAGTGCAAAGCAGAGCGGGACAATCCCCTCCCTTGACTGGCTGGCAATGCTGTGCCTGATGCCCCTCAGGACAGGGTTGGTCCTCCTGGCTGCCAGGGCACTGCTGACTCATGTTCAATTTGTCATCAACCAGGACCCCCAGGTCCCTTTCCATGGCACTGCTTTTCAGCGTCTCATTCCCCCATCTGTACATACATCCAGGACTGCCCCATCCCAGATGCAGAATCCAGCACTTTCTCCCATTGAAATTCCTATGGTTGGTGGTTGCCCAGTTCTCTAATTTGTCAAGGTCTCTCTACAGGGCCTCCCTGCCTTTGAAGGAGTCAACAGCTCCTCCAAAATTTGTGTCATCTCCCAACTTGCTTAGGACCCATTCCCGTCCTGTCCAAGTAATTTATGAAGATGTTGAAGAGCATAGGGCCCAAGATGGAGCCTTATGCAACCCCACTAGTGACACATTGACAGTCTGATGTTACCCCATTCACGATTATCCTCTGTGCTTGACCCTGAGCCAATTTCTCACCCACCACATGATGTGTTTATCCAGCTGTGTGTTGGGTATTTTGTCCAGAAGGTTTCTTCGAGGGACAGTATTGAAAGCTTTACTGAAATCCAAAAATTTTACCTCAACTGGCTTCCCTTGATCAACTAGGTGGCTTACCCTGCCATAAAAAGAAATCAGATCTGATAAGCAAGACATTCCTCTCATGAAGCCATGCTGGCTCTGACCAGTGACCATGTTGTCTTTCAGGTGTTTTTCAATATCTCCCATAGTAATCTTCTCCATGACTTTACCAGGCACTGAAGTGAGACTGACAATTCTGTAGTTTCCAGGGTCCTCCTTCTTGTCCTGGGACCAGGTTCATCAGCTTCCAGTCAGCTGGGACCTGTCTGGATTGCCAATACTGCTCAAAAATCATCGAGAGAAGTTTTATGATGACATCAGCCAGCTCTTTGAGGATTCTGGGATGAATCCCATCAGTCCCCATAAATTTCTAGGGATTCAGCTGGAGCAGCAGATCCCGTGCAATTTCATGGTCGACTGGGAGCTGTTCTTTCTTGCAGTCATGTCCTCCAGCTCAGGGTATTGAGGCCCACTTGGTCTGTCAGCAGTGTTAAAGACAGAGGCAAAGAAAGCACTAAACACCTCAGCCTTGTCTCTGTCCCTGTTTCTGAGATGATCATCCTCATCCTGTAATGGGCCAATTATATTTCTATACTGCCTATGGCCATTAATATATTTTAAAAACTCTTTTTATTGTCCTGCATTTCTGGCCAGCTGAGCTTTGGTCATGAGTTTTCTCCCTAAAGTGGCAAGCAGCATGTCTGAATTCTTCCCGTGTCACTTGACCTTGTTGCCACTTCATACATACACCTTCCTTTTTTGTCGTATTTCCAAGATCTCTGCTTAGCCAAGATGGCCTTCTGCCTCACCTGCTTGACTTCTGACATTTGAGAATTGCCTGCTCCTGTGCCCTTAGGAGGTTATATTTGAAAAGTGACAAGCACTGATGGACGTCTGCATCTGCAAAAACATTACACCAGGGGACCTTACTTACTAATTCCCTGAGCAGCCTGAAGTCTGCTCTCCTCATGTCCAGAGCTGAGGTTTTGCTGGCACTTTTCCTCCTGTCAACAGAGATTTTAAACTCCTTCACCTCATGGTCCCTGTGGCCAAGATGGCCACTAATCTCCACTTCATTCACGAGATCCACTCTCTTGACAAACGGCAGATCAAGGAGGACATCTTTCCAAGCCAGCTGCTTTAGAAACTCTTCCATAAAGCTGTCATCCAGGTTTTTTAGGAATCTTCTGGCCAGGGTTGTACCTCAAAGAATAATTTGTTGGTGTCACTGTCCTGGCTGGGTGGTCTATAGTAGACCTCCACAATGACATCCTCATTATTTGTTTGCCTCTTGATTCTTAACCAGAGGCTACCAACTGGGCCATTTCCAGCTGTGGGATCCATACATTCTAACCCTTCTATTACATACAGTGTTACTCCTCCATCTCTTCTGCCCTGCCTGTCTCTCCTGAAGACCCTGTAACCACCCAACAGGGCACTCCAGTCACAGGTCTTATCCCACCAGGTTTCACTTATGCCAGTGTTGTCAAGCCTCTGTGACTGGGACAAAGCTTTGAACTCCTTTTGTTTCTTCCTCATGTTGTGTGAATTAGTGTAGAAATATCTCAGGTGGGGTGCATTGTAGTCAACACCTTCTGAGGCTCTGAAGATCATAGAACAAAGAAACCTTCAATCACTATTTGTTGAGACATATGAGATTGTGTTTTGGCTATATCCTCACAGGTAAGGGCTGGAGGAAATATGTGATTAATAGTTATTATGCAGTATGCAAATAAAAACGTATTTTCTGGGGGGATGTAAAATAACAAACACTTTTCCTTCTGCTCAAAGTGAAAATATGTTCTGATAAGTTTAAACATCCTTAAACATGCAGCTGCCTTCTCGCTTTGCTCCTGGTGTGGTCTCTGTTATGGATAATATAAACAGCCAATATAGACATGGCTACAGGATTTTATGCCTCTGAGATATTTGATTCTGGCATTGACAGCATCCTCTCTCACCCTCTCAAGAATATAACTCTATTGCACCAGGGATAGCAGTAAGGGAGGAAGCAATGAGAACAACTAAAAGATGTAGCAACAAAAAACACTGGGAAAGAAAACAGAAGGAACAAGGGGAAAAAATCAGTTTCTGAAATGTTGTTTCTCAGTTTCAATATCTTTGCAATGGAGATAATTCTACACTGGTGAAAGGAGATGTTCAATTTAATTATTTCTTTCATGCTACCTTGTCCTACAATCATCTGGCAGACACCTGCAATCATATCCTGACCCTGCAACTGAGAAGGGTTTAAATGGCCAGAGAAGAGCTAGAAGCAGCACAGCCACACACATCACACCACCCAAAACTGTAGGGCAGCACAAAAGGTGGCAGAGAGATGGTACTGTATATTAATAAATGTGTGTGGGAAAAAATGGCACTTGACCCCACCCCCTAATTGCCAAACTGCATTTTATTGATTGTGTCAAAATAGGCATATAGGTAACATGGAAATCCCATGGCATCATCGACACTTTCTTCTGGTCAAGGGCACTGGAACCAGTGTCTCACCCTGAGACAGTGCATACCCAGGTAGCTGCTTTCAGATACACTGAACCCTCAGTGATACCATCCCCTAAATGTAAGGAAAATATTTCACAACTGGACCTTACGTGCTCTGAGCATCTCACTTAACTTTTGAGGTCTGGTCTCTCAGCCCTTGGTGGTTTGCAGTTCTGGGCATGGTCAGGAGCAGATTCCTTGGAAACTTTACAGATGGAGATACAGTTACCTGTGAAATTAAGGTGCACCTACCGAAAGTAGCAAGGATATTACCTACTATGGGAGTAGACAAGTAGTGCTTACACATTTTACAGATGGGACTCTCTAAGAAGGTTCTTAGGTGGCCCCTGAAGTTACCTGGCTTGGATTAGACATGAGAGTATGTTAAAGACTTGCAAATAGACAGTCCAAGAGAATATACATGATGGGAAATTTTCATTCAGCTCTCCATCTTTAAATATGATGGTTCTTTTCACATGAGATAATCCCAAGGAGGCTTTAAATGTACTAGTCATCTAAAAATTTGACATGCAGAAGAGGAGAATACATACTTAGGAATTTCCACCCCTTTTATCAGCTTATTTTCTCATTTGCTTTCCCTCTCGCATTTGCTCATATAGAAAATGTTCTCATACAGAAGATCTCTGCTACTTTATTCTTCCCTTTCCTCAGAGGATTCTAGTTCTTCTGCAGTGTTTGGAACAAACAAAAATCTCATGGAAGTGTGCCATGTAGTCTTGTTACTATATTTCAACAGATGGTAAGCAGTATTGTTCTGAATGCCTGCACAACAACTAGCTATGTCTATATCCTTGCAGGGGTTTTTTTCCTGAGGAGAGGGGAGCTGCAGCAAAGCAGCTCTTAATGTAATTTTTTTCTATTGTTCCTAGTTCCACAATAAACATGTAAAGCTAAACACACAAGATTCTCATTTTGAATGTGTTAATCATGCTCACAGTTTGAGAACAATGAAGAATTAGATTAACTTGTATTTATAGCTGTGCATGTTAATCTGCACAAAACACACATGTTCAGTTTGCACAGATATGGGAAAGTTGGGTACCCATTTCTTTCTCTCTTTGTATATTGTGCCTATCTCCAGCAGAATTCATTGTAATGAAGGTCACATATCATGATTGTCAGATACAACATGGTAGCAATTACCCAGGCAAGCAGTCATTGTGATCTGTTCAAAGGAAAAAACTGTAGGAGAAGAGGCTCACGAGCTGACAGAATTAAGAGTGACCAAAGCTGATGAATAAAAGTTTTGAATAAGTATGCCACTAACAGTGTTATAAAACTGCAAAGCTGAGGAGAGTGATGCCTGCAATTGAATGTTCCGACTAAAAGGCAGAGCCCATTTCAGAGTTATCAGCATCACAGCACTAGCCATCATTTTCAGTGAACACTGGTCTGCAGAACACTTCTGTAGTCAAAAGTAATTGAGGAAACAAAATGTGTTACAAACCCCTACCCAAATACAGAAGTGATTTTTTTGGGAAATGGTCATAGTTTCTTTCAAAATGCTTGCAAGGTCTGTGACCCACCCAGTAAGGGAACAGCAGCAACAACAAAAACCTGAAGATACCAGCCTTATAATACCTACTATATATTACCTACTATATATCATGTATGTCTAAATATATGCATTTATACATATATGAATGTATATGTCTATATATGTATATATATATATATGTGTGTGTATATATATATGTATGTATGTATGTCATTATACATAATTTCTGATTAACAAACTACAGATTAGCAGCAATAATAAGTATGCTATGAAAAGTTCTTAGTCTCAAATATGCCAGCAGCACTGAAGAAATTTGAATGAAATATTTTAGGAACATAAACCAACTTAAGGACAGCTCCTAAACAGGGAAAGTAACTTAAATGATTTTTATATTCTTTGTTGCATAGAAATAATCCAATTCTTCTTCCAAGAGAAAAGAAAAGCTCTGCAGGTTATTGATATCAGATGAGATGTTGAGGAATATATTCAGTGCAGGTAGCTTGGTTTGCAAGCTCCAGATTGAGCTCTGGGTGGTGGAAGCCCCAGGCAAGAGGCTTTGACTGGCACTGACCTTTTGCACAAAAAAAGGGACAGGGACCTGTGGCTCCAGCCAGGTGACCAGACACTGAGAGACACAGCAGGAGCCAAGGACTTTGAAGGAGAGCCTAGACTTCTGTGTGAATAGACTATGAGAGTATGAAACCCCAGGTGTTAATTTATTGGGTCTCTCCTCAGAGGCACCCAGCTTGAGCTGTTTCTGTGTTACTGTGTTGTGAATAAATTGCTTTAAGGATCCAAGAGAAACCCGGAGCTGAGCCAGTAAGGGAAATGGATCTGACTGTGTGAGTGTGGTGTGTATAGGGAGTCAAAGAGGGCACCTGTTGGCTCATTGGAGCCACCCACTACAAAGAGGCTTTGATCCCAGCACTCAAAATCTCTGATTGGAGTGTGGCTGCCAGAGTGGCTTGTGAGTGATCAGACAGGATAGTTTCCTTAACATGAGACATTGTAAGATAAGGTAGTAAAGCCAGTGTACCACATAGCCTTGTAAAATGCCAAGGGCAAGATTGGCCAACCCAAGCAATGTGTTCTCCCCTTGTGATCCATGATGCTATGCCAGCTTGGTGCACCTTTTATATCAGTCTCACCTTTTATGACATGAAAGGAGAAATGTATTGCTAAGATGCTGGCAGAAGAATTCAGAAGGAGAAAAGAATGAAGGTTCTGTCTTTCTCCTTTTAGTTATTTTTCATGGGGTGCCATGAGACCTGATTGAATTCCTGTCTGGGTGTGTATCTTAGTTAATGTGTTAACAGGTATTTGGGATAGTAGCTCTCTGTGTTGAACCTGGTCTATCTGAATGAAAGAATTCAGCATGCTTTGAATAAAACCAAGAGTGCCTATAACCAAGTTATTTAAAATATTATGGGACTGGAAGAGGTCTTTTAAGAAACTGAGTCCAGTTCCAGTCATTAATGCTGGCTTTATTGTAAAATGCATCTTAAAATTAGATTTTCTTGATTTTCCTTTCTTTTTTTTGTTTCGTTTGGTTTTGGGTTTTTGTTTGTTTTTTTTTTGGACCCCACTATTCTTTCTAGAATTTGGCTCTATACTCTCAATCTTCAGAAATCTTTCCAGTTTGCAGTTGCAACTGATTTATGGCTGGTTCATCCCCAAACAGTTTTATCATAAGCACATCATCTAGTTGAACTAGTTCTTTCCCATTCCCACTACTGTCCTCTGGGACTTGCATGTAGGAGACAACCACCCTCTCCACTCCTATCAGAGCCATCATGTCACTTTGTTAAGTAAGCCAATGTCTTTTGATTTCTTATAGTAAAAGTTGTTTTCCCAAATGTCCTTTCCCACCATGGGGATCCTAGCAGAGACTAATGTCATTAGCCCTGAGATATGTGTCCTTGGCCTGTATCCTATTGTACCCATTTCTACCTTTCTGGTCCTTAAGATCACTCTATGTCAATGTACAAGAGTCTGGTACTGCCACAGACCACAGATGCTTCCTATATGTTTCAGCCAATTTCATTTTCATGCTCCTGTCTGTTATGTCAAGGTCTTCATTGGAAATAGTAAATAAGATTTGTCCAGAGACTAGTCCTTGAGAAAACTGTCTAGTAACCTCTTTCAGCTTGGTTATTTGCCTCACAGTATGACTCATTGCCATCTCTCATTTATAGAGCTCCTTAACACATCTCAGTTCCTGTAATAATCTCCATCTTCACCATTTTAGCTAATAATTTCCCATGTGACACTGCATCAGATGCTTTGCTCAAGGTCAGATAGATTTGATCTGCTGCTTTTATCTACAAAACCACCTCCTTTTTTTTTTCCTCTAGACACATAAATGAAGATTCTTATCAATCTTTGAAAAGACAGGCATCAGGATATCCTGATACAGTGTTCCTCTGACCAAACCTTGCTACATTTTACTCCCCTTTTCATTTATGTGCAGAGTTTTAATTAGTGTCTCTTTCAAAGTTTCCTACATAATCCCCCAACACAATTGAGGTCAGTACAGCTCATAAACCTAACTTGATATTTTAAATCCCCTAGAAGATAATGTGATAATTAAGACAAAGTGATAATGTCTGCTTGATGCAGCTATGGATGGCAGGGGGAGGTAGAAGAATCAGTTAACCCCGAACCTTTAAAATTATGCACATTCTCTCTTTCTCTACCCAAAGAAATGGGGAGTGACAATATCCAGTACAAAGTGGAAAAGCAACAAGTAGGAATAATTTGATAAAAAATAGCTGTACCAGATCAAATCAGCAGTCCCTCTAAATCAGGGCTTTCTCCATCAGGGACTCATATCAGGTCCCTAGGGAAGAGTATAGAAACAAGAAAAGCCTAATGTGCTGTGTTCCCATTAGTTACTTTCAGCTTCACAGGTTTGCGGTTAATGGGTCCTTGATATAAAGGTGGTATCTTCCTGTCAAAAAGTCCTTTCCGTACTGGATTACTTTCCACAAGTCAATGTCAGCTTCCAGCATTCACAATGTCTATGAAGACATTGTTTCTTTTGAGTACATAATCAGCTGTTTTTTTACGATGGTCCTTAGTTCTTTCAACAACAGGAGAAACACTGAACCCTTACACCTACTCACCTTCTCCCCTCCACAATACAATCCTTCTGTTTTGCCCCTCAACTTTGTTTTCTGCAGCTGAGCAGCCATATCCATGGAAGTATTCCCTAAGCACAAGATATGGAGCACCTTCAATCACCTTTCCTTACCTCCACTGGGCATTCTCTTGCCTTTCCTCTGCCTCCTCAGTGTGCAGCCTGCTTTATCCAACAGACTAGGGCCATCCCCAGAGGGGGGAAATAGTTTTAAGACCTCTGAGAATGAAGCCAGGTCCATCACTCCCTCTACCCAATGCTGCTGGTCAATTTCCACGATCTTGCTCCAGCCACTTCAGAAAAATCTGACTATTAAAAGCTTTGAGGATACCATTTTTAAGTGTCTGCTTCTGACTCAACAGATAAAGAATGTAGAAACGGGCAAGTGTTCAGGTTAACAAGACATTGTGACGTTTAAATCCTGTTCAGAATTTTGCCATCATACCTGCCTGATGCCATTCATACAATCTTTCTGATTTACCTTTAATTTCTGCATAAGATATATGTTCATTTATCAGCTATAATCAGCCAGTTACAGAAAAATCGCCCCTCCCACCCTGCATAATAAAGGCTAAATAGACATTCATGGCAGTGTGCTGCAGGCAGTGGTGCTGCACCACAGCAGAGCTACCCAGGAGTGCTGCCCATTGCCTGGGGCCTCAGCTCTGCCTGAGAACATTCACCTTCCCAGGTGCTCCAACAGGCTCCAGCACAGCCCTGATCAGGCAACCAACAGTGCCTTCTTATTTTATTTGGAGGAAAGGGAGAGATCGCAACACTTCAGTTCCCTTAATTTTGAAGCTGATAAACCCATTGTGGAAATGGCACAGGGGAAATGCCTGTTTTAACACTTTTATTAAAGAAAAGCAAAGCATTACTGACTTTTTAACTTTTAACTCAATGTCACATGTTTATTAATTTATTAGAACATTATTTTTTACTAAACCACTACCCAAGTAATTTGTGCACAGCTGAGATTGAGATTTTCAGCTTTCCCTGACGTTGCACATATGATCCAATCTAAAACTTAAAACTGTTTTAAAAAAGCATTCTGTATAACTAGTACCTTGAATGTTTTGCAAAGTTTCAAAATGGATAGTCTAGCTTAGCACACTATGCTTTATAAAATGTAAACTTTGCTTTTTCAAAACTATGGTCTTTTTTAAAAAGATGTAATTTTTTTCAGGCTCATGGTTTTCTCCCACAACCAATATTACAAGAGAATATTGCCCTCTGGTGTCACAAGCTTTGTGCTTTTGAGGGCTCCCACACACATTTTCTTTTCACCCCTTTTTTTCCTTCTCTTTATTCACTGCACTGATGGCCAAGCTGTGGTTCACAGGCAAAAAGGGATATTTTCATTTCAATGGGGAAATTTTTGCAGCCATGTTACAATCCTAAGGGGTGTGGCAATAATCTTTCTACAGTACTGACCGCCAGAATTAGATCCTTTCAGGTCGGATGATACTGTTAAATCTTTGCTGATTCTTCTTTATGACTAATCAATTAACTCAGTTATTCATCTTTTTGAATAGGTGGGGTTTTAGGGCTTTAAAGTGAATTAAAGCCAACAGAAGACTGAAGAAAAGATGTTACTAAATTCTTTATTGCTACCAGAGTTTTTCTGATCATAACTGAGTTCTCCAGCCTGCACTTGGACAGGGATGAGCTCTGCCTAATTGCTCACAAGTTTTCCCTTGAGCACACACCAGCATACTAGGACAAAGGAGTAACAGAAAACAGTCAAATGAAATGCAAAGAAACCAAACAATGCCTGGATGTTGGATGGAAGTACCAAAAGAGAGAGGAAGCACTATTAAATAGTTGGGGAAGGGACAGGAGTGGTGCCATGGGAGTAGCATAAAGCTTAGATTTGCCTGGCTAGCCTAGCAGGCTCTCAGGTGGTTTGCACAAAGGAGAATAGGCAAGGTAAAGTGCCAGATTTTTGTTTCCTAGATTCCTAAAGATCCTTTTTCTACTCAAATATTCTAAGTGTTTAGCAGATGCTGTTTTCAAAGGGATAGTTACCATAATGAATAGATATTTTTGCCAGCTAATCACTTTTCTAAGCAGTGAGTGATGATTCCAACAGATGATCCCACTAATTCCATCCATGACTTGCAGCGAGTCTGAAAACCACAAGGTGCAATAGGTGTACACTCTAAAAACAGAAGCTAGAGACTGCAGGGGTAGCCAGATGGTATTCCTTGTATTGCTTATTAGACAGCTCCCTGGATATTGTCTAATCATTTACCTTTTGCTCAGTGAGATGCTACCTGTAGCTTTAGCCTGCTAACAGTTAATGATCTAGGATCAGTTCTGTGTAGGACCCTTCACAGACCATGAAAACACATCTAGGGATTATTTTGTTTCCTCTCTTACTGTAGATATTGAAGGGACATTCTTCTCTCCTTCCATTAACCAGAGATAATTAGCTGAGAGCAGATATGTTCAGCTGTATATATGGATTTCTATCTGTCCTGTGGACTTTTCCCCAGGTGCACCAAGCCAGTTTTTGAGCCAGGCTCTCCACTAGCTCACAACCACTGAAT
Organism: Hafferia zeledoni; assembly: GCA_035583235.1. Classification (NCBI taxonomy): domain Eukaryota; kingdom Metazoa; phylum Chordata; class Aves; order Passeriformes; family Thamnophilidae; genus Hafferia; species Hafferia zeledoni. The sequence continues at coordinate 35,610,612 of JAWWEV010000115.1, forward strand.
TAAAGCCTTGTTGATAAGCTGAACACAGAGATTTTTCTTCCCAGCCATTTACAAGGCTGTTCACTTTTCAATTATTAACAAAACAAAACAAAAAAATCCTCACTCTTTCTGTTCTTACAAGAAACTATAAATTGCCCTCTTAAAGAATTGAGGGATGACTTTATTTTTGTGCATCTCCTCATTTGTAAAGTGCTTTTACAGAGGTTGTTGCTATCAGAAGGATTGGAAGAGAGGAAGCTGGAGGCTGAGATTAGACATGAAGTCTACTTTCAGAATTAGAGAAAAAGAAACAACACTACAAAACTGAAATTTGAAAGGAACTGCAGTTTAGACTTCATGAGAAAAGTTATGTGAAAAAAATTAAAAAGTATTTGCCTTTTTAGGAAGAAAACTAACTGTAAATAAACAATTTCTGAAAAATCTCTTGCAGCATTGAAGAAGGAGGTAGGTAGATAACTGCATAAGAAAAATTAGTAGTGAAGCCAGAATGCAGTACACAAGCCCTCCTTTATGAAGATATTTTAAAAAACAGGCATAGTAACAGCTGTAAATCTATATTTTGTTGTTCTTTTAATGTCCTTAACAATGATCATTTGCACTTCTCCTTATGCAGAGCTAGCATAGGCTTTTGGTGGATGCGTAAGAGACTAAATCGAGACACTGATCAGGCTGATTTTGACTTTTGTTTCTTGACTGGAACAGTTTGAAGGGTTTGATAGCAATGAAGCTAAAACATATCAGGGTACAGTGCTTCAATTTGATATGAAATTCAATCACAGTCTGAAATTCAGATTTTGCAGAGTCATGACATAAACAAATGCAGAACTGAAAGACATTCTCCATAGCAAATTGTTGACCAGACAGAGAATAGACTGAAAAAGGTAGAGCAATCTCACCAAAGTCAATGACTACACTTCCACACTAGGGACCAAGCATTTCTTTACCCTTGAAATTTATTTGCAGTGAATCATGCCATGCATGCTGTCTATGGCTGGTAGATCACATTTCTCTATTTTTGCAAAACAAATGCTGCAATTAAAAATTTGTGCATTGCTTGCCAGGTGTGGTAGCCAACAAGCTGAAAGGTGTTGGTTTGTCCTATATGTCAGAAAGCCAAAATTTTCCTATGCTTCAGTTTGTCTTGCCACATACTTCATTAGTTTTACTTATTTTTTAGGACTTCAAGTAAATCCATGGAGATTGTTTCTTGTCACTCCTGAAAATCTGCTAACTATCTTTTTGATTTCACTGCCATGAGTTCAGGCATATCACTACATCACTATTGATGGAGTAGGGGTCTTCAGCAAGTGATTTAAATCCTTGCCACATTGCTTTCCAAGTATGCTCTTAGAAAGGATGATTGAGATCTCATTGAACAGAAGTGTTCCTCCTTAGCTCACGCATAGCTGTCTCCAGAGGCTGGTTAGTCAGTCTTTGCAAATTACTGAATTTGCAAATTACTGTTGGCTGAAGATGGCACTGGAGCCTCTGTAAACTGTTATATCAGGCAAATTGCAGACAAGCTGATTTGAAGAGTCACACATGGGAAGAAGATCTGCAGAATAAAGAAGTATGCTTCAGGGATGGTAAGGCACTGAGGTTCATCCAAACCCCTGGCTCTGGAGGTGAAATGAAGGATCAGTCCCCTAGACATTAGATTCAGCTGCCTATCTTTGTATGCAGCATGGGCATCCATCTGAATTTGGGCTTCACGCCCAACAGATGCAAAGATCTTAGAGGCAGACACTGCCTCTTACACATTAATGTAGCACCTGCACAGTGGAGTACTGTCAGTGTTAGGGCTTTAAGCAACACTACCATGGCTGCTATGAATGGTAGAGAGAGAAAGATAATTAATTACCTTCCAGAAAATCTTACTCCCTAGTATAGCGTTCAATAAAAGTATTGACTGGATTAATTTCATTGCAGAGCTGCAAAAGCAGCCTTAGGTTTATTTTTTATTTTAGACTTGTTTTAGTGTTTATCAAGGCTTTTTTTATGCTAGACAACAGTGTCTCTGGGACACTCAGAACTGAACTTTAACCATTTACTTGCATCTAGACCTGGTACCGCCACCCTAACCCAATCCAGCCATGCTAACTGGGTGCTGGGAGGCTGTGGGTGTTTGCCCTGGATGTCACAGCTAATGTTGTCACTGCTCCTTTTAGAGCCTCTTCCACACAGAGTTCTACTGCGCAGATAAACTCTGTCATGCCCTGTGTACATCCTATTTCCTGAGACGTCTCCTGCCTTTCTGTCAGCTGCTGAAAGGAGACAAGGTGACTCCCAAGCCCACTTTAAATTCTCATTGGTCTGTTCAAAGTAGTAGATGCAAATCTCATACACTGATACACCTTCATTAGTTTCAGTGGACCTATGCCCACATACACAAAATGCAGATCAAACTGACTTTCAAAAATTTTGAGACCACGTTACCCTCTGGTTGTGTCTGTTTAATGGTTTCCGTTGTTAGTTACTTGTAGTATTGAATGATAATGTAAATTCTCTCCCTCCCACTACAGAACAAAGGAATAGCCCAACCACTTTGAATTCTGAGTTGATAACCTGAGTTAACGCTTGGCGGCGGGGGAAGGAAAAGGGGGACTTTTTTCACGGAACTGGGGATGAGGCTGGAAGTGGAGCTGAGCTGCTCTAGTGGTTTTGGTTGTTGTGGGGTTTTTTTCCTGTTTTTGGGCCATCTACGACCTTCGCTCAGCTCTGCGATCCCAGGGAGAAGCGGATCACGCCTGTCCAGTTCCTTCCCTTGGAAGACGAGGGCCAGTGTACAGTTTCTCCAGGTCTGCTGCCTGTGGCTTGGCCCCGGGGCCCCGCCCGGCGGCCCCAAGCCGGCTGTGTGGGCAGGCGGGCGCGGCGAGACTCTGTTGTTTTGTGCTGCTCATCAGAGAGAGAAGGGGAGCTTTCCCATCTGCAGGGAGAGAGGTTCTGCATTGCCTGCTGGTTTTCCTTCGGCTTTCATCTCTCCCCACGTGAGTCATTTCGGTGAGGTCATCGGCTGCTGACTACTTTGCCCTGGAGGGAGGCAGCACTGCCAGCTGAGACACGGCAGCACCCCTTACTATCTACAAATATAGTTGCACCAGTGAAAGAGCAGAGACAAACTCAATTTCATCTAAAGGTTTTGCCATGTCTTGTTTTGTTCTGATTTGTTTTCTCATTGCGGGTACGGTGTAGTTGTTTTGGTTTTGTACTAGTTTTTCGTTATACATATATGTATAAGAACAGTTATCCTTCTTATATCCATTTTCTAATTAAAGTTCCTTTTCTTAAATTTAATAAGGAGTGATGTGATTATTTAGGAGGACTCCTCTCCTCTGTTTTTTGGTAAACGTTTTGTTTTTTCCCTCAAAGACATTACTGTTACCAAGACACAGGCTATCCTTCAGTCTGAAGCTCTTTACTGATCTGGGGCAGAGTCTTGGATGGTGATTTCCAGTGTAGAGCTATAAACAGAAATGCAGGAAGTGACAGCAGCCTGCCATTTGGAGAAACATGTTTTTTGTCATCTGCCTGTAAAACAATCACTTATTTTTAGTGAGTTTGAATTTTTTAAAAATGTTGCAATATTATTTAAGACTATTATTTTACCAAGGGAGGCGGCCAGGCAGGGAACCAATCCCAAACTCAAAACATGTAATCAAACAATAGATACTCATCTTAATGTTCAATGCGTATTCCAATGATATTTTGGTTTTCTGGTAACATTATTAATGACTTGTTGTCATGAAACAGAGAAAGAGTGAAGCTGTTTCACTAGATTCTGAAACAGCATGAAATCAAGTGAGGGTTACACTGATTTTGCAAAAACTCACTGCTGGTAGCAATTCTCCCTATGTTCAGCAAACCATGAAATAACACTATATCAGATTTCTGACACTGGGAAACAGGGAAGCAATCCAAAGACAGTGGCCTTTGGCAATGTCTAGCAGAAAGGTGAAAGGGCTGAAACATAAGACTTCCCTTCTTCCCCCCGCTCTGCATGTTCAGATGTTCATAGAGAATCAGTGTAAAAATCTTCCAGAGCCTAGATCAGTGGAAACATGGAAATTAATTGCTGCGGTCACCTCATTACTCGACTGTCAATGTTAATAGATGTTTAGCACTGCAATAAGAGCAGCAATGGTGTACGATTTTATCATTGCAGATAACTGCTTTTAAAGTAACAGCTCACCAGACCAGCTGAGCCAGGTTCTGGCCACTGTCAATTCAGCTCAGGATACTCCTGCCCTGCTGTTGGGGATGGAGGGAGGGATCAGAGCTTCACAGCTCCCTGCCACTGGCTCACATGAGCAGCTTACTCATGGCAAGCTTGTCTCACGTGAGCAGTGCAATACAATCACAGAGAGCAATAAAGTCTGTAGCATAAGTGCTACAACATTTAGAAGGATCTACTATGTGCAATGTCTTCTAAATTTCCAAAGGACTATTTTAAACACAGCATCCTCACCACTCTGTGGTGCCAGCAAGCGCGAAGACAGCCCTGCACCTGCAGAGCTGTTCGGAGGCAGCACTTGTGAAGAACACTTTGGCTGAGCTGGAAACAGCCACCTCATTACAGCTCTTTCAAAAGTCCACCAACAAGTGCTGAAGTACAGAAACTGTTTGTTATGTATCATGGTGAAGCAATGAACATTAAACTTTATTCCACAACATTGGTAGCTTCATCCTCAGACTGCTCAACTGTGCCTGTTCTGGAAATAGACTGCTGAAAAAAAAAAAAAAAAAGAGAGAGAAAGAAAGAAAATCAGTATGAATCCAATCCTGAACAAAGTATCTGTGTTGATAAGGTTGAGGATATAGTTGTGGTTGTGTAGCTGATCAGAGGCTGACTTGAAAATATTTTCTTGTGAAAGCTGGGAAAGAATTCCTCAGAGTCATTTCTTCATGTAGAAATATATCCCTGGGGAATAAAAACTGATGTGCTCAGAAAAGTACATCTAATTCTATCCTAATTGAACAAGGTAGTTCGAGCTCTGATAAGACAAAGAACTAGGCTGTTATTGTTGTTGTTAATAATAATAATAATAATAATGATGAGGAGGATGATGAGGATGATAATGATGATAATCATCATCATGGCTAGGCTTCCTAAACGAAGATTTGGGAAGGGCTCTCCCCACATGGGTGTGCCCTTCAAGCCTGCAGAGTGGATTGTTTTTTTAGGTGAGGCGCAGCATGTGCAGAACTGGCCCCTCCCTTTACTCCTATGGTTCATTTGCCACGGCCGAGCCAGCCTGGATGGTGACAGTGAAGCCCTCAGGACTAATGGTAATAATAATCATCATTATCTTATTTCTATGGGAGAAAGTGCGTAGGAAAAATTATCTCACATGACAAGACATTGCATTTGCTGCTAAACAGGTTTTTTTTCAAAACTTGAGTAATGCTTTAGAAGCAGGGACCAGGTTTAGTCAACAAAAAGTAAGTAATTGTTATAAACTTACAGGTGTCAGAGTTTGTCTATACCAGATAAAACATTCTACTGACCTTTGTCAAAGTGACATTGCTTTAATGGCTGTTCAGTTGTCATTCAGACATAAAAAGTTTTTGATTTGGTGTTTCCAATGCTGAAGCCTTCTTTGCCCGAGTTAGTTTCTTTGTCTGTTTCTATAGATTTTTTTTCTGCAGACCTCACTTTCTACCTCTCTTTTTGTGCTTACAACACTCAAAACATCAGAGGAAAAGGAACTTTGAGTGTCTGTAATTCACTGCTGAAACTTTTCAGGCTGCAAAGGAGACAGATGAGACACTAACACTGACAGTATCAACAAAATAAATCCCTTAGTAACAATAAATTGTATCAGTGCTTGTTTATTGAGTTTGGGTCTTTTTTCACCTGTCCAAACTGATGGCAACTCATCAAGACAATGCTACACAGGTTTGATGGTATACTTACTAGCTGACAAATTTGTAAAGCCACACAAAACTTCAAGCTTGTATAAGACAGTAACCAACCGAGCAAGACTTATTTCTGCACAGAAGAATCCCCTTTCTCTTGGTGTCCTGTGGCTGGACATTAAATAAAGTTTTTGGTGCAGATGGTAAGACTGAACACAAATTCACTACTTTATTGTTGAGCCTTGCATCTTCTTGAAAGTGAATTCAGAAAGCTTACTGAGTTTTATTTCTCTGTGGGGAAGAGAAATGGCACAACGCCTTTAGTCCGTGATGAATTTTAGCAATGTAAACTCCCTTAGTACCTCATGTCTTTAGAGGCTCCATTGTCAGATTTTCATGCTTTAACTAAATGCAGCCAGGATTCTGTTATAGCTAAGTTTTCACATGATTCAGCTCTGCCACCTGTGGTAAAATATCCCCTGAATGACAGCAGTTGGACAACAGAGGAAAAAAGACAGAAATATGTCGAGTATTCTTGGTGCTGGGAGGTGTGACAGCATAATGTTCTGAAAGTTGTGCTTCTCTTCAGCAGTCTTGGGCACTGAAATTTGTCCCTAAGTGTCAAATATGCTGCAGCGTTCAACATGGAAAAAATGTTACATCAGAAATTACTCATAAAATAGCAGTAAAAATTAAATACAACCATATGCTGCTACAGGAACAGTCAGCTGAGACTGATGACTTTTTACATGTCAAAAACCACAAGGTAGATTGTGACTTTCAGAGCAGGGATGGCATAGGACAACCAGTAGTAGTAATTCTGATGCACAGCTGGAACAGAACTTGTTCCTTCCACCACAACAACTCATAGAAAGGAGTAATTTATTCCGTGCTATCCACAAAAAAAATGAGTATGTGAGGAGTAGAGCTCATGTTAAAGTATGACCTCAGAAACTGGCTTACCACAGTGCATTGCTTCTTTAATATGAGGAGTGTATGTCCTTCACCAGCAAACAGAAGTAAAACTCTCTAGATCACAAGGTCCAGAAATGGAGCAAAGAAATCAAGACACAGCAGCAGTGAATTTGGGGTGATAGAAAGGGATCTGACTCATCAGTTACCTTTCTGGATGCTATTAGTTTATACTACATGATAATCATGTCAATCTTATGTCAGGAATCCCTGAAATGAACAGGAAGTCTCCTCTTTGGCATCTCTTTACATGCAAATAAAAAATAGATATTATAGCACTGACAATTTGGTAACATGAACTTACCAGAATATGTTTTAAAATTCAGATTTGTTCTTCAGTTATCCCCTCCTTTGTTCTTTGGATTTATTATTACATCCTCACATCTAAATGCTATTTTCCTGATTTACTGGATTCATTGATAGTTTCCATAATCTCTTCTAAAGAAATCAGTTTTAAAGATAATATTATGGTTAGTGGGGAAAATTTGTGGGGTTTTTTTGGAGGGGGAAGGGTATGGTCTTAGTGACCCTTTAGACATTTTGTTGATTTACCATCCTTGAAAAGAAATTCTCCTTCTGACTATTTCTAAATACCATGTATTCCAATTTTTGCTATTTAAAAATTGGTCGTTATTAGCATTCCAGATGCAACATGCTTACAAAGCTGACTACAACAAAGATAAATTATGTGGTTTATGCTGCACGAATCCTCTTCTTTATATAAACATACGCATCTATGGGACTATCTAACTGCATCACCCTAACAACAGATAGCTATGTAATCAATTTATTTAAATGAAAAATTCATTGCGGAAAAAGAAAAATCTTTTATTTATTAACTGTATCCTGGCTGAATAAACTATAATTACTAAACTTTCTGTATACAAATTTTCCTAGGTGGTGATTTCCAGTGAACTATACAGCAACATTTCCATTAATTCCAAAGGTGAACAGTTTTGATGAATACTGTGGATTTTGTAAATACAAACTAGACACAAATAACAATGGCCTAATAGGCAAACAAATGAAGCTCTAAAGATAGGCACCTTCAGGCTAAGTTATGAAATTACATTACCAGCTAATTTATGGAAAACACTTACTAACTCACCTCAATATTTGTATTTCAGCAAAGCCATTAGATTTAACAAAAATTCTTGTCCTGTTTTGTGTGACAGACTGAAAATAAGGAAAGTGACTGTCAGCTTTGTTCTCCATCACTCCCTGCACTGCCAGCAAATACACTGCATTCCCCTGGCCCTGGGGGGCCACACTGCCTGCAGGGGCTCACTGTGGGAGGGCCATGCTGGACATGCTGCCCAGCCCAGGAACACTCTCTGCATGGGAAAGAGAAATAAGGAGATACTGAAGGCATGGAAGTATCCGTTTTCCAGATAGGACAATGCACTTGTACTCCTCTGTACCTGCCCGAGGTTTCTTAATACGCTGAATTAAAGATGTCACATTAAAGCTGGTTTGTGGCAATTAATCAATTAACCTAAAATAGTCTTGCTCAAAGAAATTTTACTTTATTTTACCATCTCTGGAGTGTTGTCACATTGCATAACAAAGACATATCTGCTATAAGATTATAAAAACATGCACATATGCACGCAAATATCTATGTATACTGTGTAGTTGTAGCTTTGTCCATATTCCCATTGTTCTGTAGCTTTGGTCTTGAGCTGCCTGAGGTTTTGGCATGGCTGGGCGTGGGTATAGTCTGCATTTCTGAACCGCAGCCAAAAAATTAGAAGTCACTTAAAGCATAATTCCTGCCTGTGCTCTGGGGGAAGCAGGGGAGAAATGAAATGGTTTAAACTATCATTTGGGGTTCCCACATGATCAAAGCATAGCTTGAAAACTAGACAAGTTTCTAATCACTCAAAAATAAATTTCTGGACTCAATCTTCTCAAAAATAATAAGAATATACAACACAACCTCCTAAACAAATGAAGATAATATGAAGCTTCTGACATGGCTGGCAGCATCTTGCAATGTGGTAAACCATGACAGAGTTCAGCTGTACTTCATGATACAGATGTATTGTAGTCCTCAGAGTGAGGTTTCAACATGCCAGCATTAAAACAGAGATACAAATTTGTGCCAGGAAGGATGGACAGAGACAGTTATGTGCATATACCAAAGGAAATCTCACTTCTATAGATCCACTCCACTGTAAAAAGTATTATGTTGATATTTATGACATTGTTTTGCCTCAGGACACCTATTTGTGGTCTCTTCTTGATTGCACTATTATGCTTATTTAAATATTATTTCAATTCAGATATCACCATCCAAAATAACAAAGCCTACAAGGGAATTTAAGATAATATAGAGCAAGCTAAAGTGATTTTCAATTTTTAATCTCTGTCTTGCCTTCTTTAAAAAAAAAAAAAAAAAAGAAAAAGAAAAAGATGAATGTGTCTTCAGCAAGTGAAACATTGCTGTGGCATTATAAATTTCCAGATGGTGCTAGCAATAACTGGATGAGTTCATATCTCTGATGTAACTCCCACCAAATTAATGGTACTATACCAGGAATTAACTTGCCCTAGATCTATACAAGTCAAGCAGAGGGAACTGTAGTAACATCAGTTTTCTGCACCCTTCATTAAAAATATAAAACACAGAAATTTCTTAATTTACCAAAATTCTTATTGTAAATCACTTCATCAGCATGTAATACATTGCAGTTAGGCATTTTATATAACTTAACAGCAGCATATAACCATATAAATTTATTTAATTGCAACATAACATATGATCTTACACATTGTCAGCTGAATCAACTTACAGAGTATTTTCACCTATAATAAAGAAAACAAGCCACTCTAGATATTATGGGATGTGTGTTTTTCTTTAGTGACTGATGATTTCAAAAGAGAAGCTTTAGAAGAAGAAAAATAATTTGAACTTAGTACAAATATCTAAATCATAGAACCATAAAATGGTTTGGGTTGGAAGGGACCTTAAAGATGATCTAGTTCCATAGGCACTAGACCAGGTTGCCCCATCCAACCTGGCCTTAAGCACTTCCAGGAATGGGGCATCTACATCATCTCTGGGCACCCTGTTCCAGTGCAACACACTCACAGTAAAGCACTTCTTCCTAACATCTAATCTAAACCTACTCTCAGTTTAGACTCATTCCCTCTCATCCTATCACTACATGCTCTTGTAAAATGTCCCTCTCCATCTATCTTGTAGCTCTCCTTTAAGATTGAAAGACTGCTGTAAAGTCACCCCAGAGCCTTCTCTTCTCTCAGTATCTTAGCAATGAAAAAAAAATTCAAAAAAAGCAAAAGAGACTATAAAAATAAGACATTAAATATAAACTGGATGTTATAACCACAAAACAAGAAATTAGGCCCATATTACAAGAAAAAGGAGCAAGAACATGGAAACTGCACTCCAGAAATACTAGCAAAAAGAATACCTTTGGTAATTGTAATTGGAAAAGGAAGAGGCACTGTTTGAAGTAATGTGTCCAAAATTGTTTTCACTGACAATTTAGTGCAGAGTATATTTATTTTGCTCCCAAAAGCTAATAATGTTGGAGGAAGCCTAAGAAATCTGTTTGGTATGACAACATATTTTATTCTTCCACCCCTGAAAAATCACATTAAGCAGAATTTACAGGAAATTCTGGAAGTCAGAAGTAAGCAGGAAATTCTGGAAGCCAGAAGTAAGCAGATGTGGCTGGAAAGCCATCTCTGCAGTCTTGAAAAAAAAAAAAAAAAAAAGCCAGTATGAGAATTATTAACATGTTTTCAGCAAAGTTTGGTGTTGTTATAACCCTTTTCACATAAATCATTTCAAATTTCAGACCTCTGTTGAAACACATGGCTGGAATTTTTTTAAAGAGTTATTTAGAAAGGGCAAGAAAGACTTTCCTTGTAAGATTCAAAACTTCTAGTCTACTTGGCCAATTGCATGGTCAATGCTACCCCTAAAAGCATGATCATACTTGATGTGATACTGTGTTTCTGTGCTAAAGAAGGTGGTATTCATCAGACATACTAGCTGTCTGACACGTGGGCATCTAGTCTAAGCCAAATGTCAGTACACTGAGCCTACAGACTCAGTAAGGAGAAATTGAGGCTTCCATTATGGTTACTTGAAAGCATGATGTGTTTTTAAACGCAATTAATTTAAACCTGTCTAAGGCATATGAGTTATTCTCTAAAGTTTTTTCTCTTTCTCAACTTTTCTCAAATGTACAGAGTAAGAAGTGGCTTTCTTAGATGAGACACCTATTGCAGAGTCTGAATTGGGCAAGAGGAGTTGCACCATTGGCATCTAGCAAGATGAGGTAGAAGGTTTTCACTGAAGATATTTGCACATAGCTATTCTCTTTGCACCTCTACCGTAGTTTTTATTAGGCTATTACTTGGGTAACATAGCTTCAAACAGTCTCCAGTTTTCAGACCTAGTGTGTTTTGTTTTGTTAAGCCTATTTCATTTGAGATGTCACAATACAGATGTTATTGTTTGTTCTCACATGGTTCCTAGAGGAAAGGTCCACAATGCACTTGGCTCAGTTCACATGTGTTAACAAATTCCCTGTTTTCAAGAGTTTGAACAAAAGGTACAGTAACAAGTGAAGATAAACACCAAACAGGAAAATAAGTAAAGAATAAGAAAATACCTCAGAAATAATTTTATCTGTTATAATAACCCCTTAGCCAGTAGTGGAGATCCACCAGTTTTGTGGATCAGTCCAGCAGGCTTCCCCATATGTAAATGTTGGCAGAAAATGTCAGGGAACTTAAAGGAAAGCTGCTATTGCAGTTGATTTATTCATCTTCATAGGAAAATGTGGTTTTCTTATTCATTCTGACAATAACAATGCAGTTCAGGGAAAGAAAGAACCAGATCTATTCCTCATCCTTTGGAATAATAAAGTTTCTTATAGGAAGAAAAAAAAGTCCCACAGACAGATTTTGATCAAGTTTTCTATTTTCATTCCATTTGTTGTTCTTTTGGAGTTCTTTTTCATTTTCAGGTTGACCTAAGTCCTAAAGACAGAATATTAAATTCCTGCTAGATAGATTGACATGGATGGATGGATGGATGGATGGATGGACGGACGGACGGATGGACGGACGGACGGACGGATGGACAGACAGACACATATGCATAAAGTCTATCTGGAAAGAAAAAAATCTGGGACATATTGTCAATATCTATTTAGAGTAGGTTTCAGGAATTTTTATGCAATTCTGAGTTCTTAACTCAAACTTGACTTGTAAAACTTTCTAGATATGGCTAGCAACTAGATTTAGAAAGCTGGGAACCAAACACTGTCTGTTATAATACATCTTTTTCAGTGACAGCTGAAGACATTTTGTACTATGCCTAAATATACACAATGAGGTGATTATCAAAATTAATTGAATTGATATTTGTGCACTGGTAAAAATAATTGCTTACTTCATAAAGTGCTGCAAATGATGAGTGGCTTACATATTATGTTAGTGAACACTTAGTGGATAATTTTGCAACTACAGTTTTTTATGACATTATTAAAGTTAGGTCACTTTTTACCCTAATCTCTTCTCTTATGTCTCCTAGTATAATCACAATAGTTACTAAGTACAGTGCTTTATAAAGAAATTATGCCTGCCCTTAATAATTTCAACCTTACCTATAATGAGATCAGCATTTACAAGCTGCTATCAATGCTATGGGAAGACTTGATCAACAATGAATAACAGCACTGAAGACATAAGTTATAACTTTAATTTCTTTTTAAGAATTCTTTTTTTTTTTTTTATCTTGTGAAGGTTAACAAAATACTTGTTTGGAAAATACCAATATGTTTTTCAAGGTAGATGCAATTATACACATGCAAAAAGATGTATCAGGGAAGAGCAATGTGCATTTTCTCATTCTTCCTATAGGTACAGTAAATTGCACCTTTCCCAGCACATTTCTTTACAGGAATAGTGTAATGGGTAAAAGAAAGTCAGTGAACATAATGTGCTCTGTTTGGAAGTTCATAAATAAGATATAGAAAAAAGTCCTTGCAAGACAGTTTTAAGATAATAAAATAAATACACAAGGTGATAGAAACAATCAGATATCAAAATTAGATAAATCAACAGGAAAATAGAGACCTAATAGTCATATACCCTTTGCAATAACATGAAGTGAACACTGCATTTCTTTAGGGATGTATGAATTGTAGTGTATGGAGTAGAAATGCTAGGCAGAAACAGACTTCAAAGAATTAAAAACTTACAAATAAATAAGAGAGGAAATTATTGATATTAAAGTTAATAAAAACTCATGCAGGGTAATGAGTCACTCCAAATGTATTGAATGAAATTGAGAAGCTGGGCTGCATCATAGCAAAAGGACCGTTAATGTTGACAAGCACATAGTTTGAAACTCTCTGTGTTTCCCAAGTTTTATGAACTCTAGGCTATTCAGATCCCTTTAGAGGGAAAGATCAATGAGTTTGCCTACTGAGGTTATATCAAGAATTAAAGAAAATTGCATAGATTCCTTCAGGTGAGAAGAAGAAAGGTAAATTACTGTAAGGGTTACAAGCACTGGTGTTTCTCATACTCAGTAGGATTTATAGTGTATATGGAGGAGAAACTTCAGAAGCAACCAGATGTGGGCTAGATGTCTGCTCCAGTAAATCCAATTGGCAGTTCTGCCACTGACTCCTTTTGAGACAAGAACATCCCATGCCCATTTTCATTTGCAATTATAAAGACCTACACAGCAAGAAATATAGACTAGTATCATTCCCAAGCCTGACAGAGTTCAAGAATTGTTTGGATTATACTCTCAGGCACATGGTGTGACTCTTGGGGATGGCCCTGTGCAGGACCAGGAGCTGGACTCAAACATTGTGAATCCCTTCCAACTTGTCATATTCTGTCATTCTGTGATTCTGAGAAGCAAGTGAAGTCTAAACAATGAGAATATAAAAATTAATTCTCACCACTTTAATTTATTTGAGGCCCTCAGTGAAGCTAAAACTCAGTACACAGGAGATACAGAAGTTTTCTCTAGAGACCAAAGAAGCAAGCTCTGTCATTAATTAATTTTCTTTCTCCTTTCTCTTTCCCTCACCTGCAAAGGGCTTTAGAAGAAAAGGGCATCCACTCACATCTGACCAAGACATATATTGTGAATATTCAAACAATTCCAGTGGAGTGAAGTGAAGCATTGAGAAATTGAGTCAAATATTGAGAAATTCTGTTTTACAGTAAGTTTTTGTAGTGGAAGAACAAACTGCATATTAAGTTCTCCTAGATATAAATTAAATATTTTCAAGGATTTTTAAAGATTTTCACCTTCATAAAATTAAGCTTGAGGCTTTGCAGGACAGCCTATGCAATAAAAAATTGATGCAGACTTTGGCAACCCTTGCTAGCCCAATAGACAACTCAAAATTGTCATTTGAGTCACATGTTTTGGTCAAAGATTCCTAAAGCAGCCTTTCCTTGTCAAGAAAATGTGTGAAACTACTTCCTACAGATGCATTTCTACTGCAAGAGGCAGATTTGAACTCTCTGTTGCATTATATCCACCTTCTCCTGGTAAAACATGAGAGATTTTTATGGGCTCTTCATTTTAAATGCATATGAAAAGCTATAGAGGTATATGCTGCTATATGAGGGAGAAGTCATTGAAGTCACATAGAGAAAAAATGATGCTGTGGACTATAAAATAAACCCTGACAATCTTTCCAGAGCAAGGAAGTAAATATTTCAGTCAAAGCTAGAAAATTACAGTAACATAAAAGTACTGTTACTCCAAAAAGGGTCAGCTCCTCTAAGGCAAGAAAACAAGAATCTATGTTTATTAAGAAATACATTGCCCTGATAAGAACAGATATAGAACTTAAAACAACATTTTGTGCAGCATTTAAGGAGAAAATATAGAACATAAGTGAAAACAGTCCTTGTGCTTTGTCTTAAATACAAAAACAAAAAAAAGAAAACCAACAAAAAACAAACTAGCAAAAAAAATTTCTAAATTCATTCACACATAAAACAGCTATTCTAAACATCTCTGAAATTTGCCTTTTTGCCTTCAGCCTTTTAAAAGACACCAAGATGATGTACAATACCAAAATGCATTAGGTGCAACTATTTCCCACTATTTTCTTCTGTGCTTACCGAGTGGGCAGGCATTTGAATTGATTCTCTCTTTAAAACCTCAGGAGATAAAAAAGCTTTTAAAGGAGGCTTTTTACACATTTCCTAATATTTGTTTTCATGTCTCACTGTGCACCAGCTACTGTATATCTGCACGTTTTTTAGTAATTTTTAACTGACAGCCACCTCAAGACTACTTAGATAGTAAGGTGAAAAAATAACGGTTACAAAGATCTGACTTCACACTGAATCTCCCATCTCTCTTTATATTTGTCCATTGCCTTTTCATGTGCATTTGATATTGAGGCAAGTACAAATTCTTTGTGCATCCTAAGACCTTGTCTAATCCTTCCATATGGATGGCAAACCCTTCAAAGAAAGAAGGACTAATGAACTGTAGAGTCATTTAATTAAATCCCTGGTACCCCATTCCAGGAAACTTCAATATCAGTAGATTTACTGCAATCACAATGACCCATGATTTTTCAATTTAGAGACTGCTGTTATCATTATTTTTCTGTCTTGAACTTTTATTACAGATAGCTTTGGCCGCCATATTTATGTGCCAATATTATTTGTCTTAGCACACTGAACATAAGAGATCAAGATCATTTCCAGTACTTTGTGTTTACTCACTGTATATATCCAGGCATGCAGCCAAAGTCACATGTACTGTCAGAATCGAAGACTCACACCAAATTGGTTCTGAACTATCAATTCATCAAAAAAATTGATGCTGTTTTCATAGCATTGACCTTCTAATGGTGTAGAATACTTTTCCTGCTTAAAGCAGCCCTTTCCAAGGAAATAATTTTCATAATTTATTAAGGAAAATATTTGGGAATACAATTCAATATCCTCAATGCATTTCATATAGCCTGCCAAGAGGACAATGTAGTATTACACATCCATATTGCTTAGTACTCTGCAGTCCTGACTACTTTTTCGTGGTCTTTTGAGTAAACAGCAATTGCCACTGTTTTAGCAGGTACGGAGATTAAAGATATTCACAGAGATAGGCAGAATATACATACTCTTTGAATCACTGAGACTGTGGAAACCTTTCTTTGTGAGGGGGAATTTGAAATGTTAATAAGTCAATATTTAGACATTAACTTAAGCAATGATATTGATGGACTTACAAAGTCTCACTTTAAGTTTTAATTTTGAGACACTTTTTTTTGTAAGGTAATGTAAAAAAAAAGAAGGATTTCTAATACTGATGTAATTACAAGAAAGCCTTAACAAGCATGATATTATCTGGTGAATTTCTCTAAGCAAAGGGTAATTACCTATTGACTTTGCAGGAACCACAACTTGGCTCACCACGTTTCAACATTTTGTATTAATACATTTTTCAGAAATGTAATGCACACTTACTTCTGCTAACACTGTTCAGCCTAATGTATTGAAGCAGATTTTAAAATGCCATGACTCTAATACTCAGTTCCTCAAGGCACTAGTAGGTACTGACAGTATATACTGTCATCAGTGTTTTGCAATTGATATTTTAACAGAGATACATCATCTTTCAAGAAAATTCCACCCTTTTCTGACTCAACTCAGACAAGTATGCAACAGTAAAGATAAGTTAGACAGGCAATATTCTTCTTCTTCTACGATATGGTTTTATATGAAGTTTATTACCCTTATGTTCCTAATTTGGGAGTCAGTCAGTCCCTTTTTTTACAGTTGGCTTAGTCCTACAATTCACTCACATCTTGAAAGGATGCTTTGGGAATGAAGATATAGCTTAGCTTTAAGTAAAGCAAGGATATCATCTTCTAATAGTCTTCAAAATAAAGGCTTACAGAATACTTGAAGTGGGAGCTGTAGCTCTAAAAGGTGTTCAGGACCTGGGTAAACATAAAACCAGACTACATAAAAGAGAAGCAAAAGAAATGGAAAAAGAAATGCTAAAAATGCCTTCCTCTCCCATCCTAAAGTACATATCCTTACTGAGCAAGGCCACTGGCCTAAAATATTTCATTCTGTGTTTTAAAATAAGAGTATTTCGCATACTTCTTTTTGTGTCACTTAGCAAGTAGCAAGAGACAAAGATTAAATAATCCTTCAGATAAGCTATCAGCAATTTAATTTTCTGGCACAATTTTTTTATTCAGTTGACAGTCTGGGCCAGTTAAAGGCATCCTCTACAAATCAGTATGAATGCACAACCTTCAGGTTTGTCTAACACTGAGGTACAGTTTCTGGAAGACTAGAGCAAAACTTTGCACAATTTTTTCATATATTCTATAGCTAATTCAACAAAAATTGTTATGAAATGAAAAGTTCTGAAAGCCACTTACCATATCAGCCTTTGGGCACCCTATAATGGTTTTCCATTATGGGCTGAAATTAAGCATTTATGAAGAAGCAGTAATTTCATAGTTAGTCACCCAGAAACTTGGCCATGTTAAAACAGCATTTTAGAAAATTACAGGTAATATTATTCCTGAATGCAAATTAATGTCACTTCTGTTTGCCTCCTGGGATAGAAAAGCTCAAAGAATTTTTCAGGAGTCAGTAGTCACAAAAAGCTGTCATGATCAGCCTGAATCTCAGAAATGAAGTTAAGAAATGAAATAAAAGTATAGGTAATTCAACACAGGATGATACACACTGATAAACAGAAAATGAATAGTTGTTGTGACATTCAATTATGACTGCTCACCCTATGGTCTCCTGAGGAATGAGAAGAGGAAACATATGGTTTTACACAGAATGTGAAACCTAATCCAACAGCACTAAAGCCTCAAGTGCCTTCTGAAAATCATGCCCCAGAAATGAATCCACATTAAACAATACAACAATCACACACTCCTTTTTACTTTCTCCATTTATCTGTGATAGGTTTACTTTAATATACTTACTGATTTTAATGGAATTTTATTGGATCCCCTTTTGTGCCTGAACTGACTTAGGCATAAGAAAGAGCCAGTGACTTGGAAAGAATTGCAAAATTAGTCAGTGAAGGCACATGGTTTATGTCCTGTCCTCAAAAAAATGATACTCACAGCAATAACACTCTTCCTACAGAAAATCGTGAACCATCCGACCAGTAAAGACAAATCCATATCAACAACAATAAAATCAAATTTTTACAATAAACCTCCAATCTCCGTGACCTGAAGAGCTTTACTCCTGAAATAACAATGTTGAATGTGACCCTGAGCCTTCAGGCCTGCCATCAGTTGGGTATAGAAGGTGAGCAGGTACTGCAAAAGTGAACACTGGCACAAAATCATGAAACAATTAATTCACTGTATCAACCTTCTTCAATTAACCAAGTATTTTGCATAAATTGGCTATATAGTGTACACTGGGAAGTCAAGCTGAATATATATGTGAAATCCTTCCCAAATTGAGGCCATAATATTGCTATATTGATTAAACAAACCGAAAAAGAAACTTTGGAAGAAATGTTTTAAATGCAGTTAATAAATTTTAGATCCAAGTATTAGAATGGATTCCTCTGTCTTTCTAAAACATTTAAGAGTCTTAATTATGTAGCAATTAAGCAGCACACTGAAAACAGAGTAAGTGTTGGCAAAACTCCTAAAATAGTGCTACTCTCTGTAAATATAAACATCACAGTTTAATATGTAACAATAAATTGATTTTTAATGAGTTGCTATATATTGAAAACAATAATTTTGAAATACTGCTATTTTTAACCCTTTTTAGACATTTTTTCATTTGGATTTAGAAGCTTATAAAGACATAGATCTTATACAGTGTATCACCTGACTGTGAAATACACTTGTTTTCAGCGTTTATTTCCAACAATCTTATACCATTTCACATTTTCAAAGCATTTTGTATCTTAATGGTTCATCCCTACAACTCACAGATTCATTTCTTGCAAATGCATTTCAATTAGCATTTTTAACAAAGTATTTAGGTGCTGGCCTGTCCACTACTGCACTGATATTCTGAAACAGCTATTCAATTTTCTGGATCACCAGTCAGGTCAGAAAAAACGGCCATATTATGAAACAGAGACTTTCTGATAAAGCAGCGTAAGCCTTAAAATACTGACAAACATTTAGAGCCTTGCTGGTTACCAGCTATCCGCAATAAGTATTATGGGGTCTTGTGTCAACTTAAAGACACTGCTCATCTGTAGAGGAAATGAAAAATTAAGGTGAATTTTAAATGAGATTTTCTGACTTAAGGGAAGATGAAAAATTAATTCAGAATGTTTCTGTCCTCTTTCCTTTGAACAAAAGTTGATGTCCTTTTATATCATTTTGTAAATAAAATATTCACTTTTCTAATGAATTGAAGAGGTGTGTTTTTATAGGTAAAACTGCAGGGGGTGAGAAACTAAAATATTTTTCTATTCTGCAATTACCTGTAGAAATGCAGTGCTTCAGATTTATAAGCATACCTTTTAAAGATACACTGGGAAATCTACAGAACACAGTGTAATATCTTTTATTAGAAATGCTTCTTCATGCAACAGTACTATTTTTTTTTTGAGATTTCATAGAAGTAATTAATGAGAAATCATAAAAAGATAAAATCAGATGAGCAAATCATACTAGTGTAAAGTAAAATAATTATAAATGAGAGGCTGACAATGAAGAAAAAAGATTGATCAGCAAAGACAGCACAGGCAATATTATAAAAGGATGCAAAATTTAGACAGACATAAACATTAAAAATTAGATTTAAAAAATATAAGTAAAAGACTTGTCAGTCATACAGAATAAAGGAGGGAGGGGAAGAGAAAGCAGAAATCTTGGCAGCCAGGGAGCAAAGATACAGAGAGACCAAAATCAATATAATAAAGAGAGACTGTCTAGCAGGAATGATAAAATAAAAAGAGATTTCTGCATCCGAGATGGGAGAAAAAACTCAGAGCTTAAGGCATTCAAATGGAGGGGGTTCAGACCTATGAGAGTTCTGAAAAGGATGACAAATCAAATAATAGGTCACCTAATTTGTCTTGGTGTATCCAAAAAACTGACATCATAATGGAAAGCCATCACAGAAAAATCCCTACAATTACAAGGTAAAGTTAAAAGATATAGAATTAGAGGCTTGCTATGCTTACTTCAGTGATGCAGAAAGGCAGCAATACAGATTTCTGAGGAAAGAATACCTTAAAAAAATTACAGAAACCAAAATGAGACAAAATATTATGCAGTTTTACCAAAAAGTTCTGGTAAGACTACCCTGACACTTTAACCTAACAAAATAACTGCTTTTCTACACAAGGGGAAGGAAGCTTTTCAATCTGTTTGGATTACAGCACAAATACAACACCACATGGGAAATTATCAGTTATGTCGGAGAAAATGAAGCTCTCATTTCAAATCTGTAATGTTGTTATAAGAAACATACTAAGAGAAAAAAAATAACAGCCCATATTGTCAGTCTAGACATACTTTAATTTATCTGTTTCTTGATGGTTTGCCTTTGTTTGATCCTATTTAATATTTTCATTACTCATCTCAGTGAAAAATCAGGAAGTGTGCTAGTACAGGCCTTAGTCACACAAAGTTGGGAGACAGTATAGAAGGATCTGAATATCATTCAATAAACTAAGCACACTAATAAATTAATTAGGATAATGGCAACAAAGGGATCAGACAAAGACAGCTACCACTAAGTGGAAAGATATTCTCTAGGAACAATAAAAAGATATTACCAATAGCTGGCCAGCAATGGCTATCTGGAATCTATGTCTATCCCACAGCCCCCAATCTATTCAGATCTGCCCTATCTAAATTATTCCAAACTTATAACTATTAAAAAAAATGTTTTTGTGATCTCCTACAGTCAAAATCACACCTTCTTCCCAGAAAATTCATTACAGAGCCTTCTTTTTTCCAACTCCCAAATTTTTGTTTCATGTGTATATTCCTTCTTCCATCATTCAAGTTCCAAGAAAAATGTTGAGTAGTATCTAACATGGACCAGCCCTCTGAAGCCCGCCCCTCCTATACCTTTGTGCAACAAAGATGGATTTCAGCTGGGTGTGATGCAGAAAGGGGCTATTTAGATAAAAAGTAGATGGAGAGTCTACCATATGTGAAAAAAAAAAAAAGGTGAAAATACCTTACGCATAATCTAGCTAAGAATATAAGACTGGAAAAAAGATTTTCACCCATGAGAGGTACTTGCTGCAAATAGCAGCATCAGAGACCAAAAAGACCTCCTGTTTTTAAGATGTTTTAAAGATCATTAATAATGTCTTATTAATGAACTAATATGAAGGTGTTATCTAAAATTACTGGAGCAAAAGCCAATGACACAAGAGGACAACTCTGCTCCTGGAAAGGGGTTCTCTGACAACTTGTTAAAAAACCAGTTCTAGGACCTGACCCCAGCTCAGCCAGTTGCAGCAGAAAAAACATGTTACAAGAGGACACCCCAAAAAGATACATAAAGCACAAAGTGATTTGACTGCAAGGTTCTAGCAGATCTCTACATAACATGCAAATTTGAAATTCTTTAAAAGTGACTCTGTTGAAGTCTATATTCTCTTACACAGCAAAGCCCTTTTCACCGCTAGTTTTTAAGTTCTCCAAAGGTTAGGTGAACTAGACCAATTCAAAAAAAAAAGGCACCAGAATTTTTTTAACATGAACAAAATAGAATAGTTTTCCTAGTTTTGCTCTTGCACACAGCTGGAAATTTTCCCCTGAAGTTTTTCAAGTGAATTCCAGCTTGAGGCAGACACAATGCATCAAAGGTTATAGCATAAGAGGTATGCTTGGCAAACACATGTGCAGCTGAAAAGAGGCCTCTATATGTCTTTGTATAGTCAGATGGAGGGATGTGCTGTGGAAGAACAGTAACAGGTATCACTGCCATCTTGCCTGTGATGCCAAAAATATGGTTCCTAGGACAAAAGTCTTGCAGTATTAACAGATGGTGAAAAAAAAAATGAAATTACTGCAACTAATGTGTTTTTGAGGAGGCACAGGAGATACCAGATAATGTTGAATTTATTGCATTTCAAGTAAATAAAGAAGAGTCCAACTGGACATTTAGCTCTTCCATAATTAACAGGACAGCAAGTATCAAACCAGGCATAGCACAGATAAGTCCTTCCTGATTACATCTAACGATGTGGGAATTTTTAAGCTCTGAATTCAAAGCACCATACAGAAGTGTATGGTGGTTAAAGACTTTGCTACTGGTTGTTTTGAAAGATAAGAATCTCAAGAATAAGCCTAGTACTGATGTGGAGCAATGCATGCAGGAATCTGACCCAGAAGCATTTGCTTTTTGGGGATGTTGCCAATTCATCCCAGGGCAAATTTTAAGTTAAGCAGTCTTTTGTTGTGGTCATGAAAGAAAATGAGTAGTTCGGTTATTCACAGTGATAACACAATGCTTTTGTCACGGTTCTTGTCAATTTGGCTGTAGCTCTCTAGATTAGCTCAGTAGTATTAACTTAGTCTCCATCCTACCAGGGTCAGAATCTGTTAACTTCAGATGCTTCATGCTGTCTGTCACATAAGATCTGAGGGGAGCACATAAATAGAATAAGGGCTTTACCTATGACTCTCAAAGTGGAAAGCTCTCAGCTAATGACATTTTCTCAGTAGTGTTAAGAGGCTAAGAGTGCTCCACATTGCTTTGAGACAAGTGTGTAATTTGTCGGCTAGATCGTCTGTTGGAGTCATGCTTTAGATTATTTGAAGATTTAGAGTGATTAAGTTATATTTTTGTGATATAAAGAAACTTATCAGTAATCATAGAGTGAATAAGGTCAAATTGTAAATTCAGACTTTGATTTTTAATTTCTTTTCATTGAGTTTCAATACAGAACCTTTTGTAATCTAATCTGCATATGTTAAATAGTGTAATTATAAACCAATCCTTTATTCCATGAGTTCAAATGCAAATATTGGCTCTTTCCTCAGTGCAGGGATTGGTTTGTGCAAGTGGAATTGCAGTTTAGCTGAAGCTACTATGCCCTTTCTATTTTGCTTAAATGAATGTAATTATTATCTGGCTAATTAGCTGCAGAATAACTTGTTCAGTGATTCATTAACTGGGAAATTTCTTTCTGGATATAGAAGAATATCTGAACATCCACCTACTTGTAGCACAAAATACCGATTAGAAACAGATCTTGTTATCTGATGAGAGAGTAATGATTTCTTTTAGAAATGTCTTTTGTAAGAAAACTCATGAGTCGGTAGAAATGAGTCTATTGTAAGGACTGTGAATTACTTGTCACCCTTGGAAAAGGCAGCTAGTGCTACAGTAGGAACAGAACACAGAGAAAAGGGCACCTTCACAGTTAATGTCTGATGCTGTCCCCTTTCCATAAACCTGTCTTTCACTTTCCAGCACTGCCCTCTGTTTTACAGTCTCTAATGGTGTTACATATTCAAGAAAGGAAGTTATGTGGGAAGAGTATTTTCACAGTTACTAAACACAGTCCCAAGCACTGACGTACAGTCAACCCTCAGCATGAAATTATACAAATGAGTCAATAAACTTTAAATCATCTTC
This sequence comes from Hafferia zeledoni, assembly GCA_035583235.1. Classification (NCBI taxonomy): domain Eukaryota; kingdom Metazoa; phylum Chordata; class Aves; order Passeriformes; family Thamnophilidae; genus Hafferia; species Hafferia zeledoni. The sequence goes on from JAWWEV010000115.1 coordinate 35,634,045, forward strand.
TCCAGAAGCGACAGCGAGAAGTCCAGAGCATTGTCATTGCAACAAAGAAGCAGAATAGCAGTGGCTGTTTTAAAATGACTGTAGCTAATCGAGGAGATACACACACCCCCACCCCCACACCCCACACACACACCCCTTCTCCAAACACACCCAGTTTCTTTTGCTTTCCAAAGCTACTTTTGCCATTCCTATTGTGCTTTGCTATAAATTAAATATTTGCTACTGCAAAGTCTCAGTACAAATAAACATGGAGGCAAACCTGATAAACACTCAACAACGATCTGTGCAAAGCTATGGAAAACCTTACATTTTTCACTGCCTGTAAACAAAATAATTTTCATGTTAGAGCATTTCTTATTTCTTTGTAATCAAGAGTTCTGATTTCATAACCTTTTGTGCACAAAACAATTACCGTCAATTTTGAGTTAAAACTAATCCTGGTGTGAATATCCAGGAAATAGATTGGAATGCTAACAGGAATGCTAAGGTCACAATTTAGTGACCATTTAAGGTCATTAAATGATACAAAGCTTCCTACAATCCTAAATATTTTTTCACATTTGCACTTAGGTCCTCTAGACCTTTCTAAAGCTTCCCTAGAATTTGGATTTAGAGTTCAAAGACGTTATCTACAAACTATTGCTCAAAGTTGCTTTGAATGTGGAAGGAGATGACATTTCAGGTAAAAAAAAAAAAAGTAATCACAAGTTGACATATGGGCAAAATCTAAATAAAAAAGAAAATATTGAGAAGGTAATCCTATGACTTTCAATATCATTGAAACCAATTAGGTAGTTGGCAGAACAGGTTGTTCCTTTACTGGAACAGTGTAGGAACACTTGGGGACTATGATAAATGCCCTGAAACCTAGACTGTGGCTTAATGTCTGAAATCTGTGGTCTTCTCAATATGAGGTAATTACCTTTTTTTTTTTTTTTTGTCTGTGCGGCACTGTGAAAAGATGTTGGCAGGTCAAAAAAGAATCAATAATTTGATCAATACTTTTTTAAGATGGTCGTTGAGCAAGTGCCAGTGATTATTCCTTATTCTTGCAATATCCGAAATTTAAATCCATTTGTAAATCAAGCTGAAGTCCATAATATTAGTAAAAATGATCAAAAGCCTTCTTTTGCCAAGCCTTGACTCAAAGGATTGCTTGATTATTCAATTCAGGTCCAGCCTGTTCATGATTATTTACTATTTTACCATTAACCAGTTTATCTTATTCAAGGCAAATATGTCTGTGTATCTGTGAGGTACCCAAGTAAACAGACCAACAATTACAAATGGGATCTCCAAGAACTGCATACAGAATATTGAGCAGCAAGCTATGTTTGAACCCACATGGACCAAATTTAATGCAATAGTCTGGAGAAGAGACAGATATTCACAGCTATAATTAAACTGGAAGGTCACATCCTTCCTTTGAAAGCATTTTGTTAACATTAACAAAGTTTTCAGTATCTTCATATGTCCAGTTTAGCAGATCAAACAGCAATGATTCTGGGGGATTAGATGGCATAAGTCCATACATTTTAAGAACAGTTTTGTAGTTAAGGCATGGGACTACAGCTCAATAAGCCTGAAATTTCTCCCGACTCCTGCTACAGACTCACCTTGAGACTGTTGCTAATGACCTGCTCTCAAGGCCTGAGATTTTTCCCAATAGAATGGTATTTATCTCCTCAATAGATGTATTGTACATCTTATCTTTAACAACATTGTCAAATCCCAATATAAAAATATCATGACCTATTTAACACATCAAGTGATGAGATTGAAAAAAATACTGTTGGGGGAGGGTCTTTTTCTTTGCTCTTATGTTTTAAATATAGAGTGTTTATATTTTCCAGGTCTTCTCTGGAACAGGGAAAACAAGGTTATATTTTTAAATAGCATCTTTCTCCTGCATTCTTGGGTATCTGAAAAAAATAACAGCAAACCTTTTCACAAATCCACATATCCCCAAAACCTCCACAGCAATGAATAACTTTCTATTACCAAATAGATCAAATAGAATAGTAAGCTGTGTTGGTACACCAAAGTACCAACACAAATAAATTATTGGGAAGACAATGCACTGCTAGTAATGCTTAATTTGATAATCTTCCAAATCTCTGTAGTGAGCTTTGGTTCAAGTACTTAGAGTGACCTGAGCAGTACTTGCTCCTTCAAATTAGAATACCTAATATATTCTTCCTGCCAGGAAAGCAGTTGGGCCTCAAGTTTCTCTCTTTTCTTTACATTTCTTCTTAGCCATCAGCATCCTTAAAGTAGAAACAGTCTCCCATGGAAGCTTCCACTCTTTCATCCAGAGCATGTCCACAAAATATGGTTTTCCTCACAAAAACGCAATGTATTACTGGATAGAAAAATAGATCTTTTCATTAGGAAACACTTCAAGAGTGCACTAGTCACAGATTCAAGGTAAATCTTTAAGTTAATATTCTTATTAGATGATAGACTGCACTACATTAAAAGGAAAGTTGTATTAACACACATTTGAGTATATTACCAATAGCACTAAACACTGTGATGTGTTATTAAGCACTAACAATATTTATCTTGAAGTCATTGCAGGCCAGTCATGCATCTTTGGAAACCTCCCACAACTTCAAGATCAACATGCTGGCTTATGGCTTAAGTTAGCTTCTTACTGGGGGGGAAGGAGGGGGGGGGGGGGGGCAACCGGAATTGCAAGGAAAAGACAGTTGGATTCTCCCCAAGATCTCAGTAGAGACATCGAGGTTGCTACCATGAATAAGTACACTATATGAGACAGAACTATTCACTGCCGAGGACTTTCATTTCTCTTTCCAAACACTACCCAGTTACTTCAGAACATATTTCTTTGACATTCATTTTAGCCAATTACTGCCTCTGGAGTCATTCTGAAAATTAGGCATATTTAACATATTCCACGATCTAAAAGCATGTGGGTTTTGCTTAGAATATGTTCAAGATCCTTGCAGAAAAAAAAAAAGCAAAACAAATGTGTCTCCACTCCTGGGCTTCTTTTGTTTTTCTCTTTTGATGGTGTTTAAAAACAAAAGGTTTCGTTCACAGAGCACAGCAAAAACTCAAGTCATTTTAAACTAGCTAATTTATCCAGTTTACATTTTTTTTCCTTGCTTTAATTTTGTTCTGCAGGTGCTCAGTTCATTATTCTATGATCATTTGCATTTGTATGAGGAGAATATTTTAGTCTTTTCTTTTACATCTTGTGATCTTTCTTGCAGGCTTCTGGTCTTCTTTCATCTCCTTCACTCTCTTATCCAAAGTGCTAATCTCAGCTGTAACTGTCTCAACCCTTTTGTCCAGACAGATCATTGAAGTTTGTAATTTATCACATCCTTATTGTAACTGCAAGAGCAGTTCTAAACAGAACAAGCCTTATCTCATAGATAGGTACTTTGTCACCTTGTGGCTGCAAAGCATTCAGAAATTACATTTAGAACATTAGCTGCAGATGACATTGAGGGGATTCTGAAGAAATACATTTTCTACTTTATTTACTGTTATTCCTTAATACTAAAATGCCCAAACAACTTGGCAGTGATTGCACTACATTTTTTTAATAAGGAGACATCCTCTATGTCAGGTTTCATATTTTCCTGGACAGATTTTTATGGGTTTGGAGTTGATCCAAAAGCCGGCTTCTCTGATGAACATGCCTTGCCCCATTAAGCTTCAGTATTAACACCACTCCCCCTGCATGACCATTGTTTCTCCTATATGTGGCTGTGGGAAAGTTAGACTTCTCACTAATACCATGAGTTTGTGGTTTCTTCGTAGCTATTTTGCTGCAATCCATGTCTAATCACAGTATACCCAAGAAGCTTAGTGGTGTGTTGTAGCAGACTGCAAATTAGCTCACTTTTCCATTAAAATACTCTTAGTTTATTCTTTTCTGTGTGGTTATAAAATTGACTGGCTGAACACTTGAGCACTTGTGTGTTTTGTCTAAATGATTGATATTTAAATGGCTTAATTGCATTCATTCCACCTTTTTATAGTTGAGCAAATGTTTATTGCATATTTATTTTTTAAGATGCAATGGGAGCAAATTAATTTGGAAGTCAGGGAAGAATTTTATTAATATGTGTCAAGCTGGTTTGAATTTCAGAATGAATCTCATTTCTTGAATATGCATTGTGACAGAATAAGTTTATAAGATCTTCATAGCCCTATGAAAGCACCAAACAGTCTAGCTGGTTTTGCTAGCAAAGTCTGTAGCTAGTATTGAGGCTATGAGGGTAAACCTTGTGCTGCTGCTGAAGAAATATAGAGGCACTGGCAGTCTTCCCTGTAGGCAATGTTAAAATCAAATTGGTTTTCCCCAGTGACTCAACAAGGTGCAGGCATTCAAACCTTCTCTTTCTCCACAATGGTAAACAAGAATTTGAAGCACTTTGACTTACTTACTTGCTAAGTGGAAGCAGAAAATCAAGCTGTTTTGTATGAATACTACTTCTGATTAATTTAATCTTCATATTGGTTAGTGAACTACCATGAAATGACCCTAATTTTCTACAGACATCCATGATTTATAAGGAATGGCTGAAAAATCTGACGAGTAATGTTTCTGTTCCGGATAGAAATTAGACCTTGTTTGATATTTATGATATATAGTTCCTTATGTCATAAGGTGTTTTCCTTGCATTTTTAATTCAGATTTTTCCTTTCCAAGTGGATACATAGAAGAACACTGTTAACAGAAATCATGACTAATTATCTCATTTTCAGTTCAGTCTCATAATTCCTCACAATTAAAGTCCTAAAAAATATTATTTGTGTTTGATTCCATATATACCTTGCAAAACTTTCAAAAAGCCTATTCTTATATAGAAAACAGTTCTAGAATAGATTTAGTTTTAGACTTGAAACACCAATATGTAAAGAGACAGTAAATGCCATTTTCAGACAAAAAGCTGTGTTTGAATTATACACTTAAGAGATACTCTATACTCCTATGGTAATAGATGCTAAGTATCACAGAATTACAGAATCTCAGAATGGGTGAGGTACAGTACCACAATGGGTCATCTGGTCCCATCTCCCTGCTCAAGCAGGGTCAGCCCAGAGCACATGGCACAGGATGGTATCCAGGCAGTTCTGGAGTAGCTCCAGTAAGGGAGATTCCACAACCTCTTTGTACAGTGTGTTTCAGTATATGGTCATCTGCATAGGAAATAAGTTCTTTCTCATGAAGTGGGTTTCAATTAAGAAAAACTAAATCCTTTTTGAAATATCTTTCTTTTGTTTCTTCTGTGAAAGCAAGAAACCAGGGAAGAGTTTGTACCTGCTAAATATTTGTCTAACTTTTCTTAAAATAATAACTATTCTGGGAAGAAGAATCTGACTTCTTCTTTTACAATTAATATTTCACAAAGGTCTGTTCTTCCTCTAGGCCATGTGATCCATTGATTTATGTGGTGACTGCACAAGCATCTAGTTAATGCTACTATGTCAAGGTAAGCCCCTATTATTTTTTTCTTCTTTCTTCTTCACAATTGTATCTTTAGTAGTTTCTTTTCAACATGAACTTATTAATTATTGTCAACTGGACAAATAAATTGGAGGAGAGTAGTATTGACTCTATCTGGTGCTTATATCTCAAAATCAATAGTATGAGATGGAAGAGGAAAGACATTTGTTTCAGCTTATCTTACAGACCTTGCCTGCTCAAACTGCATGTAGTAGCAGATCATAGAGAGAAGGGAAAAAACTAAGGTGAAAGGCAAAACTGCAATAGAGGTAATGACAGAGGCAAACTGTGCATGCAGCTGAAAAAACCGATTTCAGGAAAGCTGAAAAACAGTTTACAGGTAAAGCAATTTCTTTGCACTTTAAAATCAGCTATAGGCCTGCCTTGTAAGTTAAGTCAATGTCATCCTTGACAGCTTACACCAAAATTATGAAGAAACTACCTTGCCTATATGCATCATGCAGGGGTACCCACCTCATCTTAGTGTGTGCATGGTTTCTCAGTTGCACTAAACTAGACTCACACACTTTGTTTTCCTTCCAAGACAAATATATATGTTCAAGATACATAATCTCCACCATAACTCACACTTACCATTGCACAAACCAAACCCACAAAGTTGCTTTGACAAATACTAGTGCTCTTCTTTTCACAGATAATTTTAATTTAATGTTACCAGAATTTCAAATCTACTCTGTGGAAAAATCCTGAAAAATACTACCATAGTTCTCTCATGTTAAGGAAACTGCATAGATTGTCTACTACATGGAAAACCTATTTTACGCAAAACCATTTATGAAGTCTCTGCCACCATCTTTACCGCTTGCAGCTTTTATCTAGTATTTCTGGCTCTAGTCTGATCTTTTCATTTATTATATCTATCTTTCTCTCCCTATTTTGCTGGATACCTATATATGTGCAATCCACCTTGCTGTTTTTAGTTGCCAATCCACATGTATTTATCTTGGTATCAGATGAAGAGTCTGCTTTGCTATTAACTTTTTAAGATATCATTTTCCCTGTCTTTTGGGTGTTGTTCTTTTTTCACATGTCCCCTATGTGAATAAGATGGGACAGTTTTATTTCAGCTGTAATATTAGCACCAAACTGCCTAAAATACTTATATGCAGACTATTATTCAAAATATCTACTATCCAATACAATGTTTAGGAATAGCAACAATACAGGGGCTAAAGAAGGGTGTTGATGTGAAAAGAGAACTAATAAGTAGGGCAACTAAAATGGAGACAGGTTTTTTTGCAGCTCATGTGTCTTTAGTCTAAGATGGCATTTGACTTCTTCCAAGTTCCTGGATACAAAGTGTGTTCTCCAGATCTGAAGGCTTCTGGATTATCACTTCACCAAATGAAGCAGTGCTGCAGTAGAGGTGAAGCGATCTGTGTCTAGCTCATAATCAATCATCCTTTCTTTGTGGAGGTAACCCCCTGTAATGCTAACACCAGCACCCCAAAAACCTTGCACTACGGTGGGAACAGAGTGCCATGCTGTGCACTTCCTAATCTGGGAAGGTCTGCATAAATATGCAATCAAAAGATACCGGTGAAATTCTGTTATTAGAAAGTGATCTGCACTAAAATTTCACAGAATTTCATAAAATATTCTGAGTTGAAAGGCACCCAAAAGGATCATTGAGTCCATCTCTTAAGTGAAAGGCCCATACAGGCATCAAGACCACAACCTTGGAGTTATTAGCACCATGCTCTAATGTGAACTGTTATTACATCGTATTTGATCTGCGGAATTGAAGGGGAAAATAATTATATTCTGAAAGGGAGAGGATTTTGACCAACAATAACTTTTTATCAAACTATAACAAGCAACACTATGTAGTCAACATAATGTTGACCTCATAAGAGAGACCGAGGCAGAAAAGTTCATGATAGCACCTTCTAGTTCAGGTGCAAGATGCTGCTACACTGGCATTATCTGCTTCTGGTCTTCCACCAGCTGGTCTGGTCCCTGGATGGCCTGGCAGCTTCCCACCTGAGTCCCTGGGGACAAGCACATTTCCTGAGAAAAAACACAGGTCCCAGACTGTTTGTTCCTAAGGTGCAAGGATAAGGAACACACAGGTATACTGGTGCCTAACAATACACAGAAGTGAGGATAGTCAACTCCTGCAGAAGTCATCCTAGATGCAGAAATCAACCTAGATCCACCTTTAAGCATCCTAGATGCCTTTGTAAATCTAGTATGAACCAACATTGTTCCAATTCAGCTTGCACCAGAGAGCAGAGCTGATATTTTCCAGCTCCTTTTGCAAGCAATGGATAAAAGTACGATTTTACAATTTATTTAGTAGTGTGTTTTTGGATTTCAGAAGACTGCAAAAAGTTCTTCAGCAGTTTGTACCTATATTTAACTTACCATTTAAATAAAGATCCTATAAATGTTGTTGCATTCCTTCCTTTCTTTTTCTTCACCTGAAGCAGGATCACTTCAACACTGTATGAGTAGAAGCTAATGAAATTAATTTATTGTTTCTGCTGTCTTTTTTTTTTTTTATGGGAACGCAAACTTAAGCTAAATGACAAATTGACTGAATTAATTAATATTTTGCAGTCAAGTCTGGTTTGCCTGGCATGCTTACCTTTCAGCTGCTTCCAGTAGCTTGACAAAAGGAAAATGTAAATATTTAGCAGCCCTGTTGCACAAACAAACCCTTCACCTGCTTTGTCATGCTTCATGTACCCAGATGATTCCATGTGGTTAAAAAAAGAATTATTACACAAGAAAATGGATTGATACAAGCACTGCAGTAGTTTTAGTTGATTTTTCAGCTCTGTTTGTATTGGATATGAGATTAGGAGTAAGATCCAAGCACTGAGACATGAACAAAGAAGTCTGGCTCACATTCTTAAATTCCCTCCTTTCATCATCTGCACATTGTCCAGAGCAATCAGGAGTACCTATACAGTGCACTACATCACTGTACTTACAGAACAGCTACCTGAGTTTGTTTCAGACTGGGAGCAATTCAGGCCCATCAGCACATGTCTCTTGAGATAATCGGCCACATTACGAGACAAGGCTCATTAGCCAAAGTGCAACTACCTTACAGAGCTGCTGTTATTCCTCTGAGACATAAAGTAATACTTCCAAAACTTCAGTGGAATAGAAGGGGGACAGCCCACAGACCTGGTTAGCTATTAAAATATAATACAGCTGGCATATAACTTCCATATTGTCCTCTGAAGAACTATTAGGGTAAGGATTGTTGAACTGATGTTATAGATTTGGTATACTTACAGATGTCTAAAATCTGATTGAATAAAGCCAGGAGCAATCTGCTTTATCTTTGATGGTAGCCCAGTCTTGAGCCAGAGGCTGGTGATTCCTGAGATCCCTCCCAACCTAAGTTTTTTATGATATTTTGATTCCTGACACTTATCCCCCCTGTTTTACCACAACAGTTCCCAAATCCTTCCCATAAGCAAAAGGCCACTGGGGTCTGTGCTCTGAATCAGATCGGATCAGATCAGATATGTCATCTAATTTCCGAAGACCCCCAAGGGTGTAGATGCATCCCTAGAAAGCAGTTGTGCTGGTATATACAGTACAATGAGCCAGGAGGCAGAAGAGGAGTGAAGGAGTAAGAAAGGCATAGGAACATCATAAGTTTGGAAAATCTTAAAGCTGATATTGCTTCCAGTGACAACACATTGTCAAACCACAGCTGATACTCTCCTGGGAGCTATCTTCGTGACTTTAACTCGATCTAAAGTTGAGTGTTCAGTAAAGTAGGGCACATGAAAAAGTCTCAGCTCAAATTTTTATTTGAAAAATGCTTTTCAAAAGTAGTACCAGTGGTGCTCAAGGCTTTTGTTCAAACTTTAAACCAAAGGTTCTAAAATGGATTAAAGGGGGCATCCAAACACAAGCTTAGATTTCCAGTGACAGGGGAAGAGACCATTCTTTTCTTACACAGTTAAGTCCTCATTCATGACTGAGGCTATAAAGTGCCCCAGCAACAAGAATAGTAACAGTAAAACTTTGGTAACACTTACAATAATTTTTATGATCGTGTGTTCATTTGCAAGGATTTCCTGTCCCAAATTCCCTTAAGCCAGACTGACTGCCTTAAGAACTGCTCTTGTCTCTGTCCCACTGGCATTTAATGCTCTTATTCTGTTGCCTTACACAGGAATGGGAGGCTGTGGTCCATCAAGGTTCCTGAAGAATGAAGATGCATACACACAGCATGGATTCTCTCCTGCTCTTGAGTAAGGAAAAATGGCATATTCCCAGGCATTCATCACTACTGCAAGTGAGGGGAAGAGGCAAGAAGGGGAGCATGCCCTCAAAGAAGCAGTAAGGGAATGTTTCTAATGGCAGAAATGGAAACTGGGCAGTTTTCTCCAATTTGTTTTAAATGAAAGACAAACACATAGTTGCTTCCTGTAATACCTTGCACATAACAAGCACCCTTTTCAGAGATGCAATTAAGCATAACTGGATGCACATGACCTCTCTCAAAGGACAGAATGGAGGGTGGAAAAGTGGAGATAAAGGCCAAGAAGTATGATTGCTAATAGTGGACCCAGTAATAGAGCTACATTTTGGTACCAATGTTCTAAAACAAGCAGGATCATTCAGATCAGAACCACTGTCTTTTTTCCATTTCCAAATGAATATTTGTTCATTTAAGCATTTCTTTTTCTTCTTTTTTTTTTTTTTTTTACAGTAGAGATAAAAAAGCACTGTTTTAAAATTAAGGATGCAAAATCTTCTTCAGAGTTAAGCAGTTTTAAATAGATTATGAGAAATATACATATATATATATAGTCTTGAGTAAGTTTGTAGAGAAATAGCAATTGCAGAAAACACCCTCTTGTGTTCCACATATACTTTATTGCCACACAAAATCCTGCCCACTCAAAGAGATGGACTTTTGATTCCTCTTTTCCTGTCCTCTGCTCTAGATTCAAGCATGGAGGGGTTGGACTGATGTACGCAGGATAATGGAGGGGCATGCACCCTCAGTGGCATTCTGTCAGCTGAGCTAAGTTATCCTTTGCCATTGACCTGCATTCTGTAGGTGTCAATGGGTCTGCTGATGCTTGCAAAATGAACGGCTCTGTGTTTCTCAGTACATGTGATTGTGTCTACCATTACCAGACATGACACTCACTAGCCTTCAGCAACCTAAGTGACCTTCTAATAAGAACAGCTGTGCACAAGCCTTTGAAAATTCTGCAGGAGGCATGACTGGGCCTACAGTCATTAACAATGCAGAAAGTGGGAGGTGGGAAGTAGCTTCAGTCATTGCCAGGTGGGAAGAAAAAGAATCTTGGAGGGCAACACTCAAGAAATCTGAAGGAATGCACATGGGAGACAACAGCAGTGATATCTACAGGCAATCATTTACACATCAAAACTTACATACCCTACAGTCCCTTGCTGCTCCAGGAGCTCATTTTAAATCTCCAAATTCCTTTTCCACCTCTGATCCTGAACCTCACAGCACTGCCAGTCAACTGCACTGCCATTCAAACCATAGGCATAAAAGCAGAAGGAACTACAGGTGTGACATAGCTGATAAAGCTGGAGATGCTCAAGAGCTTGTGGGTAGTAAGGAAGCTCAAAGCCAAGAAGGTCTTTAATCGGTTGAAAAGATGAAGATTGTGGACTGGCAAGAACTTCAAATGAATTGGAGCCAGGCCTGAAGAACAGGATAACAAAGGGCACAAAATTATGATATTTGGGCAGACAAGCTGACAAGCAAGAGAGGATGGAGAAAGCAGAAGCATAAATACCTTCAATGGATGAGATGAGGAGTTCAAGGGAGAGAAAGAGATGAGGGGGCAAAAACTGGGAGCAGGCAGTGTGTTTCTATGGACAGCACCAAAGAGTCTTTCTAGGACTGGAACTAGGAGGATCAGCAAGCTGTGGCTTCCTTGTGTACTAGTGGTCAAGGGACTGGGCACTGGAGGTGATGCTGCCACCAAATCTCTTACAAGCCCTCTGCCACTTGTGTGATTTCTCATGCCCCCAAAGATACAAGTGTAGAAAATTTGTTCTGTTTACATAATCACGCGTGCTGAGTAAACACATTTTGGGGACAGATGCTAATAAAACAATGTTTTCAATGTTACAGTAAGAAATCAAAACTTTAAAACAACAAACATAAATTCAGTAAAGCAGTTACTTTTGGAAAGCAGAAAATATTTTTTTTATTTTTATCCTGCAAATACACTGGATTTGGATTTTCTTATTTAAAAGATATATATTGAATTTTCATATTTGCTATTTTCTTTTCCAACCAGCATTTAGTAATGAAAAAGCCTACATGAAGGCTGATGATTACTATCTGTTTAGGAGTTGGCATTCTAGCTGATAACTGGCTGAGAAACAAAAATTGCTTTGGTAATTAGCATTTTAATCATTTTGGCAACAGATACATTAGCTAACTCTTGACCTAAATGGTAAACTACAATAAAATACAGTATCATATAACATTTAAATTTACTACAGTTTAAAAATATTGCTTCTGATCCAGGGTCTATCCTTGTGGGCTATTTAAATTTTTAAAGATACAGTATTTCAGATAGAAAACTTTGCTCTGAAAATAGTCCATCTGCTTAAATTTTAACAGGCTTTCAACATCAGACAGGGCACACAGAAGCTGAGGTAAAGGGAGTATCTTTTTCTGATATCTTTTTCTGATATCTTTCACAGTAGGAGCATAGATATTCAGGAGCAAAGTGGAGCTGAAGATACTTTACACCTGTCCACACTTACCCATTGCAAATATTCCAGTTCCATTCCTGATATTTATCTTCAGAGCTTACATGGAAAGAGTAGAGATTTTTATTGCCTTTTCAACAGACTTTGAAATTAAATAATAGTTAAGGTTATACAATACAGGTTTTATACAATCTCTTTTGCTGTATCTTTAACTGTATTTCCAAGCAAAGGTACCATAAGCTTATAGGATTTCAGATTTCTCACAGAAGTTTAGATATGGTACAAATGTGTTCATTGTGACAACTCTACAAGTATTTCTACCATATTTTACCCAGAAGACTACTTTTTGTTGTTTTTTTAGCTTTGTTTGAAGAATAGCCTATCTAAAGAGCTCTCACTTAAACCTACTTGTTTTACCATGATCTGTGAGTACATCAAACTGTACATTATCAGAATAAATGAAATATTTTCTCTTAAATCTTAATTCAGAAACCATGTAGATAGGAAGAAATAACTTCATTTTTTTCTGCAAATTTAGGGAGATTTAAACAATTAATTATCACTGTTGAGCTATTTTCGGTACAGTAGTAAAAAAAAAATTGAGATCTTGAAACATAGTTTTTGTTTCTGTAACAAACAAAACAAAAATAAACTAAAACAAAAGCTTTTCATAAGTTAAAGAAATAATAAGAGTAGCTATCTTTCTTTTATCGATAGGATTTGTTTCATCTTTTCAAATGCCACAACTTTTTTTCTGTGTGTAAAATGAGATATTAATTTAAATGCTTACATGTCTTACCCAGATTCTAAGCTTCACAGAGTCTTCCCTGGTGATTCAAAAGCTAAGTTTTATTCTGTAATGAACTGCACCAAAGATTCTTTTGCCAATCATTTCAATCCCTGCAGGAGAATCACAAGTTAACAGGAGTTCTAACTTCAAAGGTAAAATGTACATATTTTCTCTAGTCTCTGTACACAAATGGGAATATGAACATATTTATTCTATGAGGTCCTAATTCCTTTCAAACAAGACTGAACTAGATAGCTGCAAATCATCTTCTAATGCCCCCACAAGACCTGACAGAGGACACGGTCATAAAGGCAGAAGTTTGAGTGAGCTGTGATACCTAAGGAAGTAGCTGGTAGAATAAATGGCAGTCTTTATAAGTTAACAAGGTCGAGCTATTAGCAAAAGACAAAGGCAAAACTAATATTCATTCTTCAGGGGAGGATAGCAGCTGTGACCATTCAAACTACCTGACTTGATAAAATTGCCTCCAGAAACAGAGTCCCTACAAAACACTTGCAGAACATGATTAGAAGTATTCAGGGAAAATAAATAGGCTTTTGTTACATTTATACATAAATTACTACTTTTATTTAACATTATGGTTTCAGAACTACATGACAATGGCAATATTATATGAAGTGTCAAAAACTAGTGACATTTCACAGATTTACAGTAGGTCCATGAAACATTGGAATGCACCTGCAATTGCAGTAGATAAATTTACTAGTACATTTGCATTTCTTCCCTTTCTAAGTATAGCTAATATGACAAATACTTCAGGAAAGTTGTGAGCTCTGTTTAATGTTTTGACTGAAAGGAATCTTCTGCCACAATCTTGCCCTTCATAATCTCCAGCCACAAGACAAAGTTAAAACACGACTGCTAATACTGCTACTGCTACTGCTAATGCTGATATACAGGTCCATGATTTAAGAGAAATGTTTGACAGGGCTTGATAAAAGGACAACTCTGAAACACTCATTGTATGGCAAGCACTTTGTATTGGATTTACACAGTCCATGATTTAAGAGAAATGTTTGACAGGGCTTGATAAAAGGACAACTCTGAAACACTCATTGTATGGCAAGCACTTTGTATTGGATTTACACAGCAAGATTTCAGTAGCAGTGGAGCTACAGGGGCAGCTTCTCTGAGAAGCCACTAGAAAATTTCCCTGTGTCCAATGGAGTTAATGCCAGCTGGTTCCAAGATGAAACTGTTGCTGACCAAGTCTGGGCCCATCAGCAATGGTGGTAGTGCCTCTGGGATAATTGATTTAATAAGAAAAAAAGTAATTTTTCAGAAGGAAGTTGCAGCCAGAGAAGAGAGGAGTGAGAATATGTGAGAGAAATATCCCTGCAAACACCAAGATCAGTGAAGAAGGAGGAGGAAACGCTTCAGGTGCTGGAGCAGAGATCGTCCTGCAGTCCATGGTGCAGAGCATGGTGAGGCAGACTGTCCCCCTGTAGCCCATGGAGGTTCATGGAGGAGCAGATATTCACCTGCAGTGCATGGAGGACACCATACTGGAGCAGATGGATCCCCAAAGGAGGCTGTGACCCCATGGGAAGTCCATGGTGGAGCAGACTCCTGGCAGGACCCGTGGACCCTTATAGAGAGGTTCCCATGCTGCAGCAGCTTTGCTGATCTCATGCAGGGGCAATCTGTTTCTGAAGAGCTGCACCTCCCTCTAAAGGACTCATGACAGAGAAGTTTCTAGAGAACTGTCTCTCATGGAAGGATCCCATGTTGGAGCAGGGGAAGAATGTGAGCAGTTTTACCCCTGATAAGGAAGAAGAGGCAGAAAGAATGTATGATAAGTATGTGATAAAGCCCATTCCCTATCACCCTGTGCTGCTCAGGGTGAGAAGGTAGAGAAATAAGGAAGTAAGAGAGTTAGCCCAGGAAGGAGGGAAGGGTGGGTGGAAAGTGTTGATTTGGTTTTACTTCTCGTTGTCCTACTCTGATTTGATGGTTAATAAATTCAGTTAATTTCTCCAAGTCGAGTCTACTTTGGCCATTGGTAAGCAATCCCTTGCTGCCCTTATCTCAACCTATGAGCTTTTTGTTATATTTTGTCTTCCTAGTCCAGTTGAGAAGGGGAGTGACAGTGTGGCTTTGGTGGGCACCTGGGATCCAGCCACAGCCAAACCACCACAAAACTACTTGAGCCTACAACCAGTGAAGACAGTGCTTCGGGTTTTATGAGTCCACTATTATTTTTTAATGAAAAAAATGCGGTGGTTCTGTCCTCCTTCT
>JAWWEV010000115.1:35649389-35713843 GCA_035583235.1 Hafferia zeledoni
TGAAGACAGTGCTTCGGGTTTTATGAGTCCACTATTATTTTTTAATGAAAAAAATGCGGTGGTTCTGTCCTCCTTCTACATTTATTCATCGTTCCATCTAGATTTATGTAATATATGGAAGTTGGCAGCTAAAATAATTAACTAGTGACCTCCAGAGATCTACTGCACATTTTAGGAGCATGTAGCAATACTCTACATATTCAACAGGTTCCTGTTCTGGCAGAAATTTTCCATGAGGGACTGAGTTAACAGCCAGTAACACACAACTCAGTTCTTTGCTTAGTGCATTGTAAAGGGCTACATCTTCCTCCTTGCTATGGGTAAATCCAAAATAATTAAAATGAATAGTCTTCTGAGTCTCTTATCTATTCAATACAGCCTATGGAATTTTTATATTGATTTTCATCCCTAAAAATCTTTGTGATGACCATCTAATTGCTATCTCACCACTCCTCCTCCAAATGCTCCATTAAGTAATAACAACTTAGGAAAACCTATGCAGTTTGTATTGCCAAAGGCCAAAAGTCATCCAAAGATAAGAATTGGAAATAACTGTAGCTAATAATACATACTGGCACAATACTTATCAGAAAGGGTGCAGAAGGAAAAAAAAATATTAAAATAGAAAGATAGCTATCATTATGTAGCAAGATCCAGTGGCATAGAGCAATCAGCCTCCTTCTGAATGCAAACTAAAATAGAGACAAACATTGCTACCCTCACCTAGCTAGATTTAAAGGACATATTCCCTGTCATGTGCAGAAATATCCAGAGCTAGAACAATGCCACTGGAGAAGAGGCTGGAGGAAAGTTACTGTGTCTGGTTGTTACAGATTCTATTTGACCTATTCTTTCAATGGCTTTGAAGTTCCTGCCCACCTCCTGGAGAATTGCACATTCATTGAAATAGAGTAAAAAACCGTAATATATTATCTGGTAATTTATATTATAAATGGCAATTTGCATAATAGGCCCCTAAAACACTAAATGGCCTTGTAATGGAAATTGTAGCGATCAAAATAAATCTCTAAAAACTTGCAGAGTTATGTCTATTTTTGCATAGTACTAGATTTAGTGTATGTATACACTGCAGTGGCAGAGGTGATGGCCACTTAGCATAACAATGGGCTCCTACGGTATTCCAGCCTGTACTGGTTTCCTTACCTCACACCTATGTCTGTATTGTGGGTACCCTGAAGCAGCTTCTTCCTAGACTTTTTCCTCAAGGAAGTTTTACCCCAGTTAAAGCTAGGTAGAAAATTTTCAACAAAAAATTTTGTTTCAGGTAAATAAAATGCTTCATTGAAAAATATCTACTTTCAAAATACTTTTTTTTTCCCCCCTCAAAATATTGCAGATTAGACCTCTTGCCATGCTGAATGATGGAAGTTGCAGCTGGACAACATTTATTCTCTTCTGTCACTTAGATTGCATACTTCTGCCAGGGACATTACACCTTCCTTTTTAGTGGCACTCCCTTGGTCACTGAGCTGACAGCAGATGAAATACAGCTCTGGACCAAGCCTACCAAAGAGGAGAGCAAGAAAATAAACAAAACCACACAGTTCAGTGGAATTACAGGCTCCAAATATTTCCACTGGCCAGCAAAGTCTAGATATTCTAGTTTTGACCCTCTAATTCCTTAGTTTTCTCTCTACATCATTGAAAAAACCTGTGCTTATTCAAAGACCCATCTTGTACTCCCAAGCCATTTTGAAGTGAATGGTTTTGCCACCACGTTTAATGATTTACATGACTAAAGACCCTGCATTGAGTGAGACACTCTATGTACAGAAGTGAAGCAGTCAACTGCCTTTCACATTCAGTATGCCACAGTGTTATTTTAAAACCTCAGTAATCCCAAATTCTAGGAAAACATTGGGAATTCCTCTCAGGCAACACTACCTATCCCAATTTCATTGTCTATAACCTCACAAGTAGATAAAACCTATAGGCCACAGATGTTGTTGCAGTTGTGGAATTGTTATTTGTGAGTATATTCTTCTTTGCTGGTTACGTACAGGAACCTTTGTCATCCTGAACTGCATCAGAAGGTTTTATGTATCCTTATTTGTGCTCAACCATGGAACACTGACATTTTTTTTTGACAACTTGGAGTATAAACACTCTGGATTATACACCACCAACACTGTAATCTACATATTTATTCCTCAAGAGATTACTTAGTGTGTACATATATATACACAATACCTGCCAGAATACAAACTATCATCATTGTTAGTTAATGCTAGATCTGATGGGCTTGATAAATAAACATGACCTCTGTTTTTCCAGTTTATGGTATAGAACATATAAAAAAGTGTAAGTTTAATCAAGTTATCTTAAATAGTTTGTTAATCAGCTTATTTCTTGTGCTATGATATTGATTCATTTAGTTTTATCTTGTTTTGCATGCTTAATTTATGTTGTTTACTCATTTGATTCTTGTTAGCAAAATACACAAAATAGGAAAGCTGTATATTCAGGCTTTTTTACCTTCGTGACAAGGATTTAGATCTAAAGGATCACATGGAAGATGGATGTTCAAGTTTGTGAGTTATTTAATGTAGTCCCTATAATGTAATCCCTGTCCCCCAATAATACACTTTTGGCTCCACATACAGCCAGAAAGCCCTCTGACACTTCCTTACAATCTTTGAGACATGACTACAACTACATCTCCAGAGAAACTTGCCTTTCCCATGCTTTCCTCTCCTCTCAAAGCAGAATTGAGACAGCTGTCTCAGGTGCTCCTCTCCAAGTCATCTTCATCTGATCCCCTCACAAGCGACTTCCTGGAAACTCCATATCATGTACTCATATCAGAACTACCCACACATGGTCAGAGGCTCTGCTCTTTCAGGCTTCCAGGTCTTATTCAGAAAACCACTGTAACCAGCCAATGTTTCTGAGTGGCCTCATTTTTTGCAGCTCCAGCATCTTTCTACCTCTCCACCATGGTTATTGGGAGATGACTCACCTGAAGATACTGCCTTGATGTTCTGCTTATCTGTTTGTATTTTTTCTTCCCCTGTAGCCCATATTGAACTCACTAAGTGCATTTAAACAAGATAGCATAGATATACAGTGACGATGCATTACACTGTTTAAAAATAATTACGTAATGCAACCCTGCATCTGTGAGAGTTTCTAAAAATTTACCACCAGAGCTGAAGACTTAATAAATAAAAAGAGCTATTCTGTGACCCTTGTTTGGGTTCCTTTTCATACTAGAGGAACATCAGATGACACAGGAGTTGCTGCAAGTCTGACACCACCACCTATTCCCCCAGTCCATTAATCCCATGGTGATAGGAACAACATAGAGGAGATGAATCCAATCCAGTTTGGCACTGCTGCAATTCCTCCCACCGAAGGACTCCATTTTATATCAGAAAATTTAAAGGTACAATATGAGGGCAAGATACTGTGTGCCTTGATTTTTAAAAGTCAGATGACTAGGTATGTCTTTTTGTCCTAAAAAAATAGTTGCCAGGTTAAAAATTACACAAATACAACTGAGATTCACCATAAACTTCATGGATCACATTGAAGTAGTGTGCTCTGTAGTTTAATTGTATGCATATTTTAGCCTGTTGCTAAAAGAACTGTACCCAATGAGAGTCTCTGAGTCAGTAGAGAAAAAGAGACAGAACACTTACAAAAACAAGCCTGAAAATGTTCCTTCATATCCTTCACTGGTTTCAATGTCAGCTCTCAGGGAGAAAACCATTCAAGTCATTCAATTCCCTGGTCTCCATCAAGCTGTGAGTAGTTTGTATGAAATAATTTAATTATTAGACTTATGGTTAAATTTTTCAAAAAGTGATTATGTTAATTACTTCTGGAAGTTAATTTCCCTACATAAATAATGTCCCATTGAAATCCATAATGTTTAAGAAATATTGGACTATATCCACCAAAATCTTCCAAGCTCCTTTTCAGTCTCTTGTTTTCTAATCAAATAGAGTTTTAATTAAGTCTCAGTGAATCTATGTAATAGAAATAGGGAAAATTAATGCAAAGTTAGTCTTTTTTCTTTTTCACTATTGTAAATTATGAATGGGTGCTCATCGTAAATTCAGCTGCTCAGTCAGCTTGCAAGCAATTACAAACAATTCTTACTATGTAGCATGATAGCAAAGAACTGTATCAAATAAATTATTTAAGAATCTTCTGAAAGTTTATTATTGTTAGTGAGAGTCAAGCAAGATATCTTCTTCCATCAGCAGCTCAGAAACAGAATTATTTAACGTAAGAATTTTCACCAAATGCTTCCCTTACTCTTGCTGGAATCCCAGGGAACTGCTTCGTATTAATATCTGGCCCTTTAGCAGAAAAGATGAACATTAATGTTATTTTGGTAAATGTGTCATATATATGAACTAAGCAATAAAGTCAACACATGTCCTCCAACAAGATTCTTCACTTATGGCATTTGAGAAATTAAATTAGAAATCCAAGTACCTGATGTCTTTAATAGGCTTATGTATTATAATGAACTGGTAAAGGAGAATGTGTGGTTCCTTCCTTCTCTCCATAAGGATATCTGACAAAAATCTGTCATTACAGCCTCAGGTGTTCTCAGTGGAAAACAGAACCTGTGCCACAAGAATTTTTCATCTCTTATTCATTACAGATAAAACCTGCAGAACACTCAGTGTTATCACCAACACAAAATCAGGTCAGTCAAGGCTTGATCCAGCTGACTTTTGAAATCCTCCACCACCTCCACTTCAAAGTTTTTCTTGTGACCCAGTCACTGAAGCTCTAAATCCACAGTCTGTGGCTGTTGCTTGCTTTTGTATAATCTGCTACCATTGAGAAAAGTTTAGCTCTGCCATCTTTGCCATTCAGACAGGTACAAACTACTATCAGGTATCTTTTTTAGCTTCATATTCTTCACACACAGCTCCCTTTTGTCTACTGACAGGTCATGAGCTTGAGATCCCTGACACCCTGGTCCCTCTCTGGATACTCTGTCTGGAACTTCCTACATTTCTCAATGTCCCTTTTTAATTAGAAATTCATGACTGGACAGTCTTCAAGTACAGCCTCAATAGTGCCAGAGAAAAACAAACAGCAACTTCTCTTCTCTGCTGGCTATTCTTCTCTTTACACAGCCCAATATGTCCTGTTTTATTTGCATTAACACTACTGACTTAAAAGGGCTTGACCCTTCTGAATCAGCAGTGACTGTAGAAGGTTGTGATGAAAGTCTAGTTTGCTGCAAATCAGAAAATTTAATTATCTTGGGATTCTGAATACTAGGTTGGAGAGTTTTGGTTCACAGTAACTTGTTTCATCAAATATTTAATAGTATAATTTTCTACTACTGCCCAGAATTATTTATTTTTGTCTCAGGACTATCTGCAGAAACTTAGGGAGAGATTTCTAGCTATTGCTACTCCTTTTTTTTTTTTTTTTTTTTAACTTTCACTATTCTGATTCTTTAAATTTAAGAAGACAACTTTTCCCCTATTACATCAGGCAGAGACATTACCTTATGTCATAGGGAAGACATAAACACTGCTTTCACACTATTTTTACACTGGCTTTCTGTTCATTTCCTTCCCCATCTCCTGCTTTTGCAATTTTCTAAACTGAGCATCACTTCATCCAAAAACACGTTATCACTGTATAGCCAGAAAAATAAGACAACCGTTTCTAAGCTCGGTCCTGCAGCTGTTTCTACAGATCAAACAGAGTCATTAATCAAACTTGGCAGATGGCTGTATTTGAAGAAAAAAATCATTCAAATGTTGCCAACTACACACCTTTTTTCTTCATCTCTGAAACATATTTTGCTCCCTTTGTTCCAGAAAATTTGTGTCATTTCTTATTGCTTAAAGGAGTATCTTCTCCCATTCCATCCCATAACTTGTTACAACAAAAATATTTCTGCTATTTTCTGTTCAGCATTGGTTGACTGCTTAATAAGACCACAGCCTGAACAACGGCATTTCCTACTCTCCAGAGGGATGTACAGACCACTGGCTTGGAGGGCTGTATTACAGACATTAAAATATCCAGCTGTTTATAATGAGACTACTCAGACAACCTTTCATTTGGTTTATTTCTATGAAAAAATTGTAGCTTTTTGAGGTCTCAAGAACTTAAATTTGGGTGGAGAATATTCCTCAAGCTTTCAAAATACACCATAACCTTGACATCTCACAGGAACCTCTGCTCCAGGGACTGGACACCTGCACAGCTAAAGGCCATAACACCAGAGATGAATTCTCCCCCACCCAGTATATGTGCTCGTACAGGAGCAAGCAAACACCCTGTGTATGGGGCACAGCAAGTGTGAGTATCTGTATGCTACTGATATTTCTGTTGCTTCCACGACAGAAAATTATACACCTAGAACAGAGCTCATTTTCTACTTCCATAAGCAGTACAATAGATCACCTTATTATTCTGCCACAAATTGACTATAGTTTTCACTGTGATTCCTCAAAGTGCAGACAGCCTCTTTCACTCACAAATGAAACAGCACACAATGCTTGCCAGAGCCAATACTCCCACATACTAGCGTAATGCTTCAGTAAGTCAAAGAAGCTTGCCAGCCTTTTGTGGTTCTCATTAAACTAAATGAAAAGTACAGAGATACTTGCTTATCAGGCGATTGGTCTTTGAATACCAAATATTCCCCCATTCTAAAAGTCTCTTTTTCTTTTTCCTGACTAGAAGCACAGGAGGACATTTGGCATCTTCTCCTGTGGAGGTGGCGCATTTCAGGTTTCTGCCTCAGTTGTCCTATGACACAGAAAGCCAGAGGCTTGGACCACAAGCTACTCAGCCACCCTAATATGCTCCCTAGGTGCATCCCTACTGGGGAGTCAAATAGAGCATAAGAGCAGGCCAAAGCAAATCTACCTGGCTGTTATGCTGCACATTTTTAGTGTTGGGGTAAGGCATGTGCTGGGGAAAGAGCTACAGGAGTGCTCTGGAAACAACCAACTGATTGGTGCACACAGAGTATGCACACAGGAGAAAGCATGGTCCTGATTTGGGGTTGTTTTCTAATGCTATCCTTCCTGATCCAGCAACCTTGTACTCCCACACCCAGCTCAGAATACCCTATTAACCATAATCACTCTCTGTTTTCAGTCCTTTAAAGGCATGCCCGTCATCATCTGAAAAGCCTTCTTTGTGGGAGGATTTCAAGGCTGTCCTGTGCTGAATAAGGAGATGGAGATGAATCAGTCAGCACAGCTACAGTATTGCAGCTGCAGGAAGCCAGCCAGCAGTCCTCCAAAAAGAGGGAGAAGTGAGGACAATAACTAGGACACATTTTAGTGCTGTGTATTAGGCCTAACAGGGAGGTGGAAGGCAAAGTAACCCTATCCATGGGCTCAGGAAGAGTCCCTTCACAGGGGCTGTGGAAGACAGTCCCAAGAGTGATGGCATTGTGCACCTTTCCCTTACAAAGCTTTTAAAAATCAGCTTCCCAGCAGCAGTGCCATGCTCCTTTCCCCACTCACTGTCTGTCCAGCTCACTGCCACCATCCCATCCCGATACTTCAGTCCTGCACTTGCTTGTTGGCTGCATCTTTATAATCAAATTGCACCATGGAAAGTCTCTGGCATGCACTGCCTGCTTCTCTAAGCCAGAATTTGAATGTGCAAATATGTTTTAATTGCTAACAATCTATATACAAGTGCTAATATTAAGAAGGAAACAATAATTGTTTTTATTGCCACTTTTGTGACTGCAACATTCAGAGTTTTATTTTCAAATGCAGAAAAAATATGTCCAATCTTTCAAGGACCAAGTCACACTGCAAGAGATCTTGTTTTGTAGTTGTAATATTTCTGTGGATTAGGGGAGCAGAACTCTAGCTAATGTTTTGGAAATGGCTGCTCATGGCAAATTGCCTGTGTCCTGGACAAAACTGTACATCACAAAATACCATGTCTAACACCTAGGAGTGACCATCTTAATTCCACACACTGTTTTTTCTTCATGTTTAGCAACTACTCAGATGTTCTTTTCCAAGGCCTTTCCACCTCATTTTTAAAATATTCCAGAAAAGGGGTCTTGTTTTTCTTCTAATTCAATGCAAAAATATATGGTACATCAAAGATCTACTTTTGTTGCAGTCACATTTTCATATGTAGAGCAATAGATGTTTCTGTGGTTTTATATGCAGGTATAGACAAAAAGAGAGATGCCTCACTCTCCCCATCTGCTTGTATTTAGTTCTCATTCATATATGCTCAATGAAATACAGCACACTTCAAGGTATTGTAATATAGCTCTTCTATCTGTAGCAGCACATTCTTTTTATTTGGTATTAATATCTCTAGAGGCTTTAAATAAAATCCATCATGTGTAAGTCAGTAAAAGGACAACAAAATGAAAATATGTAAATAGACCAGGAAAATATGTAAATAAACCAGGACAATTTATTTATTGCCAGAGCATGCCAGCTGCTGAAAATAACCTGTTGCCCCTTCAAGCTAGCTGATTTGACAAAAATTGAAAAAAAATTCAAGTGCCAAGCAGTTCACTGTATAAGTGAATATTTATTACAATAGGCATATTATCACCTAAGCAAGCAAAAAATGCATTTGCTGTCTGGCAGTGGGAAGAACCCAGACCAGCAAAGGATTTTAAATTAGAACTAAGGACTCTTAGATAGATTTTTAAATGGACTACCACAAGGAATTCCAGTCAGGAGGGTCCACTGTAAGTGGGGTTTTTTATTAATCCTGATGGCATGAGTAGTTCAGTATTTCACTGTGAGTTTCACGACAGTGTTATATAAAGGAATTATTGATTACAACTGTTAAAAGTCACCTACATAATTATCTTTGTGCTTCCTTTCAGGATACTTCAGACCTCAGCTAAAAATCCCCTCATTAAAAATGGATAATGACTGGTAGGATTTCTTATCTCTACTTTTTCTCCATGTGGAATTTTTCAAGATTCTTTTACACTCATGTCACCTTCTGCCTTCTGAGTCCCTTTCTCTATAGCTTTACTTTGAGCATTTATCCTTCAAGTCTCATGAGTCTTGTTCCTTGAGGTATTTCAGTGTATTTCCACCACAGGCTGATCAGAGTAATGACTTTGGCTGTCCTGCCACATTTTCTGAGCATACTGAGGTGACCACAGTGTCTATCTATTGACTATGGACAAAAGAAAATTGAGAAGTCTACTTCAATTAGGAGCTCAGAACTTCAAAGCTACTGCCATCCACAACCTATGGGGGAGCAAGGGGAAAACAGAGCCTACAAAAAGGCATCTGCTCACACAAGACTCCTTTTCCTCAGTCTTAAGCTTCTCCTACAAAGTGTGTTGACTCATTTGGATTTAATTGTCTGTAGTTCTTGCTTTTTTCTGACATTATTACCACCTCAAGAAGTCTCCCTTACAGACCATGCTGTGCAATATGGCTTTCCTAAGTCAAGACCTTTGAAGTTCTTAAGTCAAGCAGTTTGGTGAGCTAGCTAATATTAGCGTTGTGAGGTCCATACAACCACTTAAATTCCCTACTTTAAGGTCTCACTGCTAACCAGCCAGCATTTCTTGAGCTACAGGATTGCCACTGAATTGTTTGTAAAGTAGTTAAGGAGCTTGATTGTAAGAATTGTGTTATTTGCTCATGCTTATTCTCCCTCTTATACTCTTTCTAGCTCTGTCGCATTTCACTCCACATATAGGCAAATATGTAGGCATATATGGCATACATCTGCTTTCTTCTAAGAACTAGGCACTTTTCTTACATAAATTCCCATTTTTAAAAGATGTGAACTTGCAGAAAAAATTCCATATCTAGGGCAATACTGAGTGAAGATGGCTCAACATTCTACAATTTACACTTCCCATCTCCAGCATAGCTCCTTTGTGCTGCAGGGAAAATAATTTCCTAGGAAGACAGGAGGTGTACCAGCATTACCTTCCCTGAGGGTGATGCACAGGAAACAAACACTGCTAGCTGCTGCTCTGAGCTCTACATGCTCTCTATGGGCAATAGCAGCTGCAGAAAAATATAGACTTCTGAGCTGTAGTTTAGAAGAAACTAGCAGCATCTGAAATTTAAAAAAAAAAAAATCTATAATAGTAATACCACTGATTTAAAAAAAAAAAAAAAAAAATCTGGGCTAGAGATCTAAAAACATCGGGCCCAGTTCCCAGTTGCAGTCATATTGAGATGAGAAAAGCAAAGGTCCAAGAATAGGCCACAATAAGTAATCTTAGCCCTTGCAAACTGATGAATAAGAATATATAATAGTGTGATCTAAAATAGAAACAACATAAGTACCACTTTTCCTGATACCAGTCCTCAGAGGCTTGGCCCCAAAGCAAGTTCCCACAGGAATACTTCCTAACCTCCTTTCTTATCTCTGCCCATCTAACCAATAGGCAATCCATCTGGTTTTATGGCTAATTTATAGGAGTTAGAGAGGTTTCCTTACTGCCCATGCTTTCTCCTTAACTTGACCCAGCATTTGCATTTGCATACTTGTCTTCACTTGGTTAGTTTAATTTAAAGTAAAAACACACCTTTTTTTCCCTTGTAAAGCATCACCTTTGCAGTTTCTTCCATGTCTTCTCTTCAGTTTTCAATTACAGCATAAGAGACAGCTGCATAACCAAGGTTAAAGAAAAGCTGTCAAGTCTGGAAATTTAGAACCTTGGTGGAAATTTAGAAATTGCTGAAACTAATGGGCAGGTTAGAGGGAACTAGTGCAATTGAAGGGAGAGCTCTGGTGCTTTCTGTTCCCCTCTTAAAAGGAAGAAGAGTGGGAGGTCAGGCAGAAGAATGAATTTTAGTATGCCTGGATAAGAGAAGATTATTTGATAGACAGTTTGCTACTTTGCTCTAACTGCAGTAGTTCTGCTGCCTTAGTGTTCTGAAAATAGGGTTCATGGGGCTGAAAGATAAAAGAAGAACTGGTAAAGGGTAAAAATGAGAGGGAGCAAAAAAAGATGAAAAATGGAAATTAGTTTTATGGTTTACATGATGTACTTTTCATTACAAAGTTTATTCCTATGTTATGCGTGCTGGCACATTTGTGGTTAATACATTGTATAGAGAACTGCTATTTCATTACAATGCTATTCAAACTCTAGCGTGTGAACCTGGTATTAATTCACAATTATTCAAATTATGCACTAAGAAACTGGTGCTAAAGTTTTCCATTTCTATCAAAATGGCTCTATTTCTGCATGTAAAAGAATGAAAAGACGGGTATTCAAATGAATTGAGAAGGCACATTCTGTTCAACAGAGCCCCCTATGTGGAGACTTTATGAGACTATCTGGCTGGCTGTTAAACATTCTGCCATTGAATCTGTAATTATATCTTATCCAGCTGCTAAACAATGTGGATTTTGAGAGCTTTTATTATTTCCTGCCTGCTCTTATCAGAACTTACTTTCTGGCTGACAAAATATCTAAACATGCTATGGAGCTGCCTGTTGACTTTTGTGAGGTTTTGATTTTTAATAAAAGGCACTGAAACTATAACTCTTCCAATCCAAGTAAGTCTTATAAGCAGCACAGGTATATAACAAACTAGATCCACTGAATGAAACAACACAACACTCCAGTGTTACTTGCTAATGGAAAACCCTTCCCTTTGGTCAGTCACAGTTCTGCAGTCTCTAGGAAATTCTTTCACCCTTTTTTTCTTCATTACTTTCTGAACAGTATAAAAGGCAAATTCCTTTAGGTGCTGTGTTACCATTATCTCTCTGCTAATGAAAAGTGGCAGTTGTCACAGAAACTGTATTCAGGTCCCACCTGGCCACAATAAGCAACAGATTGCATATCAATTCTGAGCATTGCCAACAGCACCCTCCTGACTTGAGCAGGGAATAAAACACCCTCTAGGGATACTACCTATCTTTTGTCATTTGTAGTGTTCCCTGTAAAGCTTGTGGACACTTGATCATAACAACTGTGGCTGCAGCCCAAGGTGGCCCTGAAAGACAGGTGTCCTAGTTCAGCAGCCAGGACCAGTTTATCACTGTATGGGTGTGATCAAAGCTGTGTATCGTACACCCTCTATGTCATTTCTCATGAACTGTTAACAATGGGCCATTTGCAGCAGCTGCCCTGGGCACACCTGACCTCTCAGGCTGTGAGCTGGGTGTGAAAGAAGCC
This sequence comes from Hafferia zeledoni, assembly GCA_035583235.1. Lineage (NCBI taxonomy): Eukaryota > Metazoa > Chordata > Aves > Passeriformes > Thamnophilidae > Hafferia > Hafferia zeledoni. Next base: position 35,661,514 of record JAWWEV010000115.1, read on the forward strand.
TGTGAGATAAGAGCTATGATAACTCCCCTCCAGGAAGTCATTAGCACCTTCACACCCTGCCTGAGGGGGCATGCCTGCTAATGGGCCATCAACAATTCCAAAAATACCTCATGACCAACAGGTTTTTGCCTTCCTTTTACTTTGGATTCAGGAGAACCACAGGGTGTCTCAGTGCAGGAAATAATGAACACCATTCAGTTTGTGCCCTGGGGTGCTGCGCTATACTTCTGGGTTTTGTGGGTTAAAACCAATTTCTCTTTGTATCATTGCATTTGTTGTAATATTTCTATTAAATTGTAACTCTGACATAATCTCTTCTGTGTTGGGTTCACTTCTCCTACTGGTTTACCTTTAAATCAGCACAACAGGTAACAGCATTTTTACTATTCACCAGGTACAACTGTCATTAATTTTCTTTCAGTCACTCAGCATGTCATTGAATAAGGAATTATGTGGCTAAATAGCGTTTAAATGCAAGTTGAAAGGATATTTTTGGTGGAAATAACTGTTACCCATCTCTAATGGCAAGCAGATCCATGCTGTGACAAAAACAGCAGTATTACTTCAGGAAGACTTTTCCTTTTTCAACAAATATGGAAAAATTTTCCTTTTTCACAAGACTCATAGAGTACTAAGCATACAGCAGAGAACATTTCTTTAAGTACAGTGATAATTCTAGGTATTTGCTTATCAGATGCAACTTATATCACCTAACTAAAAAAAAAGGTTTCCTTCCTTTGTGAGAGCCTGTTTTTTTCTGCATCCTGGGAGACATAGATGTCCCATGTCTAGAGACAGGTGACAGCAGTGGCAAGTAAACTGAAGGTGAATTGAAGCAGGAATGCTAGGAGTTGGCAGTGGTTGAAATGGCCAGTTAGTCTACATTGCCTCCACAATGACCTTATTCTAATATTCCACTATTGTAGATCTTGGTGAGACAGGGAAATTCACAGCACAAGCACCAGGAGGACAAAATGCGAAATCTGCTTTGAGATGTGTTAGGTCTCTGGTTTTCATTCTAAGGCTGCCATGCCACAAGCAAAATGCTGACATTTTGCTTGTGTCTGCATGACACAGTTCCATAGAGAAGTTACAGAAACACTTCATGTAAGTAATTACTCTTAGATTGCAAAATTTCTATTCTTTCACTACACCTTGAGAAATGCCCATTAAAATACACTTAATAGGAATGTAATTAAGTACTTATTGCTTTTGTCATTTAAAACAAGCTAACCAGATGACAAGGAAAAATCTCAGAAAGAACCTCTCAATGAGATCTTTATATTCAATTAATGTAACAGTAACTAGCTCATTGAAGTTAAGTTAAATGCTTATTTGAGAGTAATAGTAACCTCTGTCTTATTGTAGTTTCCATTTGCTGCAGCTGGCAAAGCAAAAAATTACTTTTCTAAAAGTTAACAAACAAAATGTTTTAGATGTCCTTGTTTCAGCTGGGATAGAGTTCATTTTCTGCCTAGTAGCTAATACAGTGCTCTATTTTGACTTTAGGATGAGAATAATGTTGATAACACACTGATGCTTTAGTTACCTATGAGAAGTACTTACATAAAGTCCAGACCTTTACTGATTCTCACCCTACCCCACCAGTGAGTGGACTGGGACTGTACAAGAAGTTGGGAGGGGACACATCCAGGACAGCTAACCCCAACTGACCCAAGAGACATTCCATTCCATACCATATGGCATCATGCTCAGTATATAAACTAGGGGGAAAGCTGTTTGAGACCACTGCTTGGAAACTGGTTGGCCATAGTTTGGCAGTTAGTGAGTGATTGCGTTGTGCAACACTTGCTTTGTACATTCTAAATCTTTTATCATCATTATTATCCCTTCCTTTTCTGTTCCATTAAATTTTCTGTCTCAACCCATGAATTTTGCTGGGTTTCTTCTTCTGATCCTCTCTCCCATCCCACTGGGGGCAGTATGGTGATTTAGTGTCTGTGTGCTGTTCAGCTGCCTGCCATGTTAAGCCACAACAAATTTTTATTGTCTCTGATCACCTCTGTGCTGAAGAAAATGAGAGTAATTGTGTGGTATTACTGCAAATTAGCATAGTAAGCAAACTATTTAAACAAGACAAATCCCATCAGGGTCAAGTTGTGTAAGTAGCCAACCTCATGACCTGTGGAACATCCCAGCAGGTTATTCACAAGGAATAGCCTCTAAAGCAGCTTCTAGGCTCGTACACCCTGACAGAATGGTAGTGAGGAGAAAGAACCAAACCAGAGACATTGAGAGACTGGGATGTCAAGAGGAACACAAAGAACTGGCCAACTTCCTCAATCTGTGCAGCTACTCATGACAACTTCAGACACACATTTCTTTTCCTTCTCAGATTTCCTCTAGAAGGAATATTTATTTTAAAAATTCCCTAGGAGGATCCTCATAGATAGGTTTGTACCCTCTTTCCTTATTGAGGAAAGACCCCGAAGAATTTTCCTGGAGTGAAGGGGTTTTAAATTTTTTAATTTGTGACTCTCTATACGTATTTCAGGGAGGCTGAGTTCACGAGGACTGTTCCTTTTATTTAGGAACCTGGTTTTCTCAAGAATCCACTGAAAGAAGCTTATGTATACTTTAACTAAAAGACACTGCCCTATAATAAACTAATATGTAATGAAGATATCATACATAGGAGATTGTTTAGTAAAAGGCTACTCCTTCTTTAGCTCCACTCAGCATAACATCTGCCAAGAGCAGATGTGCCTAAAAGCTTGTAACTATAAGGCCAGTTCTTCAGAAAAGTCTGTGCTGGATTATTTTGACCAGAATGTCCTCCTGATGTTCCTGCAGCAGAGATTTATTATGGAGTTTGTTTAATTTTCATTGTCATCTTCCCATAAGTATTACCAAATATTGCATTATTTAGACCTTTATTTTTACAGCTGTATTTTAAACAGCTTCTCTATCAATATCTGAGCTAAGAACTTAATAAAAATGATTGGTGTCCCAGCTCAGGTCAATACTTAGAAATTCTGCCAGCAAGATTTGACAAAAACCATAATTTATTTACTTTTCTATATCAGGAACATAAATGCATTAATACTGGAATATAATATACCTTTTGTTCATGGAATTACTAGGGTTTATACTAGAAAAATCAATACTCCTCTTTGACATGTTTTGTGTCTCTTAAAGGAGAGTTTCCAGGTGTAAAAATTCCAGACAGTCTTGCCAAGCTTAGACAAGGCATATACATTTGCTATTTTGCTCCTGCTGATGTGTATTTACCTCTTTACCATAGGAGCACTGAGATCTATTTTGATTATATTAAGGATTTAGGAAGAACATTAGTGAGGTTATTATTTTTCACTTAATTTTTCTTTAAATGGACAGCATTTCAGATTTTGAGCTCATACCGAAAGTAAACATAACAAAGTTCCAAGGCTGCTTTTTTTTTTACACAAAAGTATGGGAAATAATATGAACAGATGCATTTTGATGTGATTACCAAACAAATTTTGACACCAATATGCTTCAGACAGTACGCTTGGATGATTGTTGGAATCACTGCTGCCACATTGTATGCCATCACAAAGTATGTGAGATTTTGGCTGGGAGCACTTAGGGAAGGGAGGAGAGGGGGTGGCCAAATTCTGAGAGAGAGAGATGGAGAAAGAACAAGCAGTGATATCTTGATGTGGCAATATCAACAGCCCTCAAGTGCCCCCAAGTCACTCAGGCATTTATTCAAAATAAAGATTTGCAATATTAGCCAGAGCTTGCACCAACCTTCTGCTCATCAGAGGAGGAGCTCCCATGGAAGAGTTGGCTTTACTAGACTCCAGGCTGGCCTTGGTTAAAAATCCTGGAGAAATGCCTCTGTGCACCAGACCTATGTGCATTGACCAAGCAGTCTTGTTTCAGCTAGCAGCTACATTAGCAGTCATGGACATGACATTCTGCTGCCTTTGTTCCTGGGACAGATATTCTTGCAGAAGCCAGTCAGATCAAGCAGTCACTGCTACTCCTTCCACAAAAATGCATTCTATTTACTGCAAACCACTGTCAACCCTGAAAAAGAGCTACAGCAACAGACAGTATTACATACACAGACGTGAAGCTCTTCCACAATACAAAATACTAAGAACAGGCTTTACCAGAATCACCATAACTTGTATTTTTTGTAGTTTACCAAGAATACACTGTTTCTTTGCTTTCACAATTCCACTGATTTCCTTGACAGCCACTTGAGAAGTACAAACTTAAGACACATGTATATGCACTCAGTTTCCTTTTGAGCTGTTGGTAAAATACTAAGCACCCCACAGGCATGTGGTAGCAGAAGCAGCTCTGTGGAAATAACTCCTTAAAAAAAAAAAAAGTCTTATAGAAATTCTGATTTACATCTGCACATGACACAATATCATTAACAGTATGTTAGATCCCAAGTATGGGGTAGGAAAAAAACCCACCAAGACACTATATCAGTGATATATTTAATTACATAGTATACACACTGCTGATAACCTCCCTAACTTTCCTTCCTTCACCCAGGACTTCAATGTTTTAATAAGGTAAAAATCTTAGAATCCTTTTAAATTATTAAACCCAAATTGAATCTACTGTCTTGAACCTCTTAAAATGTAGCATAAAAATGCTGCAAGTTTTCTTTCAAAAGCTATTTTTTCAAAAAAATCCTCTCAAACTACTTTCTAAACATTGTAAAGATGTTCATCTAAAGCAATTACAGCTCACTTAACTGCAATTTCATTTGAGAAGTGTTCATGCTTGAAAAAAAAAGCAATATCTCTTCTTTATTTAAAAGAAACAAACATCTGAGCACCTTGTAAACAAAGCTAAACATTTGAGATTGCACACTTGAATGTTGAAAATGGAATAATTGAAATTTGACCCTTCCTCTACTACACATCAATGATAATAAAATGCAAGTAAGATCTGTACATTTTTTCCTTATAAGAGTCTGAATAAATAGGATCTTCAAGATAAGTCTCCCATTCTCCATTAAGCTGACAGTATGGAGTCTGAAGATAAATTAATGGAAATAAGAGGTTGTTATGCACCCAACACATGCATCTCATATGCCCAAAGCAAAATAATTGTCATTACAGGAGACCTCTACAACCTGAACAAAGGTCACCACATCTTCCTCTGCAAGTAACCCACCTGCCAGGCAAACAAGTTAACCTATCTCAGGTATGAGCATCTTCACAATGAAGTTTTATTTATTCATTCACTACTGTTTCTGCAGAGTATCTTTGATATGAGTGTTCAAGATAATATTTATTTAAATCCAGTGATAGGAACAAAAATGAGTCTCAACTAATTTTGATTTTTCTAACTACTATCCCTCATTTACCATGACCCTTTCGTCAGATTTGAAGGTTTTCCAACCTAGCTCCTTTCCAGTGAACTAGGAGTTTATTTTAGACTCTGGAATCAGATATGTTTCAACTACAGTGGCAAAGGTCATTGTTACATGCACTGCAGTCATGCAGGAAATACCTTGCTGGAATAGCCTTATATCTTGTCTTTGTCAGTGACATGTACTCATAGTTCAGAGTAACATAAAGATAATTTTACTGTTAAAAAAAAAAGTGAAAGAATGGTACATTGAAAAACAGATTTTGCCTTGTTGCCAGTCCAGCCCCTACAAAAACATTTTATCAAACAAGCAGGTCTTCTACTAGAAATCTGTTTGCAAATGAATGAAAAAGAGTTCCTGATGTAAGCCTACTGGTTAACACTTTGACATTCACATAAACAAGGCAAGTGACAAAGCACTTAGATGTGTACATATCTTTATTTTTTTCATGCATTCACTCAGTTTCACTTGGCTTTAGGTATTACACATTTTCTACTAAATCTCTGTTTTACACACCTGATTCGTATCTAGTGTAAATCAATGTGGCTTGAATTTAAAGTCAGTTATCTGTGCTAATTTACACTGGTCTCTGACCTGGAACATTGATTCTATACTAATATACTGATAATAATTCTAGAAATATAGATTTCAGCTTTACATAGAGACTATATTTTAGATTATGGCTACGCTTTGCATTTCTTCAAGGAACAAAATTAACATGTGATTCATGTTTATTTAGTGATTTTCATATGAAGCTGACATAAGTGTTTATTGTTTCTGCAGGGATTCCTGCAGATCTTCAAAAGAAATTGTCTTTTCCCTCTTTTTAGCTGCTGGCATAGTAAGCGCAAACATGGTTATCATCCAAAAAGAGCAACTAGAATCATCTGTAGAGGAGTCTGACACTGTGTATTTATAAATACTGTTACTCAATTTAAAAATAAACAAAAAAACAACCCTAGGATTTCTCACAGAAGAAAACTATTTGTTTTTCCCTGGCCTTTTTTTACCCTCAATCATAGACTTCTTTGGGGTCAGCCAGCTCTCCTGACTCCATATCCAAACTTCAGCTCCATTGAATCAGTATCCAAGAAGCCTATTCACAAGCTACAGGAGCGGATGGAAAGCCCTAACAACTGGCAAACTCATAAGCCTGACTAGCCATGGTAAAGTCACTTTGAGACAGGAGGGGCCAGCCTGATCAGAGGCAGGGCCTGGATCAAAAGTCTTAGGAACTAGGGCAATTAGGCAGCTTATCTAATGAGCCATTTGAACTTAAGGACTTCCCAAGGAGTAAAGAAGTCCAGATATATGAACATGATAAGCCAGGAAGATTGGATATAGTTGTCCAATGTCCCTTTCAGGCAGAGTCAGGCTGGCTAGAGAAAGAATAGGAAAATAGAAAAGAAAACAACAAAAAACCTCAGGAAGCATCATTATGGACAGCATCTCCCCTGAGTGTTGAATGAAATGACAGGGCCTTGCAAAATGTTTCCATCCATCAAAATGCCATTTTTGTCAAAGAAATGTTCTGTGATAAAATTGCCTTTGAGCTAAAAACTTTGTGTTACAAATATCAGCAAATTATATTCATGCTTTGTCCTTAATGCAGTGCTGAGGAACCTTCTATGTGGATATAAATGTATGTATCAGCATGTCTTTAAAAATGGATAAAAGCAAAAAGATGCAAATATTCTTCATGGGTTGAAAAGTCATGAAAGATCAGGTAGTTCAAAATGAAACTCAGGAGTTCCAAAAGTCAGTGGAAAAACCAGTTAAAAATGCTTCAACCTCCCTAGTGTACATGTCCCTGACACGAGCACGCACCTCATAGCTGATAATTTCCATGCTCATGACAAATGGTGAAACTGCAGAGACCAGATACCAGAGACAGTGAATTATAATCAATTCATGCCCTGAGAAGTACAGAGAAAAACATCCAAATCAATATGGAATTTCACAGAAAAGCAGTACTGGAACTAAGTAGGACTTATTAGTATGAGTAGCTAAATTTATACTATTGGTTCCTATGAAGAGAAGGAAGAATCATAGATGAGCTGCACTTTGAATCTGATGTAACAAGGGCAGTTGTAAATAAAGCACAAGGTCTTAACCAGTTAGTAAAGCAGGCATGCTGGAAAAGTTTCCTTGTGCACTTGAGCTGTGTTTCAAGGAGTTCCAGTGCTGAGTTAAGGCATCATTTTCAAAGTATTTTCTGTCTGAAAAAATGGAGTCCAAGCCAGGTTAAAGTGTCAGGTTCATAATCACATTGCAGTATGTTTATTTCCTCTACCCTCAAAGCTTCAAAATGTCTGAGAGGTCAAATAACTTGTAGCCAAAATTTTCAGAAATAGTCAAGACTCATTTCTGGATTTGCACTTGAAATAGCTCAACAGGGCCTGATGTGGGACTTACTGCAATTCAAGTTTATTTGGAGTTCTGCAAGTATGAAAACCTCAAAAAAACTCTAGAGGTGCAAAATTCAATAATTAATTATGGGGGAAAAAACACCTTAAGACTGCAGAAGCAAGAATTACTATCTGTGTACCACCCTTACTAACTAAGGACCTTCAGCAGGTCTTCAGCATAATTTCAGTTCATTTAGTGTCTTTGTCTCACTGGACAGCATCTCAGGCTTTTGTTAGTCCTCTGTACAACAAAAGAGAGCTGAGACTGACACTGTACAATCCATGCAGCTAAGAAAAGTCAAATAGGAAAGTACCTGTACTTGCAGGACAGAAGAACTTAATGCCTTGAGACTCATGCACACCCAAGCACTTCAGTCTCCCAATTTATTTCTGCATAGGAAAGCTAATTTCCAACATGTTTTTACTTAAGGACTTAACACAAAGGTGCCCTTTTAGTAAACTGACCTCAAGATCTAATCTTCATTTTATGCAGTGTATTGTTAGTATGGTACAGCCCTCATAACAATGAGAGTAGATATGATCAACAATCTAATATTTGGCTTGCATCTTTGGTCACTGGAGGTCATATTTTACTTAATAAGGTTTTCAAAGAGAATTTTACTCTTACTTCCACTCAAGTCTTACTGACATGAGTCCTACACTATAAAAATACTTTCATTTTATATATATATGTAATTGTATAAAATAAATTATATAAATACTTCACAAAATGAGAATTCTCTTATCTTGTCTGAGGAACCATCTGTAGCTGGGACAAATGGGTGTATTAATTAACTTAGAAATGGTGAGGCTCAATAGATTCAGTGACCAGCCTGCAAAGGTGGCCTGCGGGATTTGCTTGCCTAACCCTCATCCTGGTGCAACAGCTTCTTTCAAGAATGTTATTCTCATGTCGTGTTAGAATAGCACAAGGATCTCCTTAATTTCTATAAGACTGCAATAGAAACAACTGGTCAACAATAAAAACAAGAAACAACAGTCCTGACCTTCCTTGTAAGCATTCCTCCTTGCTTAGGCTGTCACCAATAGAGAGGAGAGCTCTGGAGGAAGGGTCTCTCCAGGCTGCTCAAGTCACATTCAAGGACATTTAAGGTGATGGCACAAAGCAACTCCACCCTGGGAGGGCTTCTTCCAGAGTTCTACTTGGTATAGCTACTTATTTTTTACTTCTTTTTTCTCACATCCATTGTGAGTGGGGTCCTTGATCACTGTAAACTGACACACATTCCTAAAAATCAGTGGAAACTACTCAAGTTCATACTTGCTGAAACTCTGTGTGGGTTGGGGTTTTCTTTTTATTCAGAATTTGTAGAGCAGGCACAGTAGCTGTCTACTCCATGGCCAAGGCACCTGGATGTCAAAAGCACAGTAATATGCCTTCACATAAATTAAAGGATTTCATTCAAACCCACTCTGTTATACAGAACTTAGTTAATATACTGAGGTAATGGATCCAAAGATCAAACAGAATAGCTATGATCATCTCATCTATCCCCCTGCAGCTTACAGGACATAAAATTTCATCCCTGCATCAGCCAGTGCTTTTGTAATAGATTTCATATTAAGAACACTGATTATGACATTCTTGCCATAATCTTAAGATATAAAAAGATTACCTTCAGTTATAGTCAGACTGGCCCAAATATTTATGGGATTTCTTGCTGTCTATGCTCAGAAGTAGTCACCAAGATGACAAATATTTGTAATTCTATTTTCTACTGACTAATAGTTTTGCCAAAGCCTAGAACAGTGAACTGAAATTGAAGAACACTGGAGATTAAAATAGGCTTAAGGAGTGGGTTTAGAATAAAGATGCAGGAGCTCTTGTGCGTGTGGGCACAACATATGTGAAAAGAATTTCTAAAGGGCACATGCAAACCACAGACATTTAAACTGTGACTTGCTCTTACAGAAATGTATGTGGGCATAGTGATTGAGACCTCATAAATAAATAGCATAAGCTAATAAGAGGTAGCCTCAAGTTAACTCACAATATGTGCACAGGTGAGAACCAGACAAATCTGTGCCTAAACCGCAAAAGATACAAGAACAGAGTCTTCATGAAGGCATTTACCATGTTTACAGTGAATGACCTGCATAAAGCCACAAAACCCTATTTTTTTTTTTAAATCAGGCTATAATATTCTTCACATGCAGATTTCACATCACTTCTTAGTCACTTAACTGACTGTAATTACCATATTTACATTCCTGATAGGTTTACTCAGATTTCACTTGAGTTATATTTTGAAGGCATTGGATGTGCACATAATAAAATGGAAGGAACATTAATTCAGTGAAGAAAAATAGAGGCCTGCTGATGTGATTGGCAAAAAAGGAAATCATTAATCTGAAACACAACAGGAAAAAAGACACAGAAAAAAACTAAGGAAAAGGAAAAATGAAATAAAAATAACACAACTATATTAGGCTGTTAAACCTTAGTCACGGTAAACACAATACATATGTTACCTCAGAAGTTCTTCAAGAAACGCTGTCTTCCAAGGTGTTGGAACACTAACCCAGGCACTGACAATCAGTAGATACCTGTGAAGTGGTACATATCTTTGGGGTAATGGATAAGATTAAAAGTTAAAGGAGAATAAGAATTACAGAGGAAAACCAGATGCTGCTTCTTGGACAAGGGTTAAAAGAGAATAAAAATTACAAAGAGAGAACCAGTTGCTGCTTCCAAGATGTAATACAGTCACAATGGCTACAAAGGTTCCTGAAACACTGATAAACATCTGGGATAAGGGAGACACTGAAGAAGGGAGTCATGTGAAGACACTTCGGCCTCTCTGCAAACATCCTGCGGGAAGTGAATATGGTGCTACTTTGACCTGTGCTGAATTTATCCATTAAGAAAAAATAGATACCAAAGACAGCTACCCAATTTAGCACTTATGACTAAATTCACTCAAACTCCACCTAAAACTAAAGAAACTGTATAAAAGGAAGTGGGAAATAGAGAAAAGTCAGAGGAAGAGTTCCACAAAACTGCTGGGATCAGCTGATGAGTTGAATCTGTCTTCCCCCTTCCCTGCCAGGGATGCCTGTTCAGGTGAGAAATTTATGCTATGCGTGCTAATTACTGCTTTTAAGAGCTAGAACTCACTTTTGCTCCTGAATATATTGGTAGAATGTTTTGTTTTAGAGTTTGTGCTTGTGTTTGCTTTATAGTACTATTACATTGCTTTAAGTGTGTTTTTGTAGGCAGATCCTATCACAAACGACCACAAACCTTATTAACTTGTCACAGTTTGTATTAATAAAGAGTATTATTCCATAAACTGTTAGAGTGAGTCCTTTATAAGGTGCTCACAGTTTGCCAGCAGTGGATAACATGTGGGAAGATCTGCTGAGGGGTCTCCCTTATGCAGTTACATGGCAGTCCCCAAAAGAAGGGCAATTGAATTACCCCAATCTTGTGAATCTCTTTGGTGAAGAGTTTCCATGAGGAATACCTGACAGACTAGTTTCATTTTCCCCTGGGGCACTAACAGGCATATAATGAGAAAATCTCCCCTCTCTAAGGGCTGGGTGAATTCTACCCCCCTCCCTTTCAAGTGGCAATAACCCTTCCATTCTGCACAGCACAGTCTTTGCTCTGACCTCAGGAAATCACCTGGATGCTGGACCTAGAAAATACAGTTTAATTCCAGGCTAATTAAAGGCATTTAGGAAGTGATATATAGCTCAGAGCAGCGAAAATGGGATTTAACTTGGAATTTTACCATAACAGCTATGAAAAGGGGATGCAGTTACACAGAAAAATACGTTAGCAGCAAACTCATCAAAAATTAATATTTTATACCAGTCTAATGTCAAAACACTGCTGAGGATAATTTGCTATGCAATAGTTTAGGTTTTATCTGTGTGCTTTGAAGGGACTATTGTTAACTAATTGTCTATCTCTGAACATCTAACTTTATTATTGTTGTTGCTATTTCTGATCTTTTACAATCTTTCTGCCATCTTGCCCTTTTTGCATGATTTTTTTTTTTAAGAGACTATTTTGGTGGGCTTTTTCTCTTCTCCTGACCACAAGTGGTTCGCTTTGCCATTCAGCAGGAAGAAATGTGCCATCACAACTCAAATGAAAATAATGTGTTTCATAAGAAGCAGTCCCTGCTTGCATGACTGTAGCAATCTGCAGAGTTTGGACACCTAATTAAAGTAATCCAGACTCAAATCTCTATGTACTGTACAAATGTGTGATAAAAGGCAGTTTCTTCAAAGAGATTTATGGATGAAATTTGCAGAGTAGCTGTGACCTACATCCATTAATTGGGTAAAGTGTAATAATTTTTGAAAGATGAAAGGATTTTCTATACTTTTTCGTCTGAGGTTTTCACACTTGGTATAAAACAGTTAATGAGTGAATGAGAAGGGAGGTAAGGGTTGTATAAGTGAAGTTCAGGCCTCTGCCCTCCAGATGACTCACAAAGCTGAAGAATCTTCTGCTCTCTCACACTCAGAGAATATTTAATTCTGTTATGTAAAGTGCAAGGACTTCATCTTATAACTTGACTTCAGAGACTTTCCTGAGAAATTTCCCCCCCTCAAACAAAAGAAAGTCTAAAGCTGACACTTCAAAACACTGCATAAGGGCCCTAAAAATGGTGCTAAGGAAAATAAAGGAGAAAGACACCATCACTCAAGGTTTTCAGAAAATTGCTGTAGGCACCTGCCTCCTTTGGCAGGCTCTGGGGAAGGAATTTGAGTAGATGGAGAGTAGGATTTAGGAGACATCCTGGTCCTCATTGTTTCACTGTCAGATGGAGTAGGCACCTTCCTGCTCAAACATCTAATTTGGGTGAGATCTGACTAAACATGGTAGCTGTATTCCAAAGCTTTTAACATTCTGTATATCCACTTCAGGCCTCCCTGCAAGGTATCCCTGCTTCTGCAGCTCAGTGGCTGAAGACTTTGTTCGCTGACAACTCAGTATTAGTACATTTCAGCCCTTCTACAGATCTCAACTTTAGAGTTTAAACCAAAGTTTTCAAGAAAATTTGGCATTATAAGGTTAATCCTCTCTGAAAGTGGCTTTTCAGAAAAGGACCTGAGGGTCTTGGTGGACAACAAGCTGACCAGGTGCCAGTAATGTGTGCCTTTGCAGCAAAGGAGGGCAGCAGCATCCTAGACTTCATTAGGCTAAGAATTGTCAGCAGGTTGAGGGAGATGGTCTTTCCTTCCTGCTCATCTCTGGTGAGACACGTCTGGAGAGGTGGGTCCAGTTTTGTACTTCCCACCACATGAAAGGGCCTGTATAGAAACATATAGAAATAGGGCCTTTATAGAAATCTGTTCTAAAGCATGCCCCACTTTGCCAACAGGTAATAACGCCTACATTTTTTCAGTTCTACATAGAAAATGTTAAAGAAGGATGAAAAATGGATTACGCTGTTCTGCAAACAGAAGTGTGCTCTTCTCTGAGGCTAGAATTAATAACACTACGAAAAAAAAAGCTTTGCTCAAAAAGGAATATGTAGACACATCCAAAGCTTTAAAAACATACCTCCTAAGGCAGAAAAAAACTGTATTAACGATTTGCTAAGAAATCTGAAAATCTCTGCTGTATCACTTAAAAGCACACAGCTTTCTATGAAAATGTTCCCAGTTCCAACCTATATGAAGTCTATCAGATAAAACAAATCCTTGTCCACAGTTCAAATTTCTCTTATTTAGGTTCAAAATCATTGACACATAAGTAGAAAGTAAAATTTGAATGAACCTGAAGGGAAATTACTATTATACATTTATCTCGACTGCAGTTCTATTTCTCAATTTACAGCATACTAAGTCCAATGTTTACCTTTACATATGATTAGATGTTACAGATATTTATTCAAAAGCAAACGATTGCAAGGCATACTGTGAGAGTTTAAGCAGCTGAATTGCTGCTGAAATAAATAAAGTTATTCAGGCACAAATATTTGTAAGTTTAAAAAATATTTTTCATTTTATCTTCTGCCTCTTTTTCACCTCTGTTGCCTAAGATGAATGTGCCAAGGAGAGAGAAATAACCTCAAAATCTAATTATGATTTCATAGGTCAAGACACATGTCTACTGAAACATCAAGTTTGTTATTCCCTGAGTCAGCTGATAAAGGACAAGCAAAGACATTACTTTCTTATAACCGATTTTTAGGAAGGTCTAAGAGACAGTGCTTGTCTCTTAAATTTTGAATGAGAGTTTAAAAATAGTAGTCTCAATTGATTTCAATATATCATTCACTAATACCTGATAGAAGCAGATACAAATATTCAGTATGCTTCATGTCTGTTTCTAAGCAGGTAATATGATTATCATTAAAAATACCAAAACACTTGCCTTTAGAACAGACAGATTCTGGAGTTCAGGATACCTAAAAGCTTATACGAGAACATTGCAACCCATTTTTGTATATTTTTTTACAAATGGCAAAAAACAGTATCTGAGACAAAGAATATCAAATAATTTCCATTCATGTGACAGTCTTACATAATAAGAGAAGTGCATTAGCCATGAATAAACTCATTCTTGATGACCTTCTGACTGTTGCTAGCTAATTACCAAGCAGTGCCCAAAGTTGTCTGTAAAGAACAGGATGTTAAAAACATCCAGAAACCAGACTTTTCTGGTGAAGTGCTCATGTGGCATTTTAATAGTACTGTAATAATACCACACAGAAACTACTGGAATAATTTATTTTAAACCTCCTACCAGAGTTATGCAAGACTCTTTCACACAATAATACTCTTATACAACAGATGCAACATACAAAATACTGCCATTGCACCCTTCTTTAGAGTAAATGTGTTATCAAGAGAGCTAAAAAGTTGTAAAGGACATAAAACATTGTGTGTGTGTGTGTATACATATTAAAAGAAAAAGAAAAAGTCTAGTGTATCGGGGGGGGGGGGGGGTGAAAAATAAGAAGCTAAACAAATCTGAGTGTCCAGAGAAGAATCACTTCTTTCAAGCACTAGTCATTTCATTAGAAATGACTGTAGAGGTCCATGAGTAAAGTGACACAGGTCACAGATGCAGCAGACACTGCAAGTTTGTTTTATTTTCCTCCATCATTAATCATTTTGTAGACACAAAGAGCATAATCACAATATCTCAGCCAGCAGTAGCGGCGGCTCTTTCTGTACTGGGCAGGTAGAAAGTGCTCTTAAAGAGTGAAATAGTCAGGCTTTTAACCCATACTCACCTTCCAGTCTTAAAAATCTCTCCATGTGTTTCACACCAAGTTCAACCCAATGATACTGGCCAAAAATAAGGCTGATTTTCTGAAGACCTGTTTAAAAGCAAATCATCCAAATGCAGTTCTACTGGACATGATAAATTGGGTAGCATTACTGTGCATATTCAGCATTTCGATCTTAGGCATATTCTTATTAGCACTTACAGATCTCTAATATTCTTATGACAACACTTGTAAAGCACTGAATGCACCAGTCACATATCATTCCCTCACTGAAAATCCTTTGAGCAAAGCCAGTGACAACACTTTGGGACATTTTCAAGTTATTTGGCAGTTTTGCATTGAGTTGGTCACACTGTATTCCCACTGGAGTTCTCATAATAACACTATGAAGTAATGACAAAATAATAACAATAATAGAAATATTAAATGATAACACCATTGGCTTAAGTGAAATGACCAAAACCTGTTATGGAATTGAGACAACTTCAGTAGTTTACCCAGAATCCTAGGCTGCCAGAATAAATTACTGTAAAGCTTGAGAATATCAAGACATTTTATGCTTCCCAGTATGAGACAAGGACATACTGGAGAGTCCAGTGAAAGGCCACTAAAATAATTAAAGGACTGGGGCATCTATCCTGTGTGGAAAGGTTGAGAGAGCTGGGACAGTTCAGCCTGGAGAAAAGAAGACTTTGGGGGTGGGTGTCATCACTGTATACAAATACATGAAGAGAAGGTGTAAAGAAGACAGAGCCAGGCACTTTTCAGTGATGCCCAGTGACAGGACTGGAGGCAGTGGACAGAACTGAAACACAGAAGGCTCCATCTGAACATGAGGAAACTTTTTTTCACTGTGAAGATGACTGAACACTGCCACAGGTTACCTAGATAGATGGTGGAGTCTTCATTACTGGAGATCTTCAAAAGTTGTCTGAACACGAACCTGGGCAACAGGCTGTAGGTGACCCTATTTGAGGAGAAGAGTTGGACTCAATGACCTCCAGAGCTCGCTTCCAACCTCAGCCATTGACTGATTCTATGATGCCTGACAAATTTGCTGACCTATGACAGGGCTACAGCACTGGTGGACAGAGGCTCAGTAAGTGACATTGTCTACATGGACTTGTGCAAAGTGTTTGACACTGTCCCGCATGACATCCTTGTCTCCACTTTGGAGAGACATAGATTTGATAGATGATGACTCAGTGGATAAAGAACTGGCTGGGTGGCTGCCCACAGAGGGTTGTGGTCAACAGCTCATTGTTCTCATGAAGACCAGTGATGAGTAGTGTCCCTCACATGTCAGTACCTGGTCCAATACTGTTCAGCATCTTTGTGGGCAACATAGACAGTGGTATTGAATGAACTATCAGCACGTTTGCTGATGACACCAAGCTGTGTGGTGCAGTCAACACACTGGAGGGAAAGGATGTCATCCAGAGAGGCCTTGATGCACTTGAGACGTGCACTGATGCAAACCTTACAAAGTTCAACAAAGTGCAAGATCCTATGCCTGGGTCATATTAATCCCAGGCACACCTGCAGGTTGGAGAGAGAACTGAGACCAGCCCTGCAGGCAAAGAATAACGGTTGATGAAAAACTCAGCATGAGCTGCCATTGTGCACTCACAGTCCAGAAAGCCAACCAAATCCCAGGCTGCATCAAAAGGAGCATGGCCAGCAGGTTGAAAAAGGTGATTCTCTTCCTCTACTCTGCTCTTGTGAGACCCCACCTGGAGTAATGCCCCCAACATAAGAAGGACATGGAACTGTTGGAACAAGTCCGGAGAAGGACCACAAAGTTGATAGGAGTACTGGAGCACCTACCCTATGAAGACAGACTGAGGAACTTGAGGCTGTTTAATCTGGAGAATAGAAGGTTGCGTGGAGACCTCATAGCAACTTTCTAGTATTTAAAAGGGGCCTATATGAAAGCCAGAGAGGGAGTCCTCACTGTCTCACTGGCAGCTGTAGTGATAGGATAAGGAGTAATGGGTGCAAACTGAAAGAGGAAAAATTTAGGCTAGATAGTTGTAAAAAATTTTTTACTGTGAAAATAGTGAGACAGTGGAACAGGGAGGTTGTGAATGCCCTAGCCCTGGCAGTGTTCAAGGTCAGCTTAGCTAATGACTTGAGTAATCTGGTCTACTGGGAGGTGTCCCTGCCCAAGACAGCGGAGGTTGGGGCTATATGATCTTCAAGGTCCCTCCCAACTCTTAACATTCCATGATTCCATGATGTTAGGATCAAAATTTCTTAGCTCTTGATCTGCCCTTCTCTGGCATCAAAATTGGTCATTTGAGGAATTATAGGATTGACACTTCTGGATCCGTTGCTTCCATCCACATCACAAACTGCAAAGGAAGAAGCGATCCTTGCCGTTCTTTCAGAACAATCACAGAGAAATGCAGAGGAAAGTCCAGTACACTAATCTGATAGCAGCAATGACTCTATGAAAACAGAATTCCTCTGGAGGCCTGTTTTAGGGGGAGAAAATATGGGTCATGTCTCAAAAGATGCTGACATAAATGAGAAATGCTGTCCTGTATTTATTTAGTACCACTCCTCCTGGCTCCATTCCTTGTTTGTGACATATTCACTTCTTCTTTTGTGATTGTTATTAGCATCCAGTATATCCTCTCCTGAGTCCAAGAGTACTAGGAAGACAAACCAAAAGGTTTCTGCATGAGAATAAATGTGTTTAGAGGTCTGGAGGAGAGAAATGGGAATCCAAATATTTCCCCTGGTCCTTTTTATCAACTTTAACAGGTCATGTTAATCCAGTCATCTTTTCATTAGAATCGCATTGATTCTGGCAATCAGCATAAACCCAGCATAGGGTGGAACACACCTGCTGAGACAGAGATACCTGTTTCTAAGGTAGTGACCCCAGCTCCTCTTATAATCACTGGAGTGAAATAAGCACTTTTGGATTCAATTTCATCCTGAAAAGGATGTCTAAAAGAAGTTACATGAATCTTATCCTAAAACTACTTATTTCCTTCCATAATGCTTGAAGAGAGTTGATGGCAGCTGATGCAGCAGACACCTACATGCAGATGAATGCCAGACTGTGATGCTAACTTATATACAAAGACGGTACTGATCTGACTTGATGTAAAGGTTGCAGGTGAAGCAGACTTTCACTACCATTTGAAATTCTACTGTTGTTGACAGGAACCTATGCTGAGATCACCGAGAAACAGGCTCCTCAGGAGGAACATATCTCTAGCCTTTAGCTCCCAAGTGGCCATACAGAGGAGGCAGAATGGGGAAAGCAACGGTAACAGGTGCCTCTGCCTTGCTTAGTCTTCTACAGGACAATTTAGGTGTGTTAGTCAGGGATGCTCCCAGTTCTCCCCTTGCTGCACTTTTAGTTATGGGAAGCTGCTGCAATGCCAGACTCAGAAAATCCCTTGCTAAACCATTAACTATATTTCTTTCAGGTACTACGAACAGTAGCCTCTCATCTTCCTTCAACAGCTGCCTCACGTTTTCAGCAGATTTTCAGAGCAGGAATTGGTGGGACAGTAGTGGCCACACTAATCCTGCTGTCCTGTAGGGACCACAGACCACAGTGGGACAAAAGTATTACTGAAATTCATGTGGATAAAAGTTCAAGACCACAATAATTTGCAGAGTTGCTTTAAAACTGGTAACAAAACAGCTCCTGTTGTTGTGTGGCAACCTAGTTTTCCTCAAAAACTGTTAATTTTCTTCTTGACTATGATGTCCAGAGGGGCAAGGGTCATAAAACACGTGAGTTTGAGTGCCATTGTGAAGTACTTGGATTTGAAGAAGCTTCTTTCCTCCCCCTACTTGGCTTTTCAGACTTCCTGGGCACTGATAATCTCAGAAAAAAAAAAACAAAAACAAAACGTTGGTTCAGAAGAGATATTTCAGTGCCCTCCAGCGTCCAGTATAGTAAAACAAATATAAATACCTTCACCACATCCCAGAGATACAATGACCTTCCAAGCATAGAGGGGGCCAATATGAAATTTTTGTGAAAGGTAGTCTGCACCCTTCTGGGACTGCAGTGAAAAGGGAGAGGTGGCAAAGCAGAACACAGGGAAACAGTCCTTTCAGGTCATCCTATAGGCCCCTGCTAAGTAAACTCATTTTGACAAAAGAAATCTTTGCATATTCAACATAAACATACTTGAAGATCTCTTTAGTTTTTTTCTTATGTATTCAGAACCACTCTCCGCTACAGAAATAATGTCTGCAGTGTTACAAGAGTCACAGATTTGCATAATTATCTTCAATCCATATATGTTTGTCAGAGACTCACAAAAGTAGGTGACACTGAAAGAAAGACATAATTTCAATAATTTGAAGGATCGTAGAAACAGTATCATAGTAATTTCAAAGGAATGGAGCACAAATAGTAGTGTTGGGATGTGGGGGTGGATAGCTTTTCATTCACCCTTTCTCTTTACACTGCAATAATCAAGATAAGATCAAAAATACAAAATCCTTTCCTCTTCAACACATCGATAAACATGTCTCATGAATCATATTTGCAATGTGTGCTGGTCATGTTCAGTTCTGTAATCAATTCCATTTTATTTTATTTTTTCAAAGCAGGATACGTCTGCTTGTTTCACATACTGGACTCTCTGTTAAAGTCTCCAGGAAAATAAAAGTCTAAGCCCCAACAAAGTGAACAAACAAAAAAATTCACTGATTTCTATGAAGGCCAGGACTTCACACAAAATTTTTGTGTTTCAGATAAATCTTCAAGGCTGCAAAGCATTCCAGGTCTGGTGAACACCCAAAACCATAGTCTCCCTCATCCTTACCCATTATTGTTCAAATGATTTATGCTAAAAATGCTCACAGTTTTCACAATTCAGTGTTTAAGTATTCTTTGGGTAGGTAAATGAAACATGAATGTGGACTCAAAGCAGAATCTGCGCTTAGTGATAGTTACTGCTTTACATAATTTTTTCAATCCCTGAAAAGCATATAAATTCTCCAAAACAAAAACCATCAAATAATGGCATGCAGAAAAAGACCACTTCTATGCATGGGATTTTTTTGGTGCTAAGTCTTGGAATTACATTATCACTTGATTGTTTGAGTTTGGAAGTCTAATGTACTGTTTCACCTTCTACCTTTGCTTGACTTAGTCCTACTTGTTCCCTCCTTACTTTCCTTCCTGTTCTTTATACAGATGTGTAAAAACAACACAGTCCTACTGATATAAACTGTGCTGGTTTACATGTTATGCCAGCAAGCCTCTATGGCTTCATTTTCCCTCCAAACATGAGCAAGCCACCTTTTTTTTACGTGCTTATGTTCATAAAAGTTATCTTTCTGAAGACTAAAACATGCATTATTGCTTTGAGTTAAGCATGTCAAGGTATGTTTTAAAAGCTCATCTACATTGGAAAGTGCTTTCCCCATGGCATGCAGTCGGGAAATGTTTGTTTTAATTAAGAAATCATTTATGCATTTGCCCTTATTTTAGAGGTTGCTTTTAGTGTACAATAATTTCTTTGCCTGTGAGAATTCTTAATGTTCTCAAATGGCTGGGAAATAAAATTGAACATTCAAAGATGTTGCCATCTGGTGCTTATAGATATCACACTTCTCATGCTGAACTTTAGTTGCCAGACCCAAATGTGTAGCAAGTGATTGAAAGTCTTTACTTTGGTCATCCAGGAGATGAAAAAAGGCTCAGTGTGCAATGTGACAGATGTGGAGCTCTTGGAAATGTGTGAACTTCAAAGCTTATTATGCAGAGAGATATGGTAAGCACTGTGGACTCAGAATATTCAGAATATCTTTTGGATCAGTACTATAAACATTATGTGTAGAGAAAACCTCACTCTCCACAGAAAATTTGTTTATACCAGTTTACTCTGGTACCATCCAAAAAGGCAAAGGATGAAAGAAATATCTCCGCTCAAAGCATGTACACAAAGCCAAGATCTGGAAATCTGACAAACTTGCACCCACAACTGCCCAGAATTCCACAGAACCAATAGATCATGACTTATTAATCCAGAAAGTAGGACAGTTATTTCCACGGCTTTACCATGTCAACGTCTGATCTGTAATGTTTTGTCCTAGAGAATGAATATGCTGCTTTTTGAAATCCAGTTTGAAAGTTCCTGCTTCACTCCTTTCTTGCCCCAAGAGTAAATATTGTGCAAGCAGAACTAAAGACAGTGCATCATTTAAAGGTGTCACATTTTCCTTGATTGGCCTACTAGCATTCTCTATCTATCAGAGCTCTCTAATCCTCATGGAGTCATTGTGTTCTCCCTGATTATCCTTTAATCACATAATCTAACGTTTCCAAACTCTGATGTCTTTGCCATGGCAATATGATTAATATTTGCATAAAGCTTACAAGACCATATCAATGGAACACACAAACATCTTTTTTAGAAAGAGAATCATAAGCTTACCCATCACCTTTGTTACAATTTTTTTTTTCCCCACACAAACATCTCTTTTTCACTTGCTTGTTGACATGAAACATCAGAATGAATGCAGTGGGTGGTATTTAAGTGACATTTATACCAGTGGTGGATATGGTGGGCTTTAAAATTTCACATTTCAGTTGCTGTCTGCAAAAGTATTGCTCTAGTGTCCCTATCATATCTGGTAAACGATAAATAAATATAGATATAAAAATATAAATATATATAAACTAAAGCTGAGTAAGTCACAACAGATTAATTTATTTGGCAAACCCTTTCTGTTATTTCATGTGTGGCAGGATTATAATTTCCTTTAATTTTATACTCCCACTAGGTGAGGAGGTTTTCCTTTATTTTGTTTTGGGTTTATTTTTCCCAAAGTGTCTGGACTGAATATGAAGAATTCAATGTCAATATTCTATATATAGACAATATTGTCTAAAATTCAAGCTCTGTTACTTACACTTCAATCAGTTACTATGATTCCTATTTCTTGGACATAGACCAATATTTAAAGTAACCAAAGCAGAGAAAATGTTTGTTTGAAGCACTAGAGATTTACAGGGTAGCTAGAAAAATGATGATTTGATTTTAATTGTCCCCATATTTGCATAAGAATATAAGAAACAGCAGCATCTCTCATTTCTGAGGCGTACTAGTTCATACAGAGCACATGACTGACAGCACATAGTAATCATTACTTTACCCTGTGCCCACTGATGTGCATCTCCCCAAGCCCTTAACATTACTCCACAACTGCAAACTGCAGACTACAGTGGAAAGGAAAACGTCATACTGAATTTCTCATAGACACTTAACAAACTGGAAATACTATTTACTCCTGTTAGAGTGGGAAATCACAGGCACTTAGCACTCAGGAAGTGAAAGCAAGTTGTGACAAAAAAGCAAACTGTGATGAATGGACCCAGAAAGAGGGCAGTGTATCCATTTCTGATCTGAGGCCTGTTGCTCTCAGTAAGAGCTCTTATGCTGCACATAAACAAACAAAACATTTTCTGTGTTCATGCATTTCTGAAAAAAATAAGCCAAACTACTAAAAGGTGTAACTTGACACTGTGCCATAGGCACCTTCTTACTGCTGGCAAGTCTCCACCAGACTCACTGATACTGATCTACTGTAAGACTGTGTCTTTGACAGACCTGATCCTGCGCTAGCAGGAAATTCCAGGTTAATATTGCCCTCAGATATACAGCCCTATCAGCCACCTTCCTTTGAACTTCTACACCAAGCACACATGGGGACTGGGTAGCGAAGAAGCCACGTCTGTTCTACCCCATTGCATAGAGGTGTCTAAGGAGCTTGCACAATTCGCCAAAATGAGATGCTTGAAGATTGGATCATTTGTTATCAACAAGGGTCCTAAGAGCTTTCAACAGTGATGTAACCATCCCTTTGGTGGCAGTTAGACATTGCTAGACAATGCCAATCACACATCTGCTTCCAGGGGTAATTCAGGCATGGTAAGTTCATCTTCTTATTTTAGCACATAAGGAGAATTTCTACACTTATGAATGCACACAGGCTTTGAGCTCAGAGAACTTCATGCTGCCAATGCAGCTCATACTTCATTTTTCTACAACCCTTCCTGGCTAGATTTGACCATCTGTTGTCTTTGTTTAAAAACACCATTAAATTTACTTTATTGAACATATTTACCAAAAAATCCCCTTTTTTTCTGTTCTACTCTTCTGCCTAATTTCCTCTATTGGTCCAACTTTGCAACACTATTCCTTTGGCTGATGAGCTTTTTATTATAGTTACACAGACACTGTAATTTGAAAGGCCAGAAAATTCCCTTCATTCACAGTATAATGTTTGCTGTCATGGAATTATGCATTATTAATATAAGAATAGGCAAACATGTCATTGCAGGAAAATTGGCACACCTTTGGGTAAAATACACAATGAAAAAGTTGTCCTTTACAGAATATTTTGGCTAGTAAAGGGCACTGGCAGAGCTGAGCTGCCAGTCAAATGCCTGAGGCCTTATCGGCTTTCACTTCAGCACATTCAGGAACCAAATGCCACTCCCTCATGTCACCAGTCTCCTCAGAAGATGCTGTGACTGTCCAGTGGTTGTCACTGTCTCTCTCTGTCCTTTAGCCGCTCCTGTAAATAATGTTTAACCTACACGTGATGAGCAAAACCTTTTCCCAGGCAATCGATAACCTTCCCTCCTCATCATTTCCATCGGAGTTTAAATGTTTCTTTTTCTACTACTCCTGGGGTTTTTTCTGGAGTCTTCCCACTAGTACCTTGCTATCAAAGAAACCAAGCAGAGATACAAGTATATGTAAGTACCTCAGTGAATTAAGGCTATTCATTCTGTTCTATCTAAAAATAAAAAAATTTGTATCAGGCAAAATTTAAAAAATTCTATAAAATTCACATATTTCTCATATACCCTGAAGATATTCTATACACTTGATAAATGTCTGCCTGTAAATATTAGTGTGCACTTCAGCTAAGGTTAGTAGAACTGTAGTGTCACTATTTCACGGAAAATAAATAGATTACACACAAACTCTGATGATAAATAAACGATAGATGGTTAATCTACATCTGTGAATATGCAGATAATACATCTAATATTATAAAATGTGCAAAAATATGTTCTCTGCAAGAACTGGCTCATTATAAGAATCCTCCGTCCTTTTCTTTATTTCACCCATCCTCAGCATCCTGTTACAGAGGTTCATGGGCATATTTAACTTCAATGTCTTGAGAAGTTCTCTTGAGAATTAGTACTGATTTGAGGATCTCGGCAGGGGCCTGAATGACAAGGGAAGCTGATTTTTCGAGGAGAATGTATTTTCAAGCTGTTTCTGTCTTGTTTTTACAGCATCCTTGAAGCCATGATATCATAATGCAGTATCATATAAGTTGTGGAAGCAAAGATTTCGTGTTATGGTAAACCTGCACACCACAAGTTATGATGGGATTTTAATTCAAACATTTTTTTTAGAAAGAACTGGATTATGACAAAAATGATAATGCTGCTAATGGCAAAGAGAACAGTGACAATGTGACAGTTTCCATTGACCTTTACAGATAATGTATAACTGCAAAAGGGCATTGTAAATGTTATGTCTTTAACATCTTTATCTACAGCTGAAACCAAGCAAAAGGAATATACCTTTTTTTTTTTAACTTATGCAAATATTGAAGTCTTTCTGTCAACACATAGATAGAAAGCCGATTTCATTAGCCCTTGATGAGATTAGTTGGGTATCTTGTGCTTAACTAAGATGGGAAATTTCTTCTATCAATGCATACTTTAGTTGCAGACTTACTAATTATAAAGCAATCCTTGTCAAAAACGCAAAACAAATTCCTTAGAAAAGGTCCCTAATTTTTACAGTTTATTTTTGCACAGTCCTTTACTAGTTAGTTAGTTTACTATTTAGATGCCCGGTTGAAATTTTCTTGTTCAATTCTAAGACATAGTAGTAAATTTAAGGATTTTTCTCAAATTAGAAATAAACTTAAAAATAAAAGTAATTTATTTTCTATGTGCTTGTTAGACATCTAATTGGAAAATTATTTATTGCCACTGAAAACCTTCAAAACTATAACCACAGTTGCTCTTAAACCACATATGGATAAGTATGTTTTCAAGGAGAGAAAGAGTGGGGAAAAAGAGATGCCGTTCATAAGACTAGGAGGGGATATTCACACTTGAAGGGAATAAATTTGCAATGAAAAACAGAATGCGAGCCAAGATAATTTTGCAGGAAGATCAACTACTACAGATAGAATGGACATGAAATTCATCCATCATTTCTTCCCTGAAGAAGGTAATTCAGCTGGAAGCATCAAGTGTCCTACAGTCATGCCTATCAGATGAACCACTTTAAAAATTAAGTGGAGGGATAAAAAAGGAATGGCATCTAAAGCAATTATATACAGAAATTCTTTTGAAAAGGGAATGAGAAAATAACAATGGGGTTTTTCAGTGAATCAAAATAAAGGTGGAGCTGATGATTTTTAATAAGCTGTTGCAAAAGTTCTGCAAAGTAACATAGTTTCACTGAAATCTCTAATCTGCAATGAGCAAATTTTATGGTAGTTTAAGGGATGGTAAGGATCTGAAAGGCCACTCTGGGCATGCAATATGGATGAGTGAACATTTTGTCATGTATACCATTGTTACAGGCTCTCATACTACTCCTGTGAATATATTCTTCATTCAGGAATATGATGTATCCACTTTTTTTTGAAAACCACAAGGTTAGAACCTGCATGATCTACTAAATTTCAATGTACTTAAAAACTTTTAAGCTGTTTGACAGCTAGTTATACTAAATGAATGTTTGATTTATTGAACAGCAAATGCTTGCTATGTAAGAGTTTATGTTGCTACAGTACTGCCCTGATTTTTCATTATACAACTTGTTCTCAAAGCTAAACATTTGAGATGTTTTCAAAACAGTTTCCCATTCCTGCAGGAATATATTATCCCGTTATACACAAATGTTCTAATCACAAAAAGAGCTAAGAATCTGCTAATCATATTAACAGGGCCAAAATATGTATCACCCTGAATTCCCAGATTGGTTATTTCAGGAAAAGGAAATCAATATATCTTACCTGGTTCAAGATGGAAAGATAGCAGAGAATTTCAAGGAAGTATGACATCAGCACAGAAGTTGCTGGACACGACTTCAGAGAGTAGAAGATACTCTAAAGAGATGTTAAATAAATTAGACAGAAAAGCAGAAAAAAGATCTTTCAGAAGACAAATTTCAAAGAAGTTCCAAGACTCAGTTGATTAAAGTGCTGCAAGGTGGTTATACAATATTGATACAATTTTTAGTTTTAAGACCAGTGAAGTGTAATTTTGACTAAATTATGGTTAACCTAAGGCATAAACCAATATGACTGCATGTTTTTAATATTCTTGGTGACCAAATTAAGACCAATGCTAACA
The DNA here is from genome assembly GCA_035583235.1 of Hafferia zeledoni. Lineage (NCBI taxonomy): Eukaryota > Metazoa > Chordata > Aves > Passeriformes > Thamnophilidae > Hafferia > Hafferia zeledoni. Next base: position 35,687,881 of record JAWWEV010000115.1, read on the forward strand.
ATAGACACAATAAAATTATTGTTCTTACTCATGAAAACTATATAAAGCTCTCCAGGTTCTCTTTTCTTAAGACTTGGAGTACACCAAATCTTTTGTCATCCCAATCTGGTAATGTTTTAGAGCATTTCTCCAAAATAAAGCTCAGAGCTAATGAGCACTAGGCAGCATCTTAGAGGACATAGACAGACATAACATTGAGTAGATGAGTAATTTCCCTGTTGATACTTCTTTGGTCTTGAGACAAGCAGTGGACTGTTCCTCATCATGTCTAAAACGAGAAAATCCCACTAAGACTTCATCTGAAATTGTGTTCTTCCTTCCTAATCCTTTTGCCCTGCAGTCTGGAAAAAAACCAACCAACCAAAAAAAAAAACAAAAAAAAACAAACAAACCACCAACAAAGAAAACAACCAACAAAACAAAATAACAAAAAAAGTACACCCCCACTCTCCCCTCTCCACACCCCCCCCCCAAAAAAAAAAAAAAACCAAAAAAAAAACCAAGCTTAAATAAGAGTTTCTCATTAAGAATAACTCCAGCTAATACTAGAATCTTTTGCAGAAGGTGCAGATATATCAGAAGGGTTATTTCATGTAATGGAAAGAAATGTCTTAACCACTTTCAAAGCAGATTTCTTGCAGTTCCTTTGCATGTAGAGATAGAAGAGTATTCCTTTCTTAGATAACTACTTTTAGACTGTTCACAAGCAGAAGATTTCCATGTCTGCTCCATGAAAGCATCTGCATCTTGATGTGATTTTTGTTCTTTTACCTTCCTAATCTCTATGAGACCATTTCTAAGGAAGTGATCTTGGAGAAGGACCAGACAACCTACTGCTACCCTGTCTCCAAACTCTAAACCATATTAAGAGTAACTTTGCTAAGCCAGCTAGGACCACCTCCTCATGTCCCTACCTTACCAAGCATATGCTGGAAAGCTGGTCCTGGCTGAGTGCACTGTTCTCCTGAGTTAAGCAACTGGCTAGAAGCTATCCTGTTATGCAACATTTTCCTACTGTTTGGAGGATAATACAGTAATAATATTATCAACAGCAAGGCAAGTATATTAATCATTACATGTTTCCCCCAGTTTAGATTTCAGTGAAAGAAAAATCCACAGAAGCATAAATTTCTTAGAGGGGTTATATAATAGGCAATGATACCACTACCACATTAATGTAATTTTAAGTAATTTCTTAATACACAATTTGTGAACTATAAACAAATGGGTTTTTTTCTAAGTTCAGTGACTTTACCAAGCTCCTTAAAAGCCTACAGATGTGGTAGTTTCTTTTGTTTTCTGGCTTTTATTCTTTTAACTTCACTAATCTCCCATCCAGGCAAAAGCAAGAATGCATGATTCTCACTTCCAAAAGCAAAACTATTAATTGACTTTCTCTAGATGGCATGGATTAGGTCATTTTAAAGCCTTAAGGTTTAAAATACTTCTCTTATTTTAGTGAAATAGACAAAATCTTGAGTTGAGATGTCAAGAATTTGACAAATATTAAAAAAAATACCTTCTAATATTTTAATAATGTTTCCACAAATCATACACACTTTTAAAACATTACTACAAACAAAGAAATATTTATTCATAGAGGAATATATTTGCCATATTAAGGAAAATTCTTGAAGTTAGGAATAAATAAGAGGTATTATTTTTCTGCTATAATGATGTCATTAAGGACTGTTGTAAGTAGTGGTGGTGATGTTGGAAGAACATTTCTAAAAATAAAAAGACCTGGCTGTTTGGATCCTTTTTACTTTCAAATTTCATTCATTTCCTCAAGATCTGTGGACCTCTTGAAACATAAGCTTACTTGAATCAAAGAGAAATTGCATTTACTAGGCAATGTAAGATCTGCTTTACTTAAAATAAAAAAAAAAAAAAAAAAAAGGCAAAAAAAAAGCTGACCTTGAATCAAAAAAAGGTGATTTCAAGGTTGAAAATTTCTCTTTGAAGATAGTTGAAATGAAGTAAATGAAAGTCTGAATATGGTCTGCCACAAGTTTTCACATTAAATTATGATAATTAACTACAGTGCATATAGTGGATATCTTGAGCTATCTGGATACCTTACACCATGTAACCTTGCATATCTCAAAATATATTGCAAATAGAAGCAGGACTTTAGATATAAAATCCAGGGTCCATAAAGATTTGCAAGTGTCATCTAGGATCTTACAAGGACCCATCACTGAGTCAGGTGTAAAATCTTCGTTCCTTCATTTTCATCCTCCTGTTGATGTGGCTTCAGTTATCGCACAAACTCCCACAGCCTTATCTAAAGGAATCCTGGGATTTCTTTTCTAATTATAATGGCTGTAACAAAAGGAACATGGAAATAGCCCCCAAGGCTTACATTACAGTCTGGTGTAATGGGTATCTAACTATGCAGCCTCTATCGATATTAATACAACTGGTGTGGTTGAAAATCTGCATTTGACTTCACAATTTCCCTGGATCTCATTTTTCAGCATTTAATCAGCTGGTAGACAGACCACTACTGACAGAAAATAGTACAGTGGTAACAAAGAGGAAAAGCTGAAAAATATAGGCCCTTCTTGATGAATTTTGATTGATGTTATGGAAAAGAGAGTGCACAATTCCATCCTGCTGAAAAGCAGTTTATTTTCAGCCTGTACATTTAGCACTGTTTTGCTCCACAGCACCAGGCTGATCAGATCTTGTTAATCATTAGCCAGAACCTCATCTTTTGAAATCAACAATATCTTTAGTATTGAATTAATGGGGCCATCAAGGTGGGTTAATGGAAAAGGTGAGCACAACAGTCATAGAAAAGTTAAAAAAAAAAAAAAGGAAACATTTCACAGAAAATCTCTTCTGCATATGTCAATGGCTGAATGCTGCAGACTTGAGTGATAAACTACACATCACACAGGCATTTGAAAACAGCTTCCAGAAAACAGCTTTAATTCCTAGCTTCTGAAAACAGATGTAAGGCTACAGAGAGCCATAGCATGGATTTTTCTGCTTATTGAGGAGTTAAGAATAAAATGAACTGTGAGGCAAAAATGGAGATTTTTGAAACTGCAGGTGAGTTGGTGAGTAAATACATATTATTTCTGTGAGAAAAATTAAATTTTCATTTCAAGATGATATTTTTTATTTCAGCCATTTAAAATGTTCCTGAATCTTTTAAAACCTGAGCTAACTTTTGTTGAGAGGTTTCTTTCAGAGAGTGAATTTATGAGCAATCCAAACTGCATCAACTCCGTGAGAATCGTACAGATATTTCAGCTGAGCAAGGACACACACCTGCTGTTTGTCCGTTAGGCAACAGTTACTCCCTGGAAGTGTTTTCATGAGAACGCCACAACTGTCTTACCGATCTCCGGACATGCACCTGAAAACATCAGGATGAGATAATATAAACATGGGACTTGTGAGATATAGGCTTTTAACCAATTAGAGGTTCTAGCGTGTTGGGGTGAGACCTTTTCAGCCAATAAGATGTACTTCCAACCCTATATAAACCGTGTGCTGTGTGGAATAAAATGTCTTCGCTTTGGATCTCATAGATTTGTAATATGAAGTCTTTTCTCTCTGTGAAAGTTTGTTTACTTTAAACTTTCAAAATGAAAACTTCTTTTTGCTAGGGAAATATTAAGACATTCACTGCAAATTCAGGAAAAAAAAGAAGGGGAAAGGTGTTACTTGTTTGGTTGTGGGTTTTTAAGAAATCATTTTAGCAGGAGCAAAAAGGTTTTTCTTGATATAACATCTGACATATTTGCAAAGTTGAGCCCTCATTGGCCTAAAGCCCCTCCACTGGGTTTCAGATTTTTGGGGGTAAGGGGACCAGATTTTTACTGATATGAAAGAATTAAAAAAAAAAAAATCAAATATATTTCAATGTCATAAAAGGTACATTTCCTTTCTCAAAGTGGAGGGAATTTCTCACCATTCAATGGCACATTTTTTTTTATTTCTGGTTCCTTTCATCTTTACTTTTTCCTGAATCTTTTTGATGAAAAAGGAAGTTCTTGTACAAACTAATCCTTTATGTATAAATTTGTGCCAGATGTCTTAGGAGGCCATTTTTTAGCATATAAAATACCTATTCCTACATAGACCATACTACAGTCTGGAGATCAGAAGATGATAAAAAATACCTACAGAGAGCATCTTCTACCACATATGTGCAGTCTCTAGCAGTCTGGCTGAGTCCAGAAGTCTCATTAGCAGTATAAGACAAAAGGAAACACCTTCATGATCTTCTTCCCTCCAGATGTTAATCTAATTTCTACCTGCTTGTAAGGGATGATGAGAACTCACTGACCTGAAAGAGTGAGTAGTTACAAGGAAAGAAGATAAAAGTCATAGTCTGTGTTTCATCTCAACTACATTTCTTCTTATGCATTTCATTACTCATTTTAAACCACATTTTTCTGGACTAATATAACAAATAGTCTTGAATTTCCACATGGGTTATAATGTACTCTGAGTTAACAATACATATAATCTTTTCCTCACCCCAGTATTGTTTCTGAATTATTTCATGCTATGAGGAATGTCTTGAATGCTAATTTCTGATCAATTGCCTTGACACAGGTTGGGATAGGGAATATTCTGCATTTATTTATTCTGCACTACATAGACTGCTGCCGAGCTGTGTAAATGCCTGCCAGGTTGTAGTCTTATATCTTGCCTACAACAGACCTAATTTAAATTTCTCTTACATTGATTTAATTGTGCTGGAATCAATAGAATTCCTCTTGATTTTCATTAGGGTTCTGGGAGAGACAGGGATCAGGCTCAGTATGTTGAATACAGAAACTTTTGTTGTTCTATAAAAGGCCTGCAAGTAAAGTCCAGTGAAAAGAATGTAATTAGTGTCATTCTAGGCTGACATCCTCTCTTGTTCTTTTCTCCATTTTTTTGTTTCAGAGCAGCCTACAGCTGAGGGCTATGGATCAGAGTGTTCTGCAGTACTTAACAGCCAAAGAGAGGAAAGAAAGCAAAACTGCCTGTAAAAATCCCCGAACCTTCACTGAAATTAGCTAATCTGCATAGATGTGAGGAAGGTTAGAATTTATATTGAGAAGGCTGGAAAAATACAGTGATATAAAGTTTTCCACTTCATGAAGACAAAAACAAATATTAAATTCCAACTTGTTGCAGAGAGGCAATCCAAATGTTTTAGATTTTTCCCTGCCTCTGACTAAGATTGATGTCTCATACTAAACCCAAAGGTAACCAATACCTGTGAAAGATCATCAGAATTATAGCCTCAAAACTCATGCTGGAGGTAGTCTACAGGTGAAGATTAAGGACATTAACTTGTTGACTGAGGCAGAAGAAATAAATCAATAAGGTTCAACTGTACCTATTAATGCTGGTTGTTGAACAGACAAACCTGTCTCTAAGCCCTTGGAAATTTGTGAGGGCAGTGTTCTATACGGGCTGGGAAAAAAAAAAAAAAAAAAAAAAACCACCAAAAAACCCCCCCTACAAATACATCCAGAACATATCTTCCAATTCCTACAATCTCTTCTTCATTGCTATTTGGCATCCCTTTGATCCCTTATTAGGAATTTAAATCAATACATTACAATGTATTTGCTAGTCTGTGCTCAATGCACAATGACTAATTTTTTTTTGCTTCTGCAAAACTGGTAGAGGTATTTTTAAAATGTCTCCAAGACTCCCTGCCAGCTGCAGTCTCCTTTAGAATACTCCTTGCGTTAACTGGGGTGAAATCCCAGCTGAGCACTATTCCAACATTGCTGTTTTCAGCTTTGCACCTACAAGATCTCTGGCTGCCTCCATGCAACACCCAAAGGCATGTAGCATAATTTCAGGTTCCTGCTATAAAAACACTTTTCTGAAAGGCTGTATCATCCCCATGTTATTTCAAATCCTTTAAATTGAAAGGAAACACAAACAAAACAACAATTTTGCATGGGGACCAGCAGAGGCAGAAGGTCGAGTGCCTTGGATTTTGGATATAACTTGTGTCATTTGGCCTGACAGTCAAAAAATGGTCCCTGGACTAATGTTACTTAGCAGTGCAGATGTAGCCAGTGGGGCCAGAATTTTATTCCAATTAATAGCAATAAGTGATAGAAGCAGAAGCATTTCTGAGCCCTTCTGAAAACCTCACAAAAGATCTGCTTTAGGACACGACAAAAGCAGGGAAGACAAGAGGTATATGGCAACGACTTAGATAGCATTATTTAAATAAACAAGCACAACATTTGCCTAAGAATACAAAGCATGCACACCAGAGAAGTACAAAGCAGAGCTGTTCAGTAAATATCAGGATTTGTTCTGTTTGGTGAAGGGGGTCCAAAGAAGCCCAAGCTTTTGTTGCCTGAGGTTTTTAAAACTGTATTACAATCCTTTTGCAAAACATTTTGCAAAACAAAACCATATAAAAGAAACGTAAGGATATGGGAAAATGTGTCAGGGGGAAATTGTGGTACTTTGTAGACTGAAAAATAATGGTTTTTTAAAGAGAAAACCTCTGTCATAAGAGTCAGCTTCATCTGACACTTTGGCTGCAATAAATCTAACATGAATTTCAGTAAAAAGTGTATAATGAACAATTGTCATCTATGCACTAAGCAGTAGAAAAACTGACAAAGATAAAACTTATAATCATGATTTTTTTACCTTTGTGGTACAATGTGGTGCTGTGAGAAGCTGTGGACCAGCTCCTGCATATTATGATTCTGGGACACACAGAGAAATACCTGCATAGAGGAGAGCTGCTTTTCATTGTGCATTTCCAAAATGAAAAAGCCCTTAGTGACCTCTTCTAGGTACTTGAGGTCAGAATAAGCTTTGGAGGCAAGTCAACCCTTTTGATGAAGCAGTTTACAGGTATCGTGAACACTGTCACCTCAGTTAAGCCTATGAAGTATTATTTTGAGTTGCAAAGCTATTTCACCCTAGAGCACCAGGAGTCATTCTGTCTCCACTATGCCATAGGCTCTGCAAATACAGGTCCTGAAAAAAAGAAGGAGCCTGAAGATCATTCAGGGTTCACTTTTGTAAAGATTTTGACACTGTCAACATCTATTCACTGAAAGGAAGGTGAGAATCTTCTGAAAGTACAGAATTGAGGAACATAGTAAGATGAAGGAGGAAATCATTCTTTTGAAATCTGTTTCAAAACCCCTAACATGTACAACTGAAAAACTTTAATTTTAAGCTTATCTTAAAAAAAATCAATACTTGGAAGTCTTGGTGAATTGTAGTGTGTTCAGACAAGAAAAAAAAATTTCACAGTGCTTATTACAAGCTAGGAAAGGACTTAGTAAATTTTTTGAGTTTTAAAATAATTGTAAGAACTGAGATTTTAAGATAGACCATGAGACTACTAATACCTCTGAAGCAAGTGCAGATGCTGTCCTGAGTCTATCAACAAACAATAATTCTTACCAAAAAGCACCATATCCAGCTTGTTGATCATTGAAAATGCTTCCAATTTCCTCAAAAGTCAACATTTTTCAAAGAAAATGTCTGAATCAAGTAAAGCTAATCTTCTTCAGTTAAAGCAAAACCATGAGGTCGAGTCATTCAAGCTGATGTATAACACTGAGAAACCTATTTCCACCTTTTCTGCATTGCCATGATATCTTTTTAAGTAGATAAGGACTAACTTTTATGGCTTTTTCATCACTTTTTTATTGTAACTGACCCTTCAATGAGTGCATTATGTAATAAATTTCAGATCATAGAAAATCAGACTATTCTAATTTCAAGTCTGTACCACAAAGCAGATTATGGAAGAAATATAACTAGTCCTCTGACACTGAAAGTGACTGTCCATCATCCCTATCTTTGTTACCTTTGAAGAACTTAAACATTACCAGCAGCAAGTTTTCATGCAATGTATAGATGTCACCAATCATGGGAAAACCAAAGCTGTTAAGTTTTTTCCCTGCTAGAACATATTTTTGAAAATATACAAAGCTTCTGAATAGTAGGATACATTATTTTACTTAATGGTAAATCTTGGAACAAATTATTATTCACTTTGCTGATACAATCAAGTGATCTTTTTCACTGACTGCAGATGATAAAATCCAGTTATCTAATTCAGTAAGCACCTTTACTGCATTGCTGCTGCTCCTGCAGCAGTAACCTTGCAATTTTCTCTATTTGGGCATTTGTTAGAGACTAAAAAGTTTCAAGAGTTTTGTGCTTAGGAGCTGAGCTAGAATTATTTTTACTCTTTGTCTTCCACCTGACAGTCCAACATAAACAACAGGAAAACTTATGCATAAATTACTGTAAGTCCTATGGCAACTGTTGCTACCTTTACTCGTCCATGCAAAATTATTTTTCTACTCATGACAGAAAGCGCAAAGCTTTTCTTCTCTTGAGGACATGTACCTAACTTGTTGATAGAATGGAATCATCACAGCCACTGTCATGCTCTTAGTCCCTGCAGCAATGCTATCTGAGACACTAAGAAGGCATTTATAGTTACACTCAACTTGAAACAATGATAACTCTGTTTCATAGCCTGTGCTGCTGGTCAATAAATTCTAGATATCAAACAGAACACAATTAATATGTAGCCAACTATAAATTTATGAGATATTATCATCATTAAATACACAGATCATTGACTATGTATGGCCATATTTGCTGCATTTATTTTACATACAGAAAATCTTCACTGAAAATACACTTCAGATACACTTTTGGCTATTTTAAGTGCTAGTTAAAAGTCATCCTATATGCAGTTTTCAAAAAAGTGTGGGGTCTTTTGCTTTAGAAAGCACTGCACAGAGGTTTCACACATGTGTGCATAGCACTCCATTTTAGACAGAAAGGTAACGAAAAGTGAAATAGATTTCCATAAAAATATTTCCAGCTTCATTACTCAGGAGTCTCTCCTTGGAAGCTGAATACACAAAAGACTGTCCACAGTATCTGGCATTAAGCTGGGTTCTTCTGTCTGCTTGTACTGGTGTAGGGATCTTTCAGAGGAAGTCAGAGGAAATCTTGACCTCTTATTTCCTTGGTTTTAGATCTATTTCCACCTCATAACTTCTCTGAAACCCTCACCTAGCCCTTTTCATAACCTAACTGTAAACCTATCTTATTCCATTTAGGTCCATCACAGAGCTCCAAGGCTCCCTGACACAATCTGCTCAGCAGTTTAGAGCTCACGGTACACCAAAGCTTCCTCACTGCCAACATGCAACCTATAGATTGCTAGACTGGATGAAATTTCCAGAATGTGTAGGTCATCTCAGAACAAATGTCTTCCTACCATTCTTTGAAATATACCATGAACACAGTACTCATTCAGCCTTTGTAAAATTGCCGTATAGCACCTGTATACTGGAAGCATTTCTAAACTCAGAGAGGGTAGGTTTAGAGTGGACATAAGGAAGAAACTTTTTACCATGAGTGTGGTGAGGTACTAGAACAGGTTGCCCAGGGAAGTAGCAGGCACCCCTTCCCTGGAAATATTTGTGGCCAAGCTGGATCGGTCTTTGAGCAATCTGATCCAGTGGAAGCTGTCATTGCCTGTGGCAGAGTGGCTGGAACCATGTAATCTTTAAAACTCCCTTCCAACCCAAACAATTCCATGATTCTGGAATTTGCTGTTTAAATCAGAGATTTTCCAAAATCTTCCTCAAGTGACATTTCCCTACCTGTGTTAAAAGTACAGAAAGTAGAAATGTGGTATAACATCAGGTTTTAATAAGTGTTGACATAATCTTGCAAATACAGCTACAACTTCTGTTTCATGTGTGATGTGTAGCACAGTTGGTTAACTTTTCTTTCTTCAGCTTTGTTTTTAGCTTTCGTGGCTAAGCTTCCCCTGCTTGAATTCTGATGCAAGTTTAATTAGCAGTAGCATTTCTTTGGATTGCTCTGCAAAGGTTTTGACTGAGCTTTCCACTTATTCATGTGAACTAAATAAAAGAAAACCATTTAAATAAATTATGACTTTACAAATCAAAGATATGAGGGACAGTCCACTAAAATAATGCACTTGGTATACAGTTTGCCCAGTGCTTGTAGCCATTAAATGGAGGAATGCTGTCTTTGCTTAAAAAAAAATATTAAAAGGGAGAATGACAGCAGCAGCGTACCTTTTCCTTCCTTCCTCTCCTCATGTATACACAGGTGCACTTCTGCATTACAACAAATATACTTATCTACCATAACTCCTGGCAAGGAGATGAGAAATACATCTTTGAGGGAGATGACCACATCCCCTTTTATTATCCTCTACTTCGCCTCTAGCAAAGGACTCTAACCAGGACCTTGGCAGGTATAAGGGGAACGACAATGAAGAAAAAGGGAAAAAGGAAAAGATTGGTTGTTCTCAGCCCTTCACATTTTTGACATGCTATTGTGCGTCCAAAGCAGAAATCATGCAGTGAGAGGGACAGCAATTACAGGGAATGGAGCTGGGGTTTCCAACACCATTCCCTGGTGTGCATGTATTTAAGATGAAACCATCACTAAGTTAGAAATAAAACACAGAAATGAGAACATTGAGTCACCTTCCTCCCAGGAAAACACCCTAACAATTAAGCTAGAGTCAGTTTGTCTCACTTCATCCTCTCCCCATGCCACCCCAGACATCAAAACAGACCTAGAAAACTGCTGTCCCTGTGTCTGGAGCCTGCATTTCCCTGGGGGATGCAGAGAGGCTCAGTGGCACAGGGCAGGCTTTCAGGAAGACTTTGGTCCTTCCTTTCCCTCCATGGCAGGAGCACCTGTCCACATTTCCTTCCATCTATTCCTCTCTTGCAGACATCCAGCATATCCCACAATGCCCCATAAGAAACCTATAAGAAGCACCTTTTGGTGCAAATATTTTGTTCCAATTTTGAGAAAACCAGTAGATATTGTCTGGCAAAGGACTATAAAATTCTCAAGTTATGTGCAAAGAGATAAAGATCTAAAATCTAAGTACAATGAAGGTCTGGAGGAAAACACCAGAGCAGAAAATGAAGGTGGTAGGAAAGGCTAACCATTGCCTTGTGCCAGACACGTCATTTACTTTACATCTAAAGACACACTTGTTTTGAGCTGGAAGTGCTTACTCCTTTCTATGTACACAGACACTGGCATGGCCAGACTCAGGTTTATATCAGGTTCCAAGAGAGAAGACAAACTCTATGAGTGCTCATGAACACACGCTATCAAGCTCAGAGCATGGACTGGCCTCTAAATCATCTCTCTGCAAACAGGGAATTGGAGAATGATTGTAGATAAAATTAATGAGAGTCCTAGGAAGAGCAGAATTTTAGTCATTCTGCTGTAAAATCTAAAAGAGCACACGAGATACAGCCAAGGCACCCTGGCTGAGCCAGTCTGGATTTACTGTCTTTCCAAGTTATATAATCTTCTCTTTTAGATCTTAAAAGAGAATGCTTCTAAGCTAGGTTGTTTCTTAAGAAGTTATTGAACCTTTAATGATAATAAGAGATTGACACACAAAAAAAATAGATGTTTTATGCTTTTTCTCTTTGAATGCAAACAGCTATTAATAAATACACTATGCTGCCATGATTAGAAGAAACAAAGTTTTGGCCTTTCAGTTTATTCTGCAGAAAAAGCCCTTGTTGACAGTGTTTTGCTGTGAGCACTGGTGGAAGACAGGAGCAAAGTGATGTTGTGTAAAAATTTGAAAGTATTGCCTGATGATTGATTGATTATGCTTGATTTATAACACCTCAAGGTGATTCTGAAAACCAGAAAATCCTGTCCTGGTCCCACACTGACCGATTACTGGGGTGCATGAGGTAGACAAATTGCTTGCCTCTGTTTGTAGACTAATAGTAGCAACCCACCTTGCAAATAAAAATGTCAAGGAGTAGGAAAACAAACATATGCCCCAGGTAAAGTATATTGCTAAGGTGTGTATTCCAGCAACTGAAATTTATGGTTTTGTGTAAGACTAACTATTAAATTGAACACAAAATGTTTAAAAAAATATTTATTATCTTTAATATGCTTTAGGTAAAAATTATTACCAGTTAATTTTCTGTTGTTATTGGTGAAAGTGGTGTTACTGCTGTTTTGTTTCTACTCTTATTGGTATTCTGGAATATTTCTTCTTCTTGGGTCAAAGGAACTTTGTATTTGAGTCACTGGCACAGTTATTAAATTCTATAAAATGCATGCATTTGCTCTAGTCAAATATTATATATATTTATCTAACAAATTAAAAAGACACATTCACTCTTCTGAGGAGAGACCTTAGAAAAGGGCTTTTTGCTTCTGGTTATCTTATGGCTAACAATCTCTTAGAATATTTTTTTAATATAAAAACTTCATATGAGGATTAAGACTCAATAACATGGACACTCCAGCTCCAGTGGCCCCAAAAGATTGTTAGAGCAGTTGTTCTTGTAGTAGATTATGATGTTTTGATGCTCCAGTGACTGCTGTGTACACACTGGCCTCTGTGCAGAGGGCAACCAGCTCAAAATGCGTGTTGACCAGCATTGAAAAGCCTGTGCTGAACTCTGGCAGCACAATGAAGACAGCTCAAAACTCTGAGGCAAGCCCAGTCCACTGGCTGCAGACTGTTCTTTCCCTCACCATCCCCCAAATGACCACACATTCCATTCCTCCTTCCAGACCCAGCTTTGAAGCTGCAGAGCTCTATTAATGCTGGGAAGCAGCAAGAGTGATTTTGCTGAATGACTTGATGTACATGGAAAACTTAAGCTAAGTGAATTCTAGGGATGCCACCAAAATCATTACAGACTCAGCTCTTGAGGCATGTGAGCACCTGGAGCACCTCATAATGTGCGAGGCAATAAAGACCAAAAGTGTCTTTCACTGCATGGATAGATTCTTGCTAGAAAAATCAATTCTTTTCCACTGTCTTTATAGAATTGGTCAGTAAATATGATGAAGCAGCACATCTGGCTCACTGTCGTGGCAGGAAATACTCAAATATCAGATTTAATGAAGACAGATTTAGTCTTTCAGCCCATTTAATTGTCAGGCAGAAAAGTTCAAACATGGCTCTCAAACACCAACATGAAAGGTCTCCTGGTTACCTCAAAATAAATAGTTAAAGATGTGTAAAGTTCTGTAAGTGGTTTCAGCCAACAGGAAATGGCTTTCAAGAAATAATGCCTCAGGAGTTGCTTTCTTTATTCCAGTTTTCCCCTTGGGAAACTTAAAATTTGGATAGATATTCTCTTGGAAAAAATCCCATGAATTATCATAAGCACATTGCCTCACTTTGTAGCGTAACTAGTGCAAGCATACACTGTTTGAAGGAAACATAAGGAAAGGTGGGGTTTCCCAAGCTGAAAACTATTTCAGTCTAATAACAAAATGGCAACAATAAGCTCTAGTTGTTGTACTGATATATTTTGATGCTTATATTTTTGTCTCAATCTTTAAAAGCCCATACGGGGATTACATGAGAATTCAGTTATCACGGCCTGATTTCTTGGTCCACTGGACTATCACTTGAGAATTAAGCCTGCCAGAAACCAAATACTCTAGAGCGCATATCACACAACAATATCCAATCCTGGACATTTTGTTGATTCTTTGAAATAGCATATTCTATCACTGTTTTCAAATAGCTGTTAGTTTCATTTTTCCTTCCTTTCTTCCTCTCTCTCATGTCATAAAATGGAGAAGAAAGATGAATTTAGATAATAATAAGACATTTTGTGTATCTGTTGGAATAAAAACAAACCACCTGTTTGGAAAGAAGTTTTCATAGTGATTTTATTTACTTGTTTTTATAGAGTCTTATCATATAAAAAGAATATAACTTATTCTCCCTCTCCTTATACACTACTTTACTTTGCTCCCTGAAAAGTATTTTTCACAAATACTAAATTTCTCTTCCAGATGCATCTTTTGCAACTGTGAACAGACAACTTTTAAGGTGTAAAATCCCTTTTGAAGGTCAGAAAAAGCAACCTGCTCAGCCCCAAAAGTAACCAGGTTCTTAAAGGTTCATAGAACCAGTAGGATGAAGAAATGAAAGCAGAGACCTGGAGCGCATGTGGCATTTATAATGAAAAATGGTGCTTTTCACCTCTGCTTTACTGATTCAAAATGAAAGTTGTTACCCTGTGATCATTATTCAGTGACCCATATGAAATGCGTGGATGACCTCCATCTAGTTCCTACTAGGTATTTGTCTGTCTTGCGAAAACAAACACAAAGGTTAGGAGTTTCAAAAAAAGAGATTGATATCTGCTCTTGCTACTGCTACTGCAAATTTTTGGTCTACATAGTTTCACTTCCTTGCTTTGTTATTCTGAAACTTTGTGGGAGCAGGAGATTGATTTTAAAAACAACAAAAGGTTGTGAAGCCACATGCTAACTTGAATGGCATAAGGCAATCTGCTTCTGTGAAAGGAAAGCTTCTGTGATAAGATTTTTTCTTGCTTTACTCTGATGTTCTTATCCCTCACAATACCTGTTTCAGTAACTTTGAAAGACTTTAGAAGCCTCTCATTACACAGTCAATGGCTCAACTGGGATTAGCACTTCAGTTTCTTTGATATAATCAGTAAATTGCAGTATGTAGACCATGATAGAACTACCAACATTTGTGAAAATTGGAGGAACAAACCCCTGAGACCTCATGAATGTTCTGTGTTTGGCTGAGTAAAGAGCCTAAAATCACATCCAAGATTCTGTGGTATTAGAGCCTGAAGGAAACCTCTGCCAGAATGTCTTTAGGGGACAGATATTCATGAGCACCTACATATACCCATTATACTCAAGAGTATGTGGAAAAAGGTGTTCAAAATACCAGTGAAGTCTCAGACTTCAAGGCAGAGTGAGAGAGACAGCACAGAATCACCTTTTACATGAGTAGTCAATGTGGCCCCAGACAGAGGATACTTGCAATGGCACAGAAGAAGAGAGCTAGTCTGCTGGGAGAGCCACTTACTCATGGTGTAGTAAATTAATTATTTTTGTTCTTGTGATGTGTGCTGGCTTAAAAGTAAACCAGCAGGAGAAATTAACCCTACACAAAAGAGGTTATAAGTCAGAGTTCCAATTTAATAACAATATTACAATAAATGCAATAGCACAAAGAGAAATTGGTTTTAACCCACAAAACCCAGAAGTATAACCCAGCACCCTGGGGCACAAACACAAAGGGGTTTGTTAGCCCCTGTGCTGAACCCCCACATGGCTCCCCCCAAGTCCAAAGTAAAAGGAAGTGAAAAACCTGTTGATGCAGCTGACGGTTGCAGTCTGGTGAAGAGTGGTGGTCTCCTCCTATCGAGGTTCTGGTCCTCCTCTAGATCCAACGAGTGGTTCCATAAGTTCCCAAAGCCCCAAGATTATATCTCCTCAGGTCCAGGTGGGACTGCTCAGCACCTCCCTCAGGGCAGGGAGTTACACAATGAGTAATCTCACTCTGTGAGTCATGAGGTATTTGGAATCATTGATGGCCCATTAGCAGAGATGACACCTCAGGCTGGGTGTGGAGGTGCTAACAACTTTGCTGGAAGGGAGTTGTCACAGATCTTATCTCACAGGTTTCTTTCACACCCAGCTCACAGCCTGAGGGGTCGGGTGTGCCCTGGGCAGCTGCTGCAAATGGTCCATTGTTAAAAGTTCTTGGGAAATGAATAGAGGGTGTAGAATACATAGCTTTGGTCACACCCACACAGTGATAAACTGGTCCCACCTGCTGAACTAGGACAGATGCTGAGATAATTTTTTGTTTTCTTCTTGGAAAACAACACACTAAATCTCCACAAAAAAAAAAAAAGTGTTTGGAGATCAAAGGATGGCTTGCTTCTTTTTTTACTGAATGCAAAGAGAAAAAGAAAAGTGATGAGACTACACCTCTGATCAATTATTATATTCCTTTTCCCCAGGAAAAACAGGATCATCCAACTACAGGAGTATTCATGTCAGCTCACTGCTGCTAACAGATTTGAACACACCAAGATTGGATCAGTGCTTTTTTCCTTGACATTCACCATGACTATAATCACAGGCAATTTGCATACCCATTGGAAAGCAAATCCTTAAACCAGCATTTGGACCTCTCCCATTTAGTCTCAAGCCAGCTACCCAGAAGCTGAACAGTAGGTTATAGTGACAGCAAATGGAAGAAAAACAGCAGCCACAAAAGTAAAACATAAACAGGATTTTAGAGAGGATTTCACAGGACAGAAGCAGCTGAGAAACTGAAGAATTACAATAGATATAGAAACACAGTTGGGAAACAAAGTATTCACTAAACAAATTTCATAAATAACTAAATCTGAAGCATTAGTGACATCTGCTAAGAGTGACTTTTCTTCTATGCTAAGAGATTATTTATCTGATCTTATCAAGATGATATGCTTTTACCCTTTTGAGCAATAATTCTTCAGTCTATTTCATATCTGAACTTATTAAAAATTTGTTAGACCCACTAAGTCCATTTTTAAGCTGATTTAGCACTTCAGGATTTCAAGCCTAGAAAACTCAAAGTCCTATTAACAAAAAGACAAAAATTAAATTCCTCTAACAAGATTGACTTGCATGCATTCAACTTTGCTTTGGCTCACCCAACTCTATAAGCTTTCTGCAGAGTTGAGTTTTTTCCTTGTCCTATGATAGGGATCTATCTGCACATGGGCCCAGGGTCAAATAAGTTAAACAGAATTAAAAAACCACTGGTTTTGAACCAATGATAATTAGGCAGCAAGCTGTAAAGGGACAAGTTTCCCTGAAGCCCATGCTGAAGCCTTTCTTTTATACCCTATGTCAATAATGATAGAAAAATAGAGAGAAGTTATACACAGCAAAACAAGCACAAGAAAGAATGAATTACCTTAGTGAATACCATTCAAGTTTTGAGTATTTCCAAATATTCAGCATGTCCCAAACTGAGATTTTTACTCATGGATGCTTTAACCATTGATTTTGATTGCCAGTGGGCATATTCTCTGAGTGAATTAATATTTAATTACAATGATTTCAGCAAGAGGGAAGGTGAATTTTCTCCTCTAAAGAAAAGACATCAGCCAGAGAATGCAACCAAAATTAGATTTGCTGCAAGCTGAGCACTACAGTTAAAGAACGACTGTCTTCTGCTATTACCACCTTCTCCTACAAGCATGTTTTGAAAGACAAGGATTCCAAGAAGAAGGATTTAAAACACTGTACATTTTAGGTCAAGCCTTCTCCAAGAATTATTGGAAACTCAATAGGAAGATGACAATGAAAATACTGGTGTGTTGTGCCTGTCCTTCTGAGCAGAGGACCCAAATGCTTCCAGGGATGTAGTGATACTATTGTGTAAAGATTTTTATTTCCTCATTTCCCATACTACAAATCATTAATGTCTTGTCAGGACTGCTGACATGTCAGTGTTTAAAGGAATAGGTTATAATTTTTATTTTTATGCTGGCTGAAGAAGTACACCTCTATGAAGGAAAATGAAAGGAAATATCTACTGTGGCTGCAGAGCAAAATACTAAATGAAATCCTAGCAAGCTGTTCAATTTATGTATGACCAGGATTAACAGACACTATATTTGCAGCTATTTGTTCTTTTCCCAGAAAAGGTAACCCAGCCCTGGAAAAAAAGAGATAATACATTTATTTGAACTACAAATTCATTTCAGATAATCATAATAATGGATGTATTCCAAAACGCTATTTTGGAAATGGGACTAAGCACATTTCTTTACAAAAAAATTCAGCAGGACAGTCTGAGTAGAAAATACCATACAGAAAATTATATTGCAAACACTGTGTAATAACCTAATTGTATCTACAAGACTTTTCCTTCTTTCCTCAATGTTTCTTCAATGGGTCATGAAAGGACTATCATGATATCTGGTCAATCCAAATTCAAAAGAAACCCTTGCTGATGATGTGCAAGATAACAGCCTGTGAGGAACTAAGCTTTTTTAATTGCCTTAAGACGTTGCTACTATAGCAAGCTGTGCAAGCCTCCTTCCAGTACAGTGAAGATAAAGGCTAAGGGCAGGAGGCCATAGCTCACAATATGTTAACTTTGGAGGCTCTAGGGGGTGACTCTTTCAGTGGTGATGCTTCTCTAGATGTGGGATGCTTCTCTTTTAAGAAGACCAGCAGCGACTCTCTGAGTGTGTGATGCTTATATTTGATGGGCCAGGCTATGTCAAAGGAGGTCCTTATGTGCACACACCCACGACTACCCTGGAGAAGGCCTCAACTTTTAGCAGAGGTGCCTCTGAAGCACACCTCCACCCACGCCTAAAATGACTTTGCAGCCACCAGCACCTCCAGCTCTCTGCAAAACCAGCATAGCAATGCAAAACAGAGCCTACACACACACATGGGGGGAGGCACCAGGACAGTTTCTGAGGGTATATAAAACCCACCAAATTTTATGTGTCATGGGCTTCTCTCCCCAGCCACTCCCCAATGGACCAAGACACCAGTGATGACAGCAGGAACCAGATTTGCCCAAGGCCTTTTCATATTACTATAAACTTTTCCTCCCTCTTCCATTCTCTCTTTTTCCTTTAACTCATTCTTTTTTCAGTTTCTTTCTCTCTTATCCCTTACACATTTTCTTGGGCAATATACATTGCTATATTAAAACCAAAATGGCTAGAGACCTGTTTTCCTCTGCAATACCTTTATGATATCAAGTCTCATCACTGGATCCATGGATGGTATTATTTTTCTGCTCTTATCCTTTCTTTCTTTCTTTTTCCTTCTCTCTTTCTTTTCTTACCTACATCTTCTCAAAATATATTGGAAGCCAGACTAAAAAATTCCAGTCAATACCTTAGTAAATGCCTCATTGTGTTTGCATAAGTTGAAGTTGGTTAAGTTAAAGTTTGTCTGGATATTGTTTTAAAATTTGCCAACTACCTTATTCTATCTTACTGTTTTAAAGTTTACAAAGAAAAGTTTGTTGTTGAACCTTCTGAGAATTTTATTTCTTCTGCCCAGAGTGAATCAAACAACCTTCCCCTAAACCCTCTGTTTTCCAACAATTATAAGCAATTATTTTGGCTCTCATGATTTTAAAAACTATACTTTCTGAAATTTCAGACCTTTTCTCATTATTTTCATACTCTTTATGTGTCTTGTTTGATGATAATGTTACGAAACAAATGATAAATATGCAGATTCATATATAATTTTGTTTATTTTTTATTTTTCTCATGCGATTCTTGTTGCTAGTTATTTTTTTGCTTCCAGCACAACTCCTCTGATTTCATTTCTATGCCCTGATTAGACATCTTTACTGAAAATTAACACATGCAACTGATTAGAACTTCTACCATTTGGAATATTCATTTACTTTCTCCTTGTCACTTTTCTTTCTCCTTTTGGAGCGCTCAGATTTTTGCCTTTTTCCGCAAGCATTTACAGAGCTCTTTTAAATACTTGATAGTTTAAATTTTTACCTCAAATCTCTTCTAAACCCACAACAGGAGAATATTCAGCTTCTGCTATTAAGCCTTCTTTAAACTGTGTGGTTTTTAAACACTGACTGGGTAATTTTAATCTCCTATATCTCCCAAGCTCTATCACAAGGTTCACGCCTGAGAAATCCTGCTTGAAAAAATAACGTAAGTATTTCTAAAATATTTTTCCTTTCCTTAACACTTCATATGATACCAGGCTTTGTAGTTTGTGAAAAATAAAGGGATTCAATCTATCTACACCTTGTATTAACCTCAGCATAAGCCTCTGGAACAAAAAATATTTCAATGTGTTTTCCGATAATAAAATTCGGCAGTCTTTTTCCTCAAAGTAAAAGTGATTCATTACAAAGATCTTCTCATCAGAGAAAACTGAATCACTAACTCTTCCCTGACAGAAACTAACCTTGGGACTTTCTGGAGAAAAAAACAGTTGTGAAAGATTTGGGATCCAAATATTTAACCATAAGAAGAGTGTGGTCAAAACAACTGAAATGCATTCATGACGCATTGATATATGTCTGTTATACACATCATCTACACAGATAGATAATTTAATTCACTAAATGCCATGTTTCTGCATATTCCAAGGAATTATAGAAAGTTAACAACTCACAAAATCACAGGATGATAATGGACTTATTCTTATTTATTCAATCTCTGTACTGAGGGAATTTCCACCTTTTCCCATGAGGTGTTTATCAAACATTTCCATAATAGTAATAGTGGAAATTCCACAGTTCGGTGCCTAGTGGTATGACATAAAGAAGACAAAGCCAGAGGCAATGGACACAAGTTTCAAATGGGAACTTCAAGTAAGATGCAAAGAAAAAGAATTCCACCATATGGGTAGTGAAACATCTGAACTGGTTCCTAGAGAGGGTGTGGTATCTCCATCACTGGAAATAATCAGAACTTCACTGGACATCATCTTGAGCAACCTGTTCTTATTGGGTCTGATTTGAGTGGAAAGTTTAAATAAATGGATTCCTAAGGGCCCTTCCCACCTGAATTGTTCTGTGACTGCATGAATTTCTGAGCTTTACCACATATCTCATCCAAATATTTCATCCTCTATAACATTTTGAAAGATTTTCTCAATATCCAAAATAAATATGATTTGATGTAAACTTTAACATACTTTTTTGTTTTCAGTCATTAATTAGCAATGCAGAAAACTATTTAACTTCCTTAGTGTAACATCTGCCTATATAGTTAAGTTTCTACATTTCTCTTTTACTTTTCCTTCAAAATTTTACATCATCCTTGATAGTCTGTTATGCTGTTTATCTGCTCCTTCCTTAAATGTGCTGTTTGAGGTGAAGTCTAGTACTTTACAATAATTAAAGATGGAAAATTTTGATCCATGTTGTGCATCCTCTTTACAGTGATTAAAACTAGACCACATTTCTTTACCTTGCTTATGAGATTGTCACATTAAACATTGTCAAAAAAGTAATTTCAAAATACAGATTTCTTGCCTTCATTTTTTTTCCTGTTCTAGATATTATGCTGGTTGTCTTGTCAAGGAAGGAAA
The DNA here is from genome assembly GCA_035583235.1 of Hafferia zeledoni. Lineage (NCBI taxonomy): Eukaryota > Metazoa > Chordata > Aves > Passeriformes > Thamnophilidae > Hafferia > Hafferia zeledoni. Next base: position 35,708,803 of record JAWWEV010000115.1, read on the forward strand.
TTAAATTGTTTTGACAGAACCTGGTTTTTTGAAAAAGCTATAATGGTACTTTTTATCATTTTATTATGTCCTATTTTTTTTAATGGAGATTGATTAGTTATTTGTTTCTAAATTTTCCCATGGGCCTCATTTTATGAGTCTTATCCCTTTTCTTTTTTGAAAGATTGCATATTGTCATCACTCACCTGTCAGGGAATTGACAGATTCCCAAGGATTATTGAAAAAATTCACCAGTGATTCAGAAATCCCAGATATTTCTCCTAATGACTTTGGACTCTATAAAGCTAGCTATGGACCTTGCAATCCTCTGAAAAGTGGCCATAAGCACATTCAGTCTGTAATACAGTGATGATGGGACTCTGTGTTCCAGACTATGATTTCTTAATGAGTTGAGTGCTTCTGTACTTGCCACAGGATTCATGTATAATTAATTCCAATTCATTTTGCCAATTAACCACCTTCATAATGTTTGCACAGAGTTACTGGAAACAGTCGCGCTATCTTCCGTCATGAATTCTTTCTTAGGTGCTTGTTTTAGCATCATTGTTTACCACATCATTTTTTATTAGATCGATATACTATGTTTATTCTAGGTTATAAGTCATTATAACATTACAACCATGCTGCATTATTAATGTGCACAAAACTGCAATGTAAACTGTATTGAACAAAAATGAAAGCACAATCATCTATATTTCAAGAAAAAGGTGGCTGTGATTGTTAATATTTCAAGGTGGTAGAAGTATTTTAGATCACCGGAGTTCTGAATATATGCTTTTTTTTTTTCTATTGGGCATAGAGGTGCTTGAACACCGATTCAATTTTTTTTTTATATACCCAACTCTTTTTTTTTACTATCCAGTAATTTGGGGACTAATCTTGAGTGCTTGGTAATTTCTCTATTATTTATAAGTACTTGAGGCTTAATCTAGAAAATTATACATTTAACTTCAAGAATCAAGTGATCCCATCACCATTTCTTATTTTAGGATAGAATTAAGTCCTTTGCTGGGCTGGGACATTCCTAAAATTATGTGGATTTTAGTCACTGTAGTCAGAAATTGCATTCTCTGACATTCAGTACTTTGAATGGTATTCTGGTACTGTGGGCTTGGTTGTCTAAGTCATGGGGTTTTACTTCCATTCCCTGAATGAGTAACTATATCTAGGTCAAAATTGTGGGCTCGCATAGCATGTTAGGGGGGTGATTTGTGATTTCACCCAGTCTCATCTGAGGAATCTTATGAGAACTGGACTTCAACAAATGGTAAAACTCCCATTTGGTTTCACTTTAGTTAAGGTTTTACCTCCAAATCCCCAGTGAGACTCAGTTTCTTAATTTTTTTTTTAATAATTTTTAAAAATCAAAAAATATTTGAGAATTAGAGAAAATGTATCGGATCAAGTTTTCCCTTCTGAATAAAGATGTTAGGAGTTCCTTATCAAGGACTGACAAGAAGAAGAGATTGGAATTCTGGTTTTCATTTCTTGGGAGTAATGTCTTATTTAACATAAAATTACAGCAGTTGGGTGTGGTTTTGTAGTAGAAAATAGATTTAGTGGAAACTAAAAACATTTTCAGCACAGGACTTTAACTTTTGTTTCTCTATAATCAATGACTTTATATTGAGTTTCAACAAAAGCTGGGACCTTTAATATGTCTATTCTGTAAGGCGAGCTAGAAATAACCTGAAACTTCTATACTGAAAGCTAATTGACAAGAATACTGTTGCCGATTGATATTGCATGTAATAAACTGGCATACTAGACACGTTCAGGTTTAATTAAAAGATAAGAATAAGTAGCAGCTTGGCAAGAGGATAAGGGAAAGTGTTGAATTCTTTGTTTCGGATGGTAAAGAAGCTGCTTTTATTTTTTAACTAATCTCAACTTAATGTCAGATCAAGAGACTACTTTCATATTTATGGTGTATTTAATGATTTACTCAAGTTTTCACTCAGGCAAATTATCCTTTCTAGCCTGATCCTTTTATAAAGTGAAGCATTTGCAGGTGCCAGTCGGTTTGGATTTTAAAAAAGCTGTTTTCCCTATGTGTATCACAGTAGAAAAACCTTATCTTCCAGACTTAAACTGTCTTCATCAGTCAGAAAGTAAAGGTTAAAAGCTAACCTGTGTGAAGCTGAGCAAGTGATTAGCTGCTTAGAGGGTAACACTTGGAAACATTATCTTTCCACAGCAAGGATTAGAATGCAGGAAAATGTTTTCAAATATATTAGTTCAGAGGGCAAAAACGTTTATGGCACGCCATGAGACTGTAAAACTGGGCATAACTCTACCGGTGGCAATAAAGCTCTATATTTTCATCAGAAGAACAGCTGGCTGTGGTTAATTCTTGTGTATTCCTTTATAAAACAAGTGTCAAGGGCAAAAAGAACAGATTCTCTTTATTACTTGAATGCAGTAGCATACAGAAACAGAATCCCTTTTTTTTTTTTTCACTGAAAGGTGAGTGAGAAAAAAGATATTCTTGTGGAAAAGAGCTGAAACAACTGAATGTGAACTTACACTTAACAGATAAATGAAGAGACAGAGACATGAGGCTGCACTGGTGAATACACAAATGAACAAACACATCAAAGCTGCTGTCTTGCTACGTTGATCACTATGTGGAAAAAACCAAAGCAGTCATTCAGGTGTCAGGCAGAAGTTATGAAGCCTGTCAGCCTAGTTCTCATATAGCCTAAACTGATATGAGTTCATTTCCAGCTTTACTAATCTCTAACAAATGTCATGGCTACAGCTGTGGCTACAGATGCTAAGAAAGGAGGTAAGACATTTCACTAAAAATGGGAAGAGCAGAAGCAGGCAGAGAAGTCAAGCTGCTGCAAGGGTGTGTGTGTCTTGATTCAACGTGAAATGCAAAATATATTTTCTTTTGAAAAAAGTATGAGCTTTAACAGCAAAGGGCAAGACCTCCCTTCTAGGGGAAAGAGACATGAAGAACATCCCTACTTCCCATGAATAACAGCAATGACTTGAACTTAGGCTGTCTGCATCCCAAGTAGTGACTGGAGACACAAAGTAATTTAAAACTGATCTATTCATGTATGTGAACAGAAATCTCTCTTGGAGCTGAGAACGCCTTATAACAAAGACATTCCTAAAAATTACGCTGTTGCATTAAAAAAAAAAAAATATTTGCAGTTTTTCCAACTGCCTCAAAGTGAGACTTGCTTCACAGAACACATTCTTTGAGGTTCAAGAACCACTGATACCCAAAAGTTCAGCAAGGTGAGCATATGCAGGTTTTTTTGGAGATTGTTTCCTACAGTGTTGCATCAGAATAGAAGAACCAAATATAGTTTAAATTTTGATTCTTCTCTTTCCTTTTCTCTTTACAGAGTCTTTTCTTTAAATCAGGCTTCTGATGTAGCTGTGTGTGAGTTCATGAGTATCAGTTTCCTCTATGGAGATAGGACTTAGTTCCCTTTCTTTAATTCATTACACTTGAAAAATAACTCCTAGTATCTGCACAAAACAGTGATATCAGTAAAAGCAACTTTGCCTTAGATGCCCCACTACTCAGTTGTGATAAGCAGAGCCAAAGAGGGGAAAGATTAAAGTTTGCAGTAGAAGGAGTAGATGTCTTCAAAATCTAAGACACTGGTGAAACTGAATTTTCCTTTCTCCTACAGCGGTTATAAGCAGATACCTTGGAAAGGGTAAGAACAGAGAAAATTTGCACTAATTTGCTTTCCTTCAATATATTCCTGGGTTCTAACTGTTTTCACTTCAGGGACTTACTTGTTTAGAATTTACCAAATAACTTCAGTGAAACCTCTTCTATATCTGACCTTCACTGGAAAATACATGCCTTTTTTGCTATTAAGGGCTCACTATTAGCAGAAATAAGAAATTGAAGCTATGTCCTGTTTCTGAAGTTGATCAAAACATTAAAGACTTTCTTCATATTTGTACTGCTTTAGCTGCAATTTAAAAATCAGTAGTGTGTTTGCTAAAGCTACTTGGACACATTACCAATACGCAGATGCTCACATGGCAATTCCAGTGAGGCTAAAGGTAATTATGTTATATAAACTACTTCAGTCTTCCAATTCTTCCCTAGAAGTCTCCAGGACTCAAAGACTCCTTGCTGATTTACTGTCAACTTTAATGAACAAAACCTCACAAACTATGCCCAGACTGGAAGTATCTAAGAGGATGAAAAATCATAGACACCGTACAGCCAGCTGACTTATTTCAGTCAGTCAAGCAGCAGTGGTAATACACCCCCTTGAGTACCTGGCCTAAAATACCAAGTGTGATGAGCAACCTCTTTATGGACTCTTTTTCCTTCTCTTTGATTTTCTGTAATTACTGAAGATGTACCCACTACCCTACAAGAGGAGCAGCTGTCAAGCTATATTCTGCTCTCTCTTCTCAACTGACTACCATCTGGCAGAAAAACCAGTCATGGAGAAACCATAAACTAGAAGAAGCTAAGGGATAGTATCCCTGGTAGTAAAGCACTTACCAACAAAAGAGAAAGAGTGCAATAATCAGAATACATTTCCTATAACATTTATCAAGTAGGCAACTTAGTAGCCCTAGGCCATATTATGCCACACCTTGTTCAACTGACTTCAAATTGGAGTTCTTTTTAAAAACTGGCAGCAAGATAGATCCCCTGATACACTTGTGCCAAGTTTTAATGTGGAAACTTTTTCAAAGTGTTGAAGGAAACATCCTATCACACTTCAGCATCTCACAGAATTCACTCTGAAGGAAAAGACAAATTTAGAAGCAATTTTTAAATAACAGCATAAAGCTATGCTAGAAAAAGAAGGGCTTTAAACTTGAAATCTATTTACTATTTGACATTCCTTCCAAGTTTGCTCAACAGCTTAGTTGTGGGAAATTTTATGGAGAAACATACTGAGAGGGGAAACTTGTCCCCCTCAGACCAAAACATCTTGTGGTCCTCCTGAAAAGCTTAGCTGATTAGCAAGTTGGCCATTTTCACTGTGGAATATTAGATGATAGATAGATAGATAGATAGATAGATAGATAGATAGATAGA
>JAWWEV010000115.1:35713943-35743402 GCA_035583235.1 Hafferia zeledoni
TAGATAGATAGATAGATAGATAGATAGATAGATAGATAGATAGACAGACAGACAGACAGACAGACAGACAGACAGACCTATTATATTTATACACATGCATATATATTACAAAAATATATTATTTGCATAGAGACTTTGGGAATATGAGAGAAAACTGCAATTATGTTAACTTAGTGACAGTTACTCACCAGTTGATAAAGCATTCAAATATTTAATGTCACTGTCAAGAAGAAGAAGAAAAGATTAAGTGAAGTGATCACAACCACCACAGTGCATTTGTTTTTATGAAGACATAATTTTTTTACAGTAACTATAAATATCCTCTTATCATGGTGAGCAAAGAGGTACAATTGACTAATTTCCCACTGCTAAACTATCTTGTTACTGCCACTTGGCTTGTTTTCAGTATGATCTGTAACTGCTTCCTCCTGAAATCCAGGGAGGTCAAACACAAAACCACAACCTGCCTGTGACATCTCTCACAATGTATGCCTGGATGTGGCTTCCTCCTTCTGTGTCCACACAACATGAAACTGTCCTTTTCCTTTTATGTAGGTATTTCCCTACCATTTTGTTTCAATGTGAAAAGAAAGACTCTGCCCTGTTTTCTGAAATGAAACTAAGACAACTTACTGCCCTCTTTCTCTTTGGGCTCATACCCCATGAGGTGTTTGAACTCACTGCATCTATTACGCCAGATTCAAAATGGAGAAACACTTAAATTTAAAATGCTTCATGCTGTCATGAAAAGTGCTGGGCAGACATGTTAGGGCTTCCCCAGACATGCCAGAGCAATGAGCAGCAGATCTCAGTAGTCTCCTGTCTGCCAGGTGGCCTTGGCCCTGATCCTGAGCTCTGAGGGGCTGATGCTCCCACTACCCACAAAAGCCTCTGCAGCACCCAGGACCTCTGCAGTGCCCAGGTTCGTGGCAGCTGGGGACAGAACATCTCCTTTGATTTCAAGCATTTACAAATACCACTTTTCTTGTCACAAAAGAGACAAGAAAAAAGAACCCATCTTTGCTTATCCACATTTTCTTTGTTTTCTGAGACCATTGAAATCACACTCAGATATTTTTACTGGGACAGTAAGGGATTTAGATTAAAAGATTTCCCTTATTTTCTGTCATGCCTGGTACAACATCTCTAACACATGTACTACAATCTCTCCTTATCCTTTCAGTTTTCAAGGTCACAAGAAGGAAGCAGAATGCATGAAAAAAACAATCATGTTGTCTATGCAGCCCTCACCACCACCTCTTTATCCCCAGATGACCTGTGTAAAAATTGCCTGTGCTGCGGCTCCTGTAAACTCCTTCACCAGCTGGATTCTCCCTGCCCTGCTCTGCCCTCTCCCCTGGGGGACAGACACTGCTCATCTTCAGCACAAACCTGTGTCCCACCAACCTTTCTGCCCCCACACATCCTCCAGCATCCAGCCTTATGGACATAAACCAGCACTGAGCTGCTCTGTGGATGTAGAGAAATAATAAATTATGAAAATGTACATTAACAAAAAAACCCCTACAATAGCAAAACCCCTATATAAGTAAATACTTCGTTCCTTAGTCCTCTCACCCTGCAAGTAAGATTACATTTATTTAAGTCTTACATATTCATGACTTTTGTGTCTAGCTGGAATATTTCAGAGCTGTTAGACTTCATCTTTCTAAGCAGCATGAGTCCTGTTGTTTCCTTTAATTGTGCAGAAGAGACACATCCAGAGAAAGAATCTATGAGAAGCCTCTGTAAAGATCAGGCAGACAAGAGGAAGCCTGACATGATCCTAGAGAAGATCAGAGCAGGCACTATGTTGATGGTGTCAGCAGAGCTGCTGAAGCAAGAAGCACAGAATTTTTCTTTGATGACAAGCACCATTAAAATTTTCCCTCACAGGTCTCCCCAGGCTCTGACACATAAGGGGCTGTGACAGCTCCATCAATCAGCTCCTGCAGATCCCAAGGAAATCAGCCATCCCCACATGATATCCACCATGATACTGACCTCAGGGGCTGTGTCAGACAGCTAATATTCCACTTCTTGATTCATAAGACCCTATATATGAAGGTTTTTTTCAGATTCCTCCTCCCAGATGCCAAAACTGCCAAGCAATATCTCTGATGCCATTTTTACCCTCTTTGCTGTTTCCAAGGCAAATTATTAATCTTTTATCAAGCATGATAACTGATTCTCAGTTTAATTCTAGCTCAGCAACCAGTTCCTTGATTGGCCCTGCTGCACTTGAGTTGTGTTGCTCTTTTAGCCACATCCTGCCCATGGACTGGCAGAGAAAGTTCAAAGCTTTGTCCAGTCCAATTTGACTTCAAACAGTGTTCATCATGGCTAGATACTCCAAGGCAAAAGATGTGGAGCAGCTGACCTGACTCAAAGAGACATGACAACACGTGTCCTCGGTCTGATGGGACCCAAAAGCAGGAAATTAAGTTTTCCTGGTTCCAGGTAATGCTTTTATAAAAATGACAGGGAATGTAATTTTGCCATCAAAAATAAAACACAGCTGACTTGACCTGAAATAACTACTGTCTTATGTAGAATAGTCCTGTAACATCACAAAAATATGGTATAAATTAATTTATCAAGGCAAAGGATTTTGTTGTAATGATTGATACAACAGCCCCTGTGCAAGGCTCAGAAAAGTTATATAAATATACATTACACTGAGATTAAGTTGGAACTTATTAACATGCCCTCATTTGTCAGGGAAAGTACAAGTATATAGATTGCAATGTTTTGCTTTTGTCAACACTTCACAGATGTCATTTCTAGCTCTATTGTCTGTGTATAAACAGTGAATATGCTCTCATACTTGGTGCCACAGGAAAAAAACACGTTATCTTTATAGGTAAATCCAATAACATTTTTTAAAATCTCTAAAAGATTGCTCACAGAAACAAGAAAATCTACAGAAAGGACATAATTTTTTACATGCTACAATAATAATCTTGGAAAAGTGTTGCCACAAGACATCATGACGTCAACAAGTATAGGAGAGCTATATAAAGCATTCAACATGCACAATCAAATTGCTATCTCCATTTTTACTTGGAAAAAATATAGAAACTTTTGTCCTAGAGACAAGTGATAGAAAAACAGAAGAAACTATTGTTATGGCTCAGATGAGAAGTACTATCTAGAAGCAGAAGGTCAGGGGTGATATTCTTGGAGTTTCGTTTGTTTTCTTCAAGGTTTAGTGAAGATTTTCATCCAAATAACTTATCCATACAGCATGTATCTTACCTGATCTTACCTAATCAGTTAAGTAGATATTCACAAATTCAAGTCTAACTGGGTGAAATACCCAGTTGGAAAAAAACCCAGTATTTTTTAAAAAGGTTAAAACATTTTTAATCTCATATTTTCAAAATGCCCTTTTGTTTAAAAGTGTTAAAAACCCATTATCTTTTCTCTGAATTTTGTCTGGTTTAGGAGCTAAACCTAAAAAGTAATTCTGGATTTTTAGGTTTGTAATGCAATCAAAAATCAGTTATTTAAGTACAGTTAGCTTTAATGCTGTTTCACTTGAAGAATTGGTACTGATCAGGGTAGTATTACACTTAGACACATTTAATGTGGCAATTCTCATGTTCCTCCAGGAATAAGGGGACCTGAGCAAGTTTTATTAGCTAGTCATCCCAATCATAACTTTTACAGACAAGATACATGAACGAGTGCAATCATCTCCTCACATTTATGATCCATTATGTTGTAAACTGAAAAAGAATGGGAAATATAACTGTTTGACACTACCTCTGTGCACAATCATGTATGTACATATATGCAAACAAAAAAAATTTGTCTTGCTTTATTTTTTCAGAGGTCATAACAAGTCTAATATACCCAGCACATGGTACAAAATAGCATTATATTACTTCAAGTAAAAGCAGAGCTATTGGGTACTCAGAAATGCTACTGTAGCATCAGCATTTCTGTTATCAATGGCTCCCAGAGAGCCCTGTAATTCACCATCTTGCTCTAATCCAATGTCTGAGCACACAGGGAGCCTATGCTTTGTGGGGGTGGGGGCTATCTGTGTTTCTTCAATGATCCTGTGTTTGCAAAATGGCAGGAAATGATATCTCCTATAGCTGTGTTTCATTTCACACTCTATTAGTAGACTGAAGAATAATATGAACAGGAAACTGAGCATCCCTAACAGATCAGTACTTAAAATTATATGTGTTTCAGCCTTCCTTTGATAGCAAAGAGAATTTGATGACTTTGTGCTTCTGAACTTCCAGGCTTTCATGGTGCTCAAGTATTTTGTTTCTACACACACAAAAAAAGTACCAGTTCACTAAGAAGAGCCTGGCAGTTTTAATCTTATTAAGGTTCCATCTTAACATATGAATTTCATGAAAATAGGCATGGAAATATGTTGTCCTGCTTGGATTTTCAATAGCCTTTGAGAAGGGACAGGAACATGTATTCAAACACACAGCTATATAGTCACACCTCATGAAAGCATATGTAGTTTGTATAGCCACCCACAGTTTAACAATGTAATTCCTACACTCTATGCAAAGAGATTCAGAAAAAAAAGTGCTCCTGCAATAACAAGAAATAAGTGGTAAATTATTTGGTTTTATTTCTTATAGCTCATTCAGCAACAAAACTCCATGTATTGGCACGTTGCAATAAGGATAGCAACCTTCTGCAGCCTGGCATGGGGAAGAGAATGCAAAGTATTTCCTGCACACCGGTCCAGCCTTGTCTAGTTCTGTTTCACAAAGCATGTTTCTTTGTAACCAGAGTCTATTCCTAGGACAGTGGAATATATACCCTAATTTGATCCTGTCACAAAAATATATTAATGTAAGAATCTTTTACAAAGAACTCAGTTCTTCAAGGTAAACCAGGCTGCCTAGGAGTTAACAACTAGCTTTTAAAATACCAGTCTTGGGAGGAAATTCAACATTAAAATAATAAAATAAGAGGTATATATAGAACACAAATTCTGCAACTAAATTCCCTTGTGAGTGGCCATTTAATAAGGGCAAGGAGGTGCACTTCTGCACTAAAACAGTGGGACAGGCTTACAGCATTATACAGAGCCATGGCACAGGCAGAAGTACATGTTTCCCTATTCTCCAGATCACAGCAAATCCTACGCACCTTCAGCCAAGTAATTCCATTTTTCTGCTGTCCCTTTCTCTGGACCATTGCCCATGATTTCTTTAGCCTGGCAAATCTCTGGGACAAGGGTTGTCTATTCTGACATGTTTGGATGATAGCGATTCCAGTGGAGCTGAATAAGATCTCTACACACTAACAAGTACAAATGAATAACAACAGAACAAGAACACTGTCTTTTCTTAAAGCATCTTAAATCCCTTTTTCTTTTCCTAGGCACTTCAGAGTGTTTAATGAGCATATAAGAAAAAGGCACAGAAGGAGATTGCTTTGAAAGCAAATGCTTGTTTGTAATTTTGTATGGGTAAGTGAACCATTTTTTCATGCTCAAGTTCAGTAAGACTTGGCTACTTCATATTTGAGAGCAAATCTTTCTGAACATGCACAAAGCCTGTCAGCCTGAAAAATTGCAACAAACTGGCTGGAGGAAACAAAAAGCCCACAGACAATTGTTGAAGGAGACTGGTAGAGGACACATGGAAAAGGGTTTGACAGAAGTGTTGGGATCAAGGACTGGGGAATACAGATAACTTCAGACAGGTGGTTAAGAATCTGCATGGCAATAAGACAACCAAAAAATATTCTTATAAAAGAATGAAAGGTTTAGGAAGCTGTGCCAAATGACATAACAGGATTCCTTTCTTTTTAGGCTATGATATCACTTCAGCTTCCCTGGCACTGCTGTTTTCTAGTAGACCTGCTGAGAGTAAAAGCAGAGCTGAGTGTTTTGCCTTTTTTGCTGATATGCTGTTGTAGTGGCCATGAAAAGCTGATATTGACACCACCATCATACAGGAGGGAGAAAACCAGAGTCAAAATGTCCACTGCCTGTACTGCCTGATTATTTAAATCAAACATCCCAAGGAATCAGAAAGACAGTTCACTAAAGAAAGGAGATGGATGGCTATGCGACATGGTGCACGCTTCACTAGATCTGGTGCTCATCTGGAGGCTCTCTTTCTCTGTGTAAATCAAACCAAATGACAGCTCTTATTTCCTTTTTATTAATATATAAACAATGCAAAATAAAAACCAAGTTTTCCAGCTCATGTGGAGGCAAATAGAAACCGGTGTTAACAGAGGAAAGTAAACATTTATAGAGTGCCTATTGCCTGGATTCAATTTCCAACCCAAAAAACTATAGATTTGTATCAATTCTGTCCTCAGGAACATGATGCTGAATTGCAAGATAATTCAGTGTACTATTTCTTATTAGCCAAGACTAAACCTCCTAGAGGATCCCCCAGTTCTGCGCTCTGCTAATTAGACAATCCATAATCTGCCTTTCTATGTGGCACACGCAATTCCTCCTGAAGCCATCTGGAGAAAAATACCTATATGACTAATCCTCGTCCTTTAAGCAGAATTTCATTTGTGTGTTTCTGACTTCTACAACACACTGTAACAATTCAAAAGTCAGGAGCCCAGAAAGTAGTTTGGACTTTTTTATTACCCTACTCAATGCTATCTACATTCTCACACATGGTCATGCTCAGTGTGAGTTACAGAGCTAACTGCTCTTTTCTCCTTAGAATATTTTTCCAGAGATGACAGCTGAAAGCTTCATTTTGAACATCTGGAACAGTAAAAGCAAAACCAGAAGCACCACCACCAAATTCTGTTTATCAGCAATGAATGCTTGCTTTCAGCAACATTTTCTGCTGTGCAGCACTAGCACTACATGGTTCAACTGAGAGTATTAGTCATGTCAGTGTGTTGACATAACCTCTGTGAAAGTTCCCAAAAATACCATCTACCAGAAGTTATACTTGAAGCAGAAAGTATCTCCATATAAGCTTTGTGCCTGTTTACCTAATCAAACTAGGAATATCAGATCGTTGAGAGGAAAGCTCTTGTCAATGTTCTATTTCTTCTAATTAGCTATCATTATTATAACTACCAACCATGTTTCAGAGAAAAGATATTAAAAGTTAGATTGATATCCTAGGGACCTTATAATCCAAATTAGAGAAGGCACATCAGCAGATGGTAGGCACACAAAGATTCAGAAAATGGGAAAAGACTGTGAATAGAGAGGCCTTGTGCATGACAGCACTAGCTCCTTATAATGTGTTTGGCAATCAAAGAGGTTTGCTGCAAATATGGCAGTTAGCATATCTTCTTGCATCTGTGCTTTCAAGCCAGACACTGGAAAGGTTTATGAAATGATGGTGCATTTTAAAGCAAATAAATCCACCCAAGAACATGCTCAAAGGTGAACTGGGGGCTGCCACACCACCCCTCTGTGGAAGGAGTCCTGTGTCCTAAAGGTAACAAGTGTGGCAAGAGACTTAAGAGCAAAACCCCCACTCTTCAGTGGTTTTCTTTTGGTTTGAATCACAGAAAAGGGCTGCCCTTGAGCCTCTGCTCAGACTGACAGAGTCAAGTCAGTCACATGCTCTGCATGAGCCAGGATTTGACCCCTTCCTGCACAAACACAGATGAAGAATTGTGCCAGGCACAAACATTGCTGTTCACCTTCCAGGACAGACAGGCAAGAGCCAGCTTGGATTTGGAGAGTCTGCCAAAGAGGCAGTAGATAAACGCTTGGACAAAGTATCTCACGAATGCAGCTCTACAACCTACAACCTCCAGAACAGAGCAGAGCTGGCTTGCTTTTTGCTGGCTCACAAGAGTGGACAGAGAAGCTTACAGCTGTCTGTGTCCATCTGTTTAGACATGCCTTAAGAGCATTACTGAACCTTTGCCCATCAGCACCAGCTGAGAAGCCTGTTCTAAATTTAAGGTATTAAAACAATTTGGCAGAATAAATACAACTATTTGGCACTAACACAGAATCTGTACCAAAATTTGGAAGCACCTCCAGTTTTTGACGTGTTAAATTATAGACTAACTTGTCAAATTAGTTTTAAAGTCTCAGGGGAACGAATTCAGATAAGAAAAATAAACAAACAGAAAAACCGATTGCCAGAACTAAAGAAACCTTCAGCACCAAGCATTCAATAGTCATGGGAAAGCAGTGTTACTATGACTACTGACAGCCAAGTAATAATACCTCACCTTCAAAAAACTAGCAAACAAAATCTATGTTTTTGTCTAGACTATTCAGGAGTAAGCAGACAACACCTGAACATCCTCAGGGTCCCAGGCTTCTCTTGCCCTAAGACATGAACTGCGACAGGAGAACAATCTGTGTCAAAAATATTCTTCTACATGAAATGGTCATAGAAACCGTGTGTCTCCCCATTCCTTGATTTTTTTCCTCTTTTATTTTTTTCCCTCTCTCCTAATGTATAAGTAACATGAACAAGCAACCAGAATGTCTTTTAATTGGGGGTGATTTTATGCCTTCCTTCTCCATTCCGCTACAGAGTTGCACTCACTGGGAAGGTCTGGAAGGAGCAATGAGAACTGTGTGTTGTGCTGTGTGGGAGCTTGTGTCATGGAATGCTGAGCAGTTAGAGAAGCCAGGCTACTTGCTTCCTGCTGGATGCTGAGCAGCATGGCTCTAGGCACCCACACTCAGGACCAGCCAAGATCCAGGCCTTAGTACAGATTTGGCAAATTTTATGACAGCTGAGTGATAGCTGTAGCAAGACTTCAGATTGCCTAATAACAGCACAGTCAACCATATGGAGGACTTAACATGTAAATATTATTCATGTGCATGCTACAGTGAAGTCAATGGAACTAATTTGCAGGAACAAACGTGCTCTGGTGACTTCGGTCTCAAACCTAAACCGCAGTGCTTCACTTTTCCTTCTACTCTTAGCATTCCTCCTTCACTTTCCCTACCTAGAAACTGAGGGCTGCTTGTTTACCTCAAGGGATAGTAATGAAAATCCACAGTAAATGAAATTGTCTGTACCTATATCTGTAATCCACACCCTCCATATTTTGGCATCATGTAAATGCTGCAAGTATAGTGGGATTACATCAGTTAAATGGGTATTTCAATAGCTTGACTAGGCAATTAGTAGGGAAAAGAATATAACAGAAGAAAACAAATCTCTCTCCACCCCAGAGTGTTACATGGATCAGAAGTTATGATGTTAACTAAAATTCCTCCCACATTCCTTTGACCTTGTATTAACTTTCACAGAGCTTTTAATGTGAAATGCCCGGCTTTGCACTTTCCTTGCTCCTTGTGAAAGAAATAAGACTAAATCAGTTTTACTGCTGATACATTGAGACACATTATTTATTTGCTACTACTCCCTTTTTATTTCCAAAGCGAACCGTAAACAGTTTAAAACTAAGCTTGTCCAGTGATCGGCAGAAGTGGAAATTGTATGGGCCAATCACCTGAGGAAGCCCCAGTTCAAAGACAAGGGAGGGTGTACTCTGGGGTGAGATGTTTCTTTCTGGGGTGGACAGGCAGGTACCACCAAGGTGATGAGTCAATAGCCACATGTTGGCTGGACTATTCGCCACCCCACAGTATCACAGCAAACAACTCTTCTAGAGACACCCAGCCAAGTCTGTCTCCCTCCAGAGAATATAAAAAGACTCCCACAATGAGTGGGTTTCTAATCTAATTACTTTGATTAAGTGAATACTCAAATAAAGCTAGTTAGGCAATATGAATACAGGCAAAGAACTGCTTTTAGGATTACATATTTTTGAGCAAAACCACAAGTATTAGGCACTCCACAATATGGTTACTTACAAAGCATGAACTACCTGTATATTTAGTATTTGAAGAAGATCTTGAGTTCCAGAGAGCTAGTGGGTTTTTCCCAGAGACATCATTTATCCCTGAGTTGTGAGGTGTAAAAATCAGGAGTATGTAGAATTCAGAGGTAGTCAGGCTCAACCTTCTATTCTGAAGCCCAACTAAAATTTGTTCCCAAATGGCGGGGTTTGACTCTCCATGTGCTTGCACAACTAACATTTAAATTAATCTCGATAAAGTGTGTAGAAACAAAATACCTTAGGATAATTGTGCCTAAATGGAAATATGAAGTGAAAAGGCATAGGTCTCTTTCTCCTATTTGAGGATCTGCAATAGATCTTTCAGAGAGCACAATAGTAATTCAGGCAAATTGATTGTTAGAAATGCAATTGGAAGATGATGCAGCAACTGAAAAACCTAAAGTGAAATAAGAATAGCAGTCTTGTTTATGCCGGTCTACTTTCATTTATTAAGTTCATTTCTCTATCCAAAAATAAGTTAATATTTTCAAACTTTTCCTTTGCCGGGTCTGTGTTTTGCCTATTAACATGAGTAATTTTGACAATAGCCTTCAGTTCAGCATCAGCAACAGAACTATTTTTTTCTATTTGTGTCCTTATTAATTTGAATCTTTCCTGTAGAAAAATTCCCATTAAAAAAGTCAGAGCTCTATGAAGAATTTCAGAAGCAGAACTGAAACTTATTATAACATTGCTATGAAAGAATTTTAAGTCTTGTAAAATGAACTTTGTAGCAGTCAGAGGCTGAAAAAAACCCCACATTATTTAGAATTAAAAAGCAAACAATTTTTGAAGCTAATGTCAACTCATTTTCCACACAGTCCACTACCACTTCAAATCAGGCAGTGGACTGTGTGGAAATACCAGTAAAAATGTTAATAAAGGTGTACTAACAACATAGCTGATGGCTGGTGTGCCTTTACAAGGATTTTTGTTTCATAAATTATTTTTATCTGAAAAAAAATGCGGATTTATTAAAACCTAAAATTTTTGTGAAAAGGTGATCATGGGAGAAGTAGTGACAACAGAATCAGAAAATTCTCAAATCATTTGCCTATCCATAATCAAATCAATTCTTTAGTATTTCAGTGTATTTCCAATTATTTGGTTTAGAAATGCCCTTAATTCAGAAAAAATAGATGATTAAAAATAAATAACCTCAACATTCAACTGAGACGGTCTGAAATAATTTTAAAAATCAAAGTTGTCCTGATGAAACACTCATTTCTTGGTGATCCACCACAGCAGATTCTTTAACAAAGGGTATCATGCTATGAGGTCCTGTAGGAAAATTGTGCTGTGAGTTTCAAACGTATATGAAACAAATGAGTTTTGACCTCCCTTAAGTTTTTAGTGCTGTGTATTCAAACTACAATATTTTTCTCTCTGGCTAAAAACTGTACAGTAATCTGCTTGGGAATTTTGAGAGTATGTGTCATCTGGAGATTTTAAACTCTAATTTCTTAAATTATGCTTCTTTTCACAAGAAGAAATTGATTGCTCAAGCTCCTACTTTTCCATCCAAAACAGGCTAAATGAAAGCCTGTTGAGCTGGGAAAGAATGGATCTCAGTGGTGGGGTGGTTGTGTACATTGACTAACATACATACTAAGAACACTTTTATGCAAAATACATGGATTATACCATCATGCATTTTTGCTCTCTTGAACAACTACATCATATTCTGTGAAACGCAACAAATAAAACCAAACTAAAATACTAGTTTGGAATGATAGATAATTCTTTGGTTAAAATTTCTGGCTCATTCTTACCTGCATAAACACTCATTTATTCTGTTTACTCACATCACATGTTAGCTACGATCTCTTTCCCATTTGGGAACCATCAGCTCCTACTTACTTACAGAAAGTTTCTTTCTGACATAAAAATATGAATAAAATATTGCATATATCATCAAACTTAAAAATAGTTAATATTTCATTAAAATATCAGTTTTCACTCCTTCATATTTTTTACATAACATATAACATACTCAAATTTAAATACTTAGGTAATTCTCTACCAAACTTTTAGACATATATGCTCACAATAAATTTTGCATACTTCTATTTAAAGTGCACTTTGCCCTGTGAGTAGCCTAAGTACACTGCTGTAATATTCACAGCATTTATAAAGGTAACAACTGAATCTCAGTTCTTTGACAACACATTGTTTCAAGTAAGAAACCCAGACTTTCCATACAAGATCTTCCACTGAACAAATAAAACACTTCCCCAGTGAATCCACGTTATTACCTTTTTTCACTGATACGAAAACATTCAGAGCTCATAAATCAAGGATTTTTCAGTTTTTGAAAAATTCAGTAATTGTATAAAAAAACCCATTTCATCTGACATTGTAACAGCGCAGGAACTACAAGAACTATCAAATTCCTCATCATATTTATATAAGCTGGTCATTACAAATCAAAATATTATTATATCTTTGCCTTTATTACTTCTTTTTCACTTCATTGAAGAGAGCACTGGAAGTACATCTGTGAGTCATAAGGAGACTAAATCAGAAGGAAGATACTTCAATATGACCTTTGGGAATAGCCTTACTCTTGCTGGTGTAGTGGGCTTGCTATACCATAAATGCTAAACTGGATGTGACTCCCGGTGTTTTGCTGTCAGGGTCTGCTCAGTGAAAAAAGAGAGCAATTAAATTTGGACAGTTTCCATTCAAGCAGAAGCAGATTGTGACAACACATTTTCCTGAAGCCATCAGAAACCAGCCTAGACCTGTTTTTCTCTAAGAGCTCAGGGTTGAAGGATGCTGACTTCCTTTTCCTGATCCATGTGCTGCAAGTTTTACCCTTTTCCACAGTGGAGAGCAGCCCAGCACATCTAAACCTCAGCTAGCCAGGTACTTATTTGCAACTTGTTGCCAAGTTGTAAATCGCCTTCTTTCACAGGTCTCTGCCTGCAGCAAAGAAAAGAAATATTTCCTTGAGATGGTGCTGAAGATGGCTTTTGACAATATCAGCAGTTAAATGTCTGTTATACACAGCAAGCCTCTACCTCACAAAATATCCCATAATTTGGAATGACTGGTGGCATCAGCTCTCAAGTGACTTAAGCATGAAGCAGTGGGTAAGGTGTGAGGAAAGGAAATGCCAGAACTTCTTCCTGTGCAATTTGAGCATCTAACCACCGCAGTACCTCAGCCACCTACAGAAGCACTAACATTTCTCACCCTGACACCATAATTTTTCTTCCACCACTACCAAAATTAAGCCAGTACTTGACAGCTCAGCAGTTTGAGGAAGAATAAGCTCACCTTGTTTCATCCCTGAACACCTACTCACTCTTGTTTAATTTTTTCAGTGTTTTGGTTTTTTGTCTCACAGCTGTGGTAAAACCCACAGAAGACAAAATGCAGTCAAGCATAATACATTGAAGACTTTCAACTGTAAGATTTCATTCTTACATAAATATATGGGTCAATACATATTGTTATATGAAGCTTAATTCCTTAATTGGTGCCAGATCTGGAGTATTCTTTTTATACATATGTGCTGGTTGTGTAATTTAAAGCTCTCATACACAGCTTTAATATTTGCATTAGACTTCTGGAAGATGCTTAGGTTCTTTCTTCATGAATCAATGCTCTGTGCTTATTCTTGCCTGAACCATCTTTCCTCTCTGAGTCATCACCTTCCTTATCAGTTTTGAGGCTCCTTCCTCTTTTATTAGAATTTAGCACTGTGTTGATACTTATAGGTTTTTCTGCAAATTTACCAATGGCTTTTAAAGTTATAGCTGAGTAACTGCTTTATCAACTGGAATATAAAACACTTTAATCTGTAATAATATGTTGCAATAAACAACATTATTGAAATATTTCAAGGTTTTCCTGATGTTTAATAAGATACAAGAACAGCAGGAACACAGGGTTGGTAACATTGTTAGTAGACTTGTTTTTAGGTTATTGGTAAAAAAGGTACAGATTTATTTAGAGAGGCTTCTGATTTTTTTTATCCTCTTCCACAGACCCAGAGAGTCAGTTCTGTGTCTACAGGCTGTGTGTAGATAAGTGATAAGGGTAAAGAAAACAGTGAGAGGACACATTGGGGATTTCCAGCTTGAATCTGTTAGGGATTTTAGCTTAAAGGAGCACTGGGCCATACCCAAAGAGCAGTGTTCTCCTGTTTTTTTCTTCTCTGTGTTCAGTGGGACCAGAGTAAGCACACCTGAGAGGCATGGAGAAAAGTGTGATGGGGGGAAAAGCATTAAAGGGGGCAAAAGTGCAACCACTCAAAGAAAAGTGAGACTTAAGGCTAGACTGTGACAATTTCAGGGTTCACAATATATAGATAACCAATCAAGAAACTTCACCCATGTGGTTCTGGAGAGTCCTGGACTGAATTCTACAAATAACAAGAGTATCTCTGTCAGCAGAATCACCAGCGAAGCTGCAGGTTAGACAACAAACAAAATAACACACACCTGAGCCACAAGAACTGTGCATGCAGCAAAGGACAAGGATGAATGTTTCTATATCTAGCTCCGTATGCCTGCTCCCCACAAGGAGTTGAACCTGGTTCTCAAGAGTTTAAAGACTACGAAAAGGTTGAGAAAGATTAAAGAGACTTTGCTCTGCGAATATGTGATCATAGAAATTCTGGAAAGGAGATAGTCAGACATTTTTCATTCGTCTTAAGACACGATCACAACAGTTGTCGAGGAACTTATAGGTTCCTTTTATTTTTGGTTAATATTTATTCTCTGAATAAAAGCTTCTATGTGAAGACTTCTAAGCACTTCCTGTGCATTCATTTACTGACTACCACACACAAAATAAACTCAAACATTTTTTTAAACTATGTACCTTACTGGCTCTAAATTTGGTTTGCCTTGCAGGAAGAAATGCTTTGGTTATAGCTTAGGTATTTACTAATATATGTTTTGACATGTATTGATGTGTTTGAAATCCAGATTTCTGCGTCCCCTGTCTTGCTGCATCATCCACTGCCAGAATACACTTTCTAATTTTGCAAGTCCTCCTTAAATTAATAGGCAGGTGATTTTTGAAAACTTTCCAACCACTAGTACAGGTTCATTTAAAATGTACATGTGCACACACATAAATAGGGGGGGGGAAGAAAAGAGAAAGGGAAGAAAAGGAAAGGAAGGCAACAATATAATTTTTTAGAAACTCTACAAAAAACATTTCTCTAAAGCATTTAAAAGCACTAAAGGAGTAAAGATTCGTATGCAAATATCACATACCAATGAGACAGTGTCTTGATCCACCCCACTGAGTATGCTGCAATTAACCAAGCCAGTTAGTAAAAAAGTATATTAAAAGTTCATAACTGAGCATTCTAGTAATTATGTTCTTAGCAGCTTTTGAGAGATAGTAAGACATGTAGTTCCTTGCAAATGTTAATAATAGCATAGACAGTAATGAATTAATATTTTATTTGTATTAGAAATTATAGCCTATGCCTTTTCAGACGCATCTTCTAAGTTAAACATTAAACAATAATATTCAATTATTCATTGTTCAAAGTGCACCAGATATATTCAGCACAACTGACTTTTGGAAACTTACTGGACTAAAATTTTTAAAACTGCCCAGTCAGATGGATAAAAATGCACTGCACTTAACACAGTAGCTACATAAAGTTACAATTCAGAATGGTAATTTTTTTGCTTTAAAAGTAAGTCACTTTATGGGAATCTTGTTCTCTCCTTGAATCTCTTTATGCTCCACTGTGTAATGCCACATCAGGTCATGAAGGCTGTTATCCACCACCTATCACCTATATGGTTTTACAGCAAGTTAAAACTGTGGCCTTTCTACAGAATTAAAAAAAAAAAAAAAAAAAAAAAAAAAAAGGATAAATGAAGGCCAAGAGATAGCAAACACTACAGCTTGTAGTTCCAGTACAACATCCAGTGCAAGATGAATAGCAAGTACTGCTCAGGTTCTGTGACCTCACTGTAACTTTTGTGCTAATGACCATGGTTTGTCGCCATGAACCTCATTTGCCACTTTGGGCCTCTTCACAGTAGGCTCAGTTGAACTCCTCACACTCCCTCATCGAACACTACTACATCATTCTCTTAGTGAAACCTCCAGCTGCTGTGACAGCATGACAGGAAAGGGACTCCCTGGAAATCCCTTCCCACCCTAGAAGCCACAGAGCGAGTGTTGTTATTTATCACAAAGTTGCTGCACAAACATCAGGGAACAGCTTCCCTCTAATCTTCTGTGTCTTTTGAACCTCTCTCCATTTGTGTTTGACCTACAAAAGACACGTTAGAATTAGAAAACATGTAGGCACATTCATTTAATAAAATAAATGCCATTCTGGTTGAAAACGAATTGAAATGGACATTTGCAAAAACTGTTATTTATCCATGAGGAAAGCAAAGGACAGGAACAGAATTAAATCAAATGCAGCCACATGCAGCAGGTGTTTGATGTGCCTTCAATAGTCATTACTGTGAAAACAAAACTCATTGGGGGAAGGTTATGTTAAAGTGATGAGGGGTTTTTCTTCATGTCTTGTCATCTCTTATGAGGTTCTTATCAAGCATCTATTAACTTTTATAACCTCTGTGAAATGAGCAACCTCTGAAAAGCTCCTGAGAGGCAGCTTTCCATTTCATAGCAACCTCTATCACAAGCAGCCCATGTGTTGGTATGGTGACAAATATCTAGAAGAATGAACTACTGTTATCTGTTGTGTGATCCCACTAAGCAGTGGCAGAAAGTGATCAAGAGGGTGGAGTTAAGGACTTTCAGCAGCTGATGACAATCTTGTTCTGTATTATGCTGAAGAGCACCAAAGAGTGACAGACAGTGCTGAAGCAGCTGTCAGTCACACCACTCACACCATTTGTTTCGCTGCATGTGTGGAGTTAAATAGGCAAAAAAATTCTGATGCTACCAGAGACAGAGGGTGACTGTGCAATGCAAATCTGAGATGATTTGATTAAGACCTCCCCAAGACACAGCCCATATGTAAACAATCTGCATATCTATTTCTCATGTCTCAGAGCACATTTTTGCATTCAACACTTGTACTTAGTGCCTGGTTTCATTTATGTCACTCACAGGAATGCCAAAAATATTGGTTTGTTTTTCTCCAAGGGCCACTGTAAATTCTGATACACATTTATGTTGTCTTTAAATCCTGTTAGAGCTCTACAATTTCCCTACAACACAATTAACAACGGAGAGATGAACATGGGTGATGAAAATAACTATTCTCAATCTCCTGCATTTTTTTAATCCTTCTCAACTAAATAATTAATAATACAAAAGCCAGACACGAGCCGTGGGGTGTCTTCGGACTGACTGATCAACTTTCATAGAATATTTATCTTCATTAGTAGATTTATTATATCAGTAGGTCTTGCCTCATATTATCCCCTTCTTTACTATACTCATCCATAAATATTAATGCTAGCTACATTAGTATCAGCATGAACATCTAGATTAAAGTCTTGAAGTTTAACTTGAAATACATCTCTTTCTTTAGTATGCAGACCTACCAACTGACAACACTATTCTCACCAGAACTGAAAATGTGCTCAGAATACATGTAGTCAGAAGCATCTTCAGTATTTGACAGCAGTTATAGCCAAGGCTAATCCCATTCCCCTTCTCGAAACTGAGTGCCATTATTTTTAGCATTTCTGTGACACTATAAAAGAACATTTCTAATTTGTCTGTACATTAAACATTATCTGTATTTGAAATTAATCCCTTGCACACTTCATGCAATAGAAGCACCTTTCTCGGTTGCTATGAAACTGTTGAAGCCAAGGAAAGGGAGCAAACCTTCAAAAGCTCTATGTCTTGGGAACACTATCTCTATGGCACCCATTATTCAGGCTTTAGGAGATACATTAAGATCACATTTCTCATAGTAGAACACTGGATTTGCATTGTTATGCACACAACACCTACGTAAAGTGATGTGCACTCCTTCCACTCTGTCTCTGGAGCAGGATTTATCCCTTGGTTGTACAGCTAGACCATTTATCAAAAGTTAATTGTTGCATGACATTATTCACTGTCCTTTTTCAGTATGTCTGCATGTCTTGGTATGCTTGTTACACACAGATCTATACTTTGTCTCAGACTTGAAGACAAAGGGTCTAGAGTATCCAAAAGCTTGTCTGGATTTGTTTGTTTTCCCAGAGATGACACTTGAGCCACTTCAAATAAATAGTGGCAGCAAGTTCTGTTAGAAATTAAAGGGAAATGGGGACTTGTCAAAATCCTTTGTCACTTGAGCACTTCAGAAATGTGATATCCTAGCAATGTGAGCAATCCTAATTTTTCAGAGCAATCTAAATTTGCAGGAGATTGGCCCCTAAAAACCATTCAATAACTGTGACAGCAGTGCCTTTGTAGTCATGATGGCCAAAGGCTATGAACAAGGCAGGGGGATTGTGCAGGTAATACTTTCTATTATTTCAAAGCAGAAGGAGGTCATTCAAAGAGGGGTTTTTTCCCGTCCAGTCAGGCTGACCATGGTCTAGGAAAATGGCCTTATCTGAATACATTAAGTCCTTAATTCAGTAACAAGGTGGAACAGCAGCTTCAGTGCAATGTAGAGATTCTCTCACCCATTTAACCAATAGGAGCCAATACTGTACAAGTCCAGCAGAAATCAGTTCCTACAGCTCATCCAATGCATGGTTTAACTAGTTAAATAACAGTGACATGGAGCTTAAATGAAATTTTAATGACAGTATATTACAATTTTTGTTTTGTCTTCTCTGCATGTTTAAATAAGGGGGATAATTATAAAAAATTACATATATTTAAGTGATATGAAGGTGCTAAAAAGTACTTTGGTGGCTGTAAGACTGAAACAGTGAAAATAGGAGCTTATGTCAGCTCTTTAAAATTCTACCAAGAATAACACACTCCTTAAGGACACAGAATAACATATGCGCTTTAAGACAGTCCACAAATTCATCAAATAAAAAAAAAAAAAAAAAAAAGGAGTAATATTTCTAATTTTTCATGTCATGGAGTAAAGGTAAGCCAGATAAGTGATACTACCATGGAGGAAAGAATGAAGAGAGAAGAGAAGAAAATAAAACAAACTGTTATTTCAGTTGTTCAATAGTAGATGGTAACTGCTGTCCTATCATAGCTACATACAGAAACACCTGATTTTGAAGACATAAAGCAATGAAAGACTAGATATCTTAAGCTGGACATAATTGTTTTGAAACTTTATTTTCTCTAACTTGAATATAGTAATTTTGTGCCCACTCTTCTAATTCCTAAATTTGATTTATAAAGATTTCATATTATCCTAATCTGTCCCTGCAGTGTTGCAGCAATGGCAAGCACACACAGAAATCTTAATGAAGCACTCACTACAAACTGTAAACACAGAGCATGCCAAGGTGTCATGTACAGAGTACTGATAGAGGTTAATACATTCCATAGTTACTAGATTTGGATTTGGGGATCTTTGCACAGTAGTCAATTCAGGTAAAATTCAATTGTATTCTAGCAACCCAAGAAAATCTTATGTATCATTGAATCTCTCAGGTACACCTGGGTCTTAATGGGATAAAATTCATCTCTGGCTACAGCATCCTTAACTTACATATTGGTCCCACTACCTTGGCTTGCATGGGGACATAGAATGGTTTATATTCCTGTACAAAATTGCTGCAGAGGGCATTATCATCTCTTTTAAGACATACTAAAAAAGGGTACAGTTGAAGTGCTAGAGGAGAAGAAAGCTGAGGGCATATCTATACTTCAGGAACACTTAGTGACTTCAGTGTAAGCAAAGGCTTGGAGCCTGGTGCTGTGGACACATGCTGGTCTCAGCAACAAAGCCCATCAGCAACAGACACACTGATATACGCACGTGTACACAGAGCTGCAACAACCACACCAGAATCAGGTAAACTACAAAAATAAAAT
The DNA here is from genome assembly GCA_035583235.1 of Hafferia zeledoni. Taxonomy (NCBI): domain Eukaryota; kingdom Metazoa; phylum Chordata; class Aves; order Passeriformes; family Thamnophilidae; genus Hafferia; species Hafferia zeledoni. Next base: position 35,733,672 of record JAWWEV010000115.1, read on the forward strand.
TATAATTTTTTTAAAATCAAAATGGTGTGCTATATATTTGAAAAGGAAAAACAAATGTAGAATCGATGAGTAGTCACTCTTCACCTCACAGGGATGAAAAATGCAAGCAGTACCGAGATGAGGACTTTCTGATAGCAGTGTCAGATTCCCTGGTATTTTATTATTTTATTATCACCAAAGCAGTTAGGTGTTATGAGTCCACTCTGACAAAATTAATGTGTTGCTTAATTATATTTCCTTTCTTTGTGCTATCTAGTATGCCAACTCACTTTATATTCCCATAAGTGGCATATGTTCCTCTCCTCACTTTACAGTTTTTACTTAGAATTGTTCCATGAGATGGTTACAAAAATGGTATTCACTACCCTGAAAAACAGCATTCAGCATGAGAACCCCTGCATGTTTTAGTTTTCTTATTTTAATAATATTTTTTTTAATAGCTGTCCATTTTTCAGGATATTTCCACAGCTCCTACCTGCAAAATTGTTGATTGTTTCAAGAAGGACAGATTATAGCCTGTCAAAAAGCTTGAAATTGAGCTAGTGACAGCCTGAAAGCTATTTCAGATTCTGAAAACATATTGCAATGCCTATACATTTTTCTTTGGCAGCTGGTTACTGGAACCTTAGCTGCAGTGCAGGTAGGAAAATGCTATAGAACTTGAATTAGAAAGATATTTAGAGGAAGCATTAATTTCATGGGACTGGGTGCCTGACTGAGGAAGTCTTTTGTTTTATCCTTAGAACAGCGTTGATTTCACATACAGATGGGAGAGTTTTATATTCACATATATCCCTTCATTGCACTCCTCTCCTTTTCCTTTGTCACATGCAGGTAGCAATCATGCCTCTTTGATAGTTAAAGTAAATGGCTAAGAAGGTCAAACAGGTTTCTGTTTGTTTCTGGAAGCCAACCACATATTGAAACCAGCTGGGCCTTTACAAAAGATAAAATCAGATCATTCCGAAAATGGTAATAATGTGCACAAAAGATACAATTTAGTCAGGAATTACTGTATATATTACTCAGCCAGGGATACCTCCAAAGTGACCCAATGCACATGAAAGAAATAAGTCCTTAAGATATTTCCCATGGATACTTCAGGAGATTACAGCTTGGATTTGAGTACACAGCAACTTGGCTCTTACCCCAAGCTGAGAGACTTTTGTGTGCATCTTGTTGTTCAGATGTGAGTGACTACAAAAGGTAGAAAACAGTGACTTAATGGACCCTGAATATTAAAAAGTACCACAGCTGTTCCACACTTCTGAATCTGTAGTCTATCCCAGTATGGCTATATCACTTTCTCCTTCTGCCTCTACAAGCTCCTGTTTATAGCACAATCACCTGTTCTATTTGAGTGCAGTATAAGTCCTTGGCTTAGTTTCCTGAAAATACTGCTCTTTCATGATGATATACTTTTATACAGGTTTACATGCTATCTCCTTTATCTGTCTGGCCTCAGGCAATCAGTCACAGTGCCAAAATTTCAAACAAGTTTACAGGGTGGCCGCTAAAGCTTTATGACTGCTCACTTAATTTGCTGCAAGTTCCAATAGGTACAGACTATCCTTCCCAGAGCTAACAGGTGGGATTGGTTTCTTCTGTTTTTCTGATCACAAGGCAAGAGGTAAACCCATTACAGCAGGTTAAAGGGTGGAGAGGATTGTATTTTGTTAGGTAGGTTTATAGAGGTGATTGACCAAGTTAAACAGCTGGCAGAAAGCCCACTGCAGCTTTAGTCATGATGAATTCTCAGATTATTATAGGACCAGATGGGCTTTGTTCTGTGAGTAACTATATATTCTCTGGAGTGGACAGGGGGCCATTGAACCATCTGTTTTGTTGTTGCTCCAAAGAGTGTGTTATTGCTGTGTGTGTCTGCTGTTTCACTACTTGATTCCCCTAGGTCTACTTTACATCAACTTGCTCAGACACAAGATGCCTTCTTCTTTTAAGTAAGAAAGAGAATTGTATTTGGATCCCAGCCTGCCATGCTTTGCTGCTAGTTTTCCTGTCTTCACAGTCTGCTGCCTTTTGTTGCTTGTTTTAGCCCTTGCAAATGTATTGGAATGGACAATAGATTTACAGGTCTTTTAGCATTCAGGTGGTACCGCTCAATGCTGCCAGAAGTTAAATTTGTAAATGATAATGCCTTGCTCTCACAAGGCATTTTTCAACAGAAAAGTACAATGTTTTTCACACATATGTAAGCATCACTAGTCTTATCCTACAACTGTTGAAATTCAGGTATACAAGAACTAAAACCATGAAATTCAGAGATACTCAAAATAAGGGCAAAAGAGACAGAAGGGAAAAGGTACACACAAATCTTTATGGACATGCACTACTAGCCTGTGCATGAATGAAAGAAATACAAGAAATAAAGAAATCCAGGACCTAAAATTTCTTGCACATAGCCAAAACCAAGATTAGTTGCTGTACAAGGGAGTCAGTGGGATAAATCATATGTTTGACCTATAAATAGGTTTTATTAATATAAAAAGATATACATCTTGACCTGCCAGAAGGACAAACAGTGAAGCAAAGGACAAGCATGTTAATCATATACTTACTATTTGTGGGATGAGACCTGCTGAACTCTCCAGGTTATGTTTAAAGACCCAATATCTCTGTAAGAATTAAAATCTATCACTTAAGTCTTTTAACACTGAATCAGTACCAAGTCACCTTTTAGTGTCCTGTGAACATTAATACTTCACAGGGTCCCATCTTATCTTTTCTGTATTTCCATAAATACATGTAAATAATTGCAAAGAAGACCTAATCTGGGAGAATAACTGTAACCATGGCTTTATACATGGCCTTGTATCTGCCAAAGAATTCCTCAGAAATACAGGACCAATTGCAAAGGATCAAATAACAAATCAACCACTCTAACCACCATTGAGACACTCCAACTGAGTGAAACATTTAGTTAGTATGATCCATGTAACATATACAGTTTTTAACATATACTGTTATCCCTGAACAGGTTTACAAAACATTTCAGAAGCTAGCCATTTTTCCTTCTGAAAAAACAATTTTGGACATTTTGGACCCCTCAGCAAATGAAAGATGAAGATCTTTTTCGTTATCTAGAGAATTACATCCTTCATTTCTCTCATCATCATTGAGATACATCAGCACAGATCTCTATATCATTACGAATTAGCTACATATTCCTGAAAGACTCACAAATGCAGAGTCAATTTTTCTTTATTAAAATCTGTGAGATTAACTAATTTAAATTCCATATGGGCCAGTGATTCAGATAACATGAATAGAGTTTTTTAATATTAAACGCCTTTCTCAAACATCAGCTCAATTGATAACAAGATCTATGTTAAAAGTATTTTATTAAAGGATGTGAGGCTTGAATCTCATGTCTTTTTGAAACTAACTCTTGGGATTTGTAAATAGTTTTCTCATTTTTATCATTAAACCCTTTAATAGAACTCTTAAGGAAGTACAGTGTGATTTCTCAGCCTTTCCTTATATCTTGTCATTAGATCACTGTGTGTATGAATATTCTTGCTTATGTTAGCCTACAATCTCTTTTCTTCAAAGAAAATGAAATCGAGCACTCATTTGTCTCACACAACTCACCACAATGCCCCCATGACAGCAGATGAGGAACTAAGCTGAGTCTCAGATTTGTCCCAGGCCATAATTGACATGAGCTTTCCGTTCACTATGATTTCAACCACAATCATATGGCATGTGATTTATAATTCTGTTCATTATCCTGTCCCGATGTATGGGGAACAGGAGTCATTAAGTCATTCTAAATTAAATCTCAGCACCTTTTAGGGCAGCAGCTTTAATTTTGTGACTGAAAAAATTTGAAATTCCTTTTTCCAAAGTACCCTACAGAAGCTTTTCTCACTCACTAACAGTAATCAACTTGCCAGAACTCAGAAACTTCACTGGTACTTTAAGAAATTCTAAATTGCTGTAAAGTCATCTTTTCATTTTACTAACCCTATGAAAAGTTGCTTCTCTTCCTTTCCTCATCTATCAGGCACATTTATATGGCTAGTGGTTTACATTTTATTCAGGCAGAGTGTTCTTCAGCTTTTCAAATATTACTGAATAATTTGATACACTAACAGCATGAGAGAAAAAGCTAGATACAAAAAAAAAAATCAACTCTCAACAAAATTCATACTTTTATCTTCCTGGTACAATGAAGAAATATTCTCTATTTTTTCCAGCTGCATTAGACATATGCTATTGGAAATACACTGCAGAAAATTATTCAAACCACCTTTGTGTTAAAATCATACTTTTTTAAAGATTGCTAGGTTTTTCATTATATCAGTCTTATTCAGTTCACCTTTCTGTCCAGCTATTCTTATGACAACAGAATTCACTTCAAGATTGACACCTTCCTGGATATGTGCAATAGCCAGTAGATTGCCATGGACTGAAAAACTGAATTTACATAAGAAGGGAAAATATTAGGTCCAAGTCCTATTGGGAATTGGATTTATTGATGCATGCAAAAATGTAACAAATCTTCAGGAGTGTGATTGCTATGAGATGTGAGAAGAAAGAAGTCTTCGGTTAGTCTATGACAGTCAAGTAAACCTCAATAACCAGTGGATAACACTTCCTTTGTGGTAGGTGGACCAAAGCAATAGAAACAAAGACCTAGCAGCACAGTTCCAAACAACCTGGTGCACCCCTTAATTTTGATCAGAACAGGAATGAACATGCACCCTTAATAGTTGGCAGTCATCCATCCACTGATCCATGAGACACGAGGCCTAAGATGACTCCTCAATGCTGCAGAGAGAGGTCTGGAATTAAAGAGAAGACCTGGATTTCCTCAGCTGTGGACTGAGCAGGTTCTGGTACCAGCAGTATGACCCACACAGAGGCCACCAGAAGTTGTATGAACATACACAGCTTTACTTCATGTAATATTCTCAGGAAAAGGAGAACCATAGGGAAACTGCACACAAATCTCTCAACCATAGGGTGAGACTATCTCCCAGGAAAGGACAAAAAACCAAACCTAGTCCAGAAGCAGTAGCACATCTTGTTTACACCGGAGGCAAAGAGGCCACCTCAGAACACACTGACACAGCAGGTAGCATTTCTTCACATTATCTGAACAGTCAAACCAGATAGTTTGAACACAACATCAGACTCAAACCAACAGTATCCCAACAAAAGAGAGAGGTGTTACACCATCTTGTTTCTGGAGGTTGAAGACTGTGCTATAGGTTTCTGGCAGTAATACTTCATATATTCCTTAATCCTGACAATGTAAGGTAGAAAAAAATTGAGTAAAAGAAAGCATGTTGAAAATTATAGTGTTGAATTGCATACAGAAGGCATTAAAATGGTAGATCCAAAATGACTGTGGGATATGCATAGTGAATAAATTTCCTAAATGCTTTGCAAATGTGGGAACTACTCTAACACCCATCAGCTTTCATTTCCTATCCATTTGATGCCAGATAACAACACACTTTTTTTTTTTATCTCTCATCATAACTTGTAATGTCCATTAATTTATTTCCTACTCTAATTCATATTGGCATCAGTAGATATCTTAGCACAGTCTTAATATGTTGAACTGCTGGTCAGTCTAGAGAGAGCTTTTAATAATCTGTTTCTCATACTCTAAGACTCACACAGAACTTTCTTTGTTAATGTGATGCCACTAAACATAATGCCAGTATGTATCACTTCATCAGTTGAACAACCATCCAAAAATTGTATTCTGGGGAAAAAGAAAAATCAGTGGTGAAAAAGCTAATCAGGATAGTAATACTGACTTAAATGGCTTGAGTGCTACACAATATAATACACAGACATTCAAAACATAAATAAGCAAGAATACTACGGTTCAGAAAAGGGTTATTTACTTAAGAAATCTTGTTTCATACAATAATATAGAACTTAGTGGAAAATATGGAGCAAAAATACTTGGAAGTCATTTTAATTTGCCAATAAAAATAGCTCTAAATATATAAGTCATTTGACTGAATTCTGGTTTTGTGCATATTTGATTGTTTCTGTTCTGGGCTTTTGATTTAATTAAAACTAGTGACAGATGGAATATTTTCTCTGAATCTCTCTGCCAATTTTTTGTAGTTCTGTAATAACATTTTCCCAATTTAAAAAAGCTTTCCCATTTCTGGTTTCACAACATCCACATGAAAAACACATAATTCACTACAGAGAAGAAACAAAAACTCTTAGATAAACTAAAGGCTAGCAAAGAAAGAACTAAGCACAATTTGAATACAGAAAAGAAAAATTTCCCCCAATTTCTCTTATTCAGTAGTTTTAGGAGTTACTTGTAGTAAAAGAAATAAAAATTAGCAGTGCTAACTAAAAATACGATTTTTAATTCTCTTTAAGAGAAAATTCAATAACTAAAGATCTGGCTTGTGTATTGCTGTTCACTGAGTACCATATTAGTAATAAGAGTTCAATAACTCAGAGAACAAGCTACTGAGGATATGAGCTTATTTTCCATTTCTTGGCGTTGCCAAATGAAAACTTGTTTCTGGAAGACACTGAGCAGTTACAGCTAAGGTTCAATACACAACTGACCACATGATATCCCATGGTCTGTATTATGCAGAGATGAGTCACTCTACTTGGTTGTCTCTTTTTGCCTTAAACCCAATGCTATGAAGCATTTCTGTCACCTCCATCACCTCCCTGCATACCTGAATTTTGAAAGTGACCTAAAAGACTTAGAATTAGGTGTTATTCACAAAAGGGACGTACACAGGTTTGTAATGGATGGCAGTCACCAAAGCATTCCTTGCACGTGCAGCAGCCTTGGAAAACATCTAAAGCAAACTTTCTTCTGGAGCTCTCAAGGCATCTAACTCCTAAATATGAATGTTGCAAAGTGAAGAAACATTTAATGAACAGTTGCAATGCTAAAACGTAATTCATCTTCATTTTAATTGATGAAAAGCTTTTTAACTGTGTATTACAGATAGAATTAACATCTATTTAGTCTGTCACATTGCCTCAAGCTGCCTTGATTTAGATTAGCTTTCATTACTTTCCAACATATATTCCAGTCCTCAACCATCCAAAATTTTGAAGAGATCAGAACTTCCACAAATATCTTGTAGTTCACAAACTGAAACAGTTTAACAATAAAATCTAAGTGCTAAAACGTTTTTAATCTGAAAAGGGGCTCAGAATTATCATTTGCCTGAACCAATAATCTCTCCTGACTTTTGTTTTTTAAGAGGCTACATAACTATGACAAAATCTGTCACTCTCACTGCAGAGTCAGTGGAGTGAATGAAGTGTCTCTAGAGGACAATCAGCCCCTCCATTTGTGATGATGATTCTTTCTCAGCTGTCTGGGGTGCAACCTACAGCCACTGCTCTTACTTGCATATATAGTAACTTCCAGGCACCTCAGCTGGGACAGACAAACCCTCTCTAAATATATAATCCTAGAGAAAATCTATGTAATTTGGAGAAGCTGATAGCTAAAATGGTTTTGGGTTACATAACAAGTGTCAAGGTTGTTTTGAAGGGTTTGATTTCACCAGTGAATCATCACTGTACTTTGTCTTATTTCCTTACACACTTTGTGACAAAGTCACAACCCCACCTGATGTGTTAACAGAGACATTTCCCAGTTAGAGATTTCATCTCTCATCCTTGATTTCAACATGCCTTGCTGCTGTTGCTGCCACTGTTGTTATTAACCCAATTATCAGAGCTCATTTCAGAATGCTTATTCCCAGATCTGTCTCTTACGCACTGCACAACCTTGGATAAAACCATAACTTCAGAGTGGTTCAGTTTCACCAGCCATAATCCAGGGATTAAAATAATAATCCCACTTTGAAAAGGATGTGATGCATTGATGAAAATCAATTTTATAGGAGCATTTTTATGTTGTCACTAATGAAAATAATATTATTCACTCCACAATACAAGTAAAATATCCCTCAGGTTTCTTGTTCTTGTAAATCTTTTAACAAAAAATATCATTTACTAAAAGAATATTTCAAGGCAGCATACACAAGAGGAAGAAAATATTAGACTGTATAACAGATTATTAATATTTCTTAGACACAAAGTTTTGTATAGCCCATGAACAATACAGACTAGACAGTATGCCAACTTCAGCTCCAGTGAAAACTAAGATGTATTTGAATCTTATAAACCAAATTGTAATAAACCATACAAACCTTATTTCCTCTGTCTTCTCTTCCTTCAATAATCTTTAATAGCTTTAATTTGCTATTTTATGGCCTCTATTTCTACACATTTTTGACTCTGCTTTAAGTACTGATTAAGCTCATTTTTAAATCGTAGATAACAAAATGCTTACTGCTATTTTGCAGGTAACTTAAACTATGATTACAGTGTTATTCAGACCAATCTGTGATTTTCTTGAAAAATACTGAACAGTGTCAGCTGTCTTTCTCTGTACCTAATTCCATACTAGTCTTCATCTTTCCAATGTGGCACAATGATGTCACCAAAGTTTCCAAGTATTTTTCCTGAAATTGGTCACAGCAACTTACTCGCCACATGAATGCAGATGAACCGGGGCTTCAAGTAGGCAGGTGAGGGCTGCTAAATTCATTGTCTTCCCATGAATTTTAAGCTGTAAATTCAATGTATTCCATGTTTCTCTCAAGATTATAGGCTTTTTTTCCCCCCTATTCTTCATTTGGAAAGTATAGTTCAAAGTCTGGCTGAAAGACCACCTCAGTTCCAAAGTCCTAACACATCATCTCTTAAAGCATCTGGGAGTAAGACTGTCTATGCAGAGGTGAGGACAGAGGCAGTCCCCACAGAAACTCCACTGATCCCCCAAAAGTGTCATAGGACTGTCTCTTTTGGCCCTACACAGCACCCCTAAGCCTTTCCCTTCTCTTGAATCAGTAGTGCTGCAGTTTGACTTCTTTTGGCAGGGTAACAAACATAAACATTATCCAGTGATTGTGATACAGCTTTTACACAAGAAAAAATGCCTTATTAACCATGACAACTTGGGGAATTTTCAGCAGGCTAGCATTTTTTCCTGGAAAAAAATTGCTGGTTTAAGTGTGAAAATATAAACAAGGATGAAAAATTCCAAATATTGATTTGATTAGCTAATTAAGTAGTCTGTCATCCTGACATTAAAAAGAAACATTTCTCAGTGATTTAGAGCAGTGTCACAGTATCCCTGTCTCTGCAGCAAAACTGCACACAGTTCAGCTTGAAAGAATTATTAAAAAATTCAATAAATTTTGTGGGACATTTTTTTCCTGGAGAGCAAAAATATTTTAAAATACTTTCTACTTTGTCATAATAGATGGATTAGATGTGGTGCTTACCTTCTCTTCTAATCTGTACCTTTTAAAATATTTATCCAAACAATAGTCATCAAGATGTATCTGTTTTAAGTTGCTCGCCACTGTTGAAACATAAATAATCGAAATAACTCTAAAAAAACCTGTGTATAACCACAGGAGTAGAAGTTAAATAATAATAACTGTGAACAAGCTGCCAAGTCATTGAATTTGGAAGCATTTGTTGATATAAGGTACTTGTAACTTTACATGGACATTAGATATAACCCATTTTCTGTTTACTTGTCTAGTATCTATCTCTCTGATTTGACTGTAACTGTATTTTATTGATCTTTACCATGTATAATGTGTTGTAGTTTGGAATTATTATGTAAATTCTCTCCCCTGCCATTAACTGTCCATGCCAGTAGTTAACAAAGA
>JAWWEV010000115.1:35752920-35789388 GCA_035583235.1 Hafferia zeledoni
GGAGGTAACTGGGTTGGACAGCTCCCCGGGAGGGACCGACCAATGGGAGCTGCCCTCACACTGACAGGCTGAGCCTGTCAGTGTAGGCTGCATGGTAACAAAGAACAGAACTTTAACATAGAACTGGGGGGATAACAAGGAATGTCCGATAAGGTCCTGGTTCGTAGGTCACTGTTAGTTCGGGGAAGGGTCCTCTCGGACCTTCCATATGTCAAAGTCGGTTCTTTTGGCTCTCTCGCTCCTCCATTCGTCCATATTCATATACACCCCATCTCCAACAATAAATGGGAAAGGTTTAGTTGTCAGGAATATCAGTGTCAAGAACAATGGGCAAAAGATGTTTAACAGAAGACAACAGAAAGTGAAAATTCTGAGGGAAATAAGGCATATGAAAAAAGAATGTTAGGAACTTCTAGAAGTATAGAGGAGTGAACCTATTTCTGATCTTACCATATCTATTCTCATCTAAGTGTTATAAAAATGAAAGAGTTTAAAGATTATTTCAGAATCTTACAGAATATCTGGCTCTAGCAGGAAAATTCACAAAATCCTTCAACCACAGAGGTAAGGGCAAAAAGAGGAAAATTACTGCAATGGTATTTTTACCTGTCTCTGAATAAATTCCTTGAGCAAAATTATTTAATAACTATTATTTATATTTTCAAATATTCTTAATAGAAATAATCCATATTTTCACCACACATCCTTTGCTGTGATTTTTACCAGCTCCATCTAAAAGCTTTACAACATTTTTGGGTATCTAGAATCTTGCATTCTCTGTCTCCTGTATGGCAGACTACCAGGAAAATTGGAAATAATGCATTCACATGCAGCAAGATAATGAGAATACAATATAATTTCAAGACCTGTCACAAAGATGAAAATATACATTTCAATCTTGTTCACACAGTATTAGCAAAGGAATATCAGGAAGAGAATGATGCTGTAGTGTTCCATTCTGCACAGATCTTACCACTTATACACTGTCTAATTTCTACTGTATTATTTTTCTTTTTATTTTGGTATGATTTGACAAGCAAAGGCCTCAGACAAGCCCCCAGTTCTACCAATTAAGAGACCTCAAAAAACTTTAGTGCATGTGGTAAAAATCCATCAGTGCCAAGGGAGATACTGAACCAGTTAACACATCATGGTAGGTGGACCTGGGAGACCAAAAATATTGTCCTGACCTGTAAAAGCAATGAAAGGAGAAATCACATTCTGTACTTCCACAGCTTCATATGCAGCTGCAAAGGACTCTGCAAGGGCAGTTGTCTAAAACCACTGCACATCCAAGGCAGGACTTGTGTTCTGAATGTAAACATTGATCACACAACAAACGATAATGAGACCTGTGACCTCAATAAACTTGTAGCATGTTGTTCAGCTATGTGCAGCCATAACAGTTAGAAGTGGGGTTTTTCAACTGGGTTTTGGGGGGTTGTTTTTCATATGTACACAAAACCAGTACAGATCCATTGGATATTCATGCAAATCAGCATGCTGTACTGCCATGCAAGTTTTACTGGCTCAGGGAAGGAATTCTCATAAGCATTTGCTGAGCTGGTAACAGACTGTCTAATTACAGGTACAGCCACCTCACTAAGGACAATGAAACTGTGCATCGTCATGTTTATGGTGATGGAAAATAATTATAACCACTGCCATCTTTTTCTGTTACTAGATATTAAGAGATGAGGAGGGTAAAAATACCTAAGTGTATAGATAATGATGAAATCCCTACTAAGTTTTTTACTGACTTTGAAAACCATGACAAGAAGCTAAAAGGCACATTTCCAATACACAATGTGTTTTTTACAATGGCACATAGGAAAAAGAAAGCAATATTCTTCAAGTGTCCTGATAGAGTTCACAAAACAAATTCCTTCTCAATTCACAGAAAACTATTTCAAACACCCCATTCAATAGTTACAGAGTTTTGAGAGTATTTAAAATAGTTTTTAATAGTCAAAAGGGTAAAACACTGGAGTGAATTATCTTCAGAGGTGAAAAAAGTGCCATCAACAAACATTTTCACAAACCAGGTGAACAAATATCTCTCAGAAATAGTTTAAATGTGTTTGAGTCTGTCTTTGAGGAAAGAAAGAAGCAAGTGACTTCTTCACATCGTTTTCAGCACTACAGAACCATAGTAGGCTTGAAAATATAATTATGCAGCACCCAGGTGCACAGTTGCTCCTATAACAGAATAGAAAAGAAACTCAGGTCATGTTTCACTGACAATAACTCTCAGATTCTTTTATATTTTTTTAATGACAGTGTAAAAATATGCACTATATCTAGCAATGAAAGAGTATGTTTTCTCTGTGTGTCACAGTGGAGGGGTTTCCAAAAGCAATCTCATTACCCAAGAATTATCAACTTTGAGAATGATCTGGTTTCATCAGTTCCTGAAGCATTCATGAAAATGCCTTTTTTGCTCGGCTAATTATTTCAGTGCTTCTGTAAGGGCTACCCATCAGTTTACCAAAGTTGAAGATAAAATATCAGAGACTATCTCACCATGCCCAATGACAGTTTTGTACAAAAAGAACGTACCACAGGAGTACATCAAGACCAAAGTCCGGTTGTTGTGACTCAGGTACAAAACAAACATACATACCAAAAAAACCCCCAAACTAAAAACAAACAAACAAAGAAAAACAAACCAAAAAAACAAACCAAAACAAAAACAAAAACACCACAGCAGCACAAATGGTAGGAAGAAAAATTTTGATTGTTCTCTAGTCTACTAGACTAACAAATGCCAGGTTAAAGCAACCGCAAGTCAAAACCAGGCATCATATTGAATTATATAAATGCAGAAATAAAATGCAGACTTCTTTTATTAACAGTAACACATTTTAGGAGCTACCAGGGACATGCTGAGTTTTCCATCACAAAGTCTTTGAATCAAGACTGGATGTCACTCTAAATTGTACACAATAGCTTGGCTGGAATTAGTGGCAGGATTCAAGAAAAATTGGGCTGCCACATTGATACACAAGAGGTCAAACTAGCCACTCATAATGGCCTGACTGGTTTTCACATTAATGAACTGGCAATCACAGAAAGCCCTACAAAACCGACAAGGGCTTCCATTTCCAGTGCTGCAGTATGAGAACAAAGGAAGCAGAGAGTGATGAACAACACTGGTAAATGCGATATTCAGACAGCAATAGCTTAAAGGGAAAATCTTTGCCTTGAAAAGAGTAATGGTAGCTCAGTACCTTCCTTCTAACTGCCTACTTCCAAGTGTTGCCTTCTGAAATGTCATTATCATTCTTTAAAAATTGTGAGGTTTTGTTGCTATCCAAAGTACTTCTGATATTTCAGCTGAAATTAACACAGGTTCTAATATGGATGGATGAGGATTATGTGTGTTGGCTTCAAGGAATACAAAAAGGCAAAGTATTCCTCACAAAGAAAGATAACCATACTCATAAATGAAAACTTGGGAAATTAATTGCTTGAAAGCTAAAAGCCTGCCTTAACAATGTATTATAAAATTTGATACCTCCCTTGTAGCTAGCAATTCTGATTATTTCTCTTTGAAATACTGTCAGACAAATGTATGTAAAAGATTATACAATACAACTACAAAAAGCAAAATGAGGTATTTTTTAAATTGTAGATGCCATGGCAAAATAAATAATTCTGTGTATTTCTTCACAGCTTTCTATTTTTGATCAAGTAAAATCCTTAGCTTCTTTTTTTTTTAATTCAGGATCAAAGACTATGTACACAGTTCTAGTGGAGGTTGCAGCTGTCTGTGCTGACCAACAACAATATAGGCCCCAAATTTAAATTACAACATTGATATGAAATGTACTGTTACTGCTAAATATGAGGGTTGAGTAAACCTGCAGGTTTATGCTGAATGCTCTAAATACTTCCCACAGCTTCAAGTGGGGATATTGGGAGTTGTATCTGTTTTGTGCAAATTATATGCACATTATAGGTTAAGTGAAACAAAATTTTAATGAATTTGCTGCTTTTGAACATTGACAGTAAGGGCAGAGTAAACTAAAGTGGGTACAGCTTTTTAAGTTTTATTATTGCATTATTTCACTTTCTCACAAACTATTCTTGGACATGAAAAAGAACATGTTTGTGTAATTGACATAGTGGGGTTTTTCCTTAATAATCTGGGGAGGACATTGTCCAGATTGGAAATAGTAACTTTGGGCTCTCTATTCTATTTTTTAATCTAATCTTCATTATACTGTAACCACTTCTTTTAGACACATCATCTAAGATGGTACCTGCTGAATCTGCATCTATCAAGCTTTCAACCTTACCTTATAAATATCAAAATTGATCAGAAAGTATCTACTCTCTACATCTCAGTCACTTTAAAATATCATTCACACAGAAAATTGGCAGTCTGACAGCTCAGGAAGACTGGTTTCATTCCTTAAAGAAAATAAATTGGTGTCTTGGTTACCCTTATTAGATAGTGAAAGATCCTCCCTGTGAAAAGGCTGAATGAAGAAGAAAGAATGTTGACATAGATTAGGACATTTAGAGTTGATACGGGCATCAACTGCTGCTATGTGAAGCACACATGACCTGGATGGGAAAGTTAGCACAGTTGAAACTAGAGTTGTACGGAATGCAGATGTGGCACAGAATCTGCAAACAAGAAACAGGGCACTAAAAGGGAAGAGTGGGAAAGATCTCTAAAATCAATAATGGGTACATCAGAAAAAAAAAAAAAAACATCATCATGAAATGAAGAACAGTATGAGAATAAGGGAGTTCCTGACTTCTGAAAATTAATTGCACTTTATTCAGTCCTGTTCACACACTGACTTACTCTTGATTTAAATAGGCTTTGGCTTAATGCCCTCTTTGAAGAACAGCACTGTGCAAACCTTAATTGTTTGAAAATTATGTCAGAGCATAATGATAAAATCATAATAGTGCCACTAGGAATATCACCTGATTTATAAGTAAAAAAATGTTTTCTACAGCTCATCCCCCCAATTCAACTGTTCTAGCATTTATCAGACTCTGGTTCACCAGAAATGGAAGAAAATGCAGAACATGTAAGCACAGAAGAGATGTAACTTGCTTGCCTTCTCTTCCCAGAATAAAACCTGTGTCACCTGTAAAAGAAAGTACTTTGACCTGGGAAACCTGAACTGAGAACATCAGTTCCTGAGACATAGAAACACAAAGAAAAATAATAAGGAAAATTGCAGGGAAACCCAATAACAGACAGATAAAATCCAAACAAAATAAAAGACAAAAGCCCCCACAATTCCCGAAGTAACAGAAAAGTCAGTTCCATTAGAAAGCAATGATAATGAAGAAGATAAGACAATGTGGAGAGAGAGGTTTTAAAACAATATGTGTGGTTTACATAACAAGTCAGATATGAAATTTGAAAGAAATATGTTATTAGAGCAAAATGTTAACCCAGTAAATGAAGGTATAATAATTGAGTCTTATAGACCTAGACTTCTGAGAAAAAGTTATTTATAACATTTGTATACTCACTAAGTGGCACCATTAATAGCTCTATTATTGAAAACATTTTCACAATTTGAACAAAATAGCAGTGCTTGTGACATATGAATAGCACATTGTAGAGGCTTATTTATTTATTATCCAAGTTCTGAAGCCCTGTTTAATTTTTTATAATTCTTCAAAGATGAGGTTTAGAATAAGTCATCTTAAACTCACGGTCAGCAGAAAGAAGCACATCTCCTCACTGCCTCATCTGAACAACTAGCCAGAGAAAAGTACCAGTACTAAACTACTTTTCTGTCTGTACAAAGAATGTTAATCCATTCAACAATCTGAGAGGCAATAAAAGGCTCGATGGAAGCAGATGGGTTTTTTCCTGATACACACTAGGTCACCAAACGGAGAACAGTTCCTCCTCAGTAGTTGCTAGTAGCTAAGTCACATACAGAAGAGTACACCTTACCTACCACAGGAATATTTCAATCTAAAGAACAAATAAAAAAAAAAATGCATAATTTCACAGAATTTTCAAAAAAAATCCTCTGAATAAACAGAAGGAGAATATGCTCTGGAGGAGAAAAAATGTGCAAGAAATAAGCAATTACGGAGCTTTTAAGACAAACTGAGAGGAAGACTGACGATGAATGCTAATGCACCACTTGAAGAAGAGCCATCAGTCCATGCACTTATTTGTGCAAATACCCCCAAAGCCAGATGTACTCATATATTCTACCCTATGCAAACAGGTGGAGATGACCTGTGAGACCAAATCAAGCAAAACCTGCAGACATCTACCTCCATCTTCCAAGGCTCATAGTCTTTACTACTTTTATGTTGTCCATAGCCAGGTCTTAAAATTCTCCAGCCTTCTGCCTTTTGCTGGAAGAACCCAGCCCAATTGCAACAGTCCTCTTCTGCAAAGACAAGATGGCCAAGGCAAAGGCATATCTCAAAATGTCATAGGACTGCAACCTACAGGAGGTAAACCCTGAAGATGAAGGACTGGGGTACACTCAGAGGTATCCAGCTACATGTGTTCATAGAACTACAGAAAAGAATTAAGAAAAAGTAATGCATCATAATCTCAAAAATATAGAACGAAAATAAAGGAATATTGAGACAAATGTCTTCTGTTGCTGAGTTTCACTTCAGGTGAATTTACAAGCTGACAAACGGAAATGTTTATGCAATTTTGGTTTAGAGTGGTACATCTGATGTGCACTGTGAGAACACACCACAGAAAGAATTCATCAGTAAACAGCAGGAGATATACAAGTCATAAATGACAACCTGTTCTTGGAAATAGACAAAAGGAAATGAACTCAAAGCTTTTATCTAAGGACTATGTTGAGTAAAGTATCTGATAAACCTCAAGAAGACATGAAAGAACTGTTTTACATTCCCTTCATAGTATAAAGTACCAAAAAGAATGGATAACTGGAGGAAGTCTGAGTCACACTTTTATTTTCCTACTAATTACTCTTGCATTTAATTTTACAAAAGGAAAACTAAGCAAATACATTTAAGTACCACTAACTATTACCATTCAGAAAAATTACAGTGAAGGATCTCCATTCCTAAAAATGAAAGATCTGACAGAGAGCTTTCATTGGAAAACTGACGAATAGCCCAATAAGCAGAATACAGAAGTACCAAAACACTTCTCAAAAATTATCTCCAGTAACAGTAGACAAATAGTTTCAAAAGTGTTATGCCTCTCCCATCTCATCCCCATGCTGCTATCCCTTGGTATGTGACGGAAATGTCAGAAGCAGAGCAACAAGAGATCCATTTCTTTGTTGTTATTTTTTAAACTGTTCATAATCTCTGACAAATTAGAATCAGTCAAGGAAAAATTAACATTCTGCTGTAGAGTTGTGCCAGGGATGAAATTCTGCACAGCAAGAACATATTCAAGGATTAAAACACATCACCTTTCTGCTGCCAACCTTCCCCAACACCACCACAAACATCTCTGTTCCTGAACTGGGTTAGCAGCTGTCTACCTGTGGGAGGCACAGAAGAGTGCAGGGAGTGAAGAGAATGTGTCTTGAGATAGAGCAGAATGAGCAGAATACAGAGTAAATGTAAGAACAGAGGGAATAGGGGTTTTTTTCTTTGCTTTCTGGTAAGCAAGTACTAAAAAGAAATCAGTTTTAAAATTGGGAATGTCACTGAATCACTTTTGTTACTGATCTCAGCAGCCATAGTTGGCTAATATGTTATATCTTGACAAAAATGGGAGTCTCACAAGAAATCAAAAAAGAAGTAGAGAACTGCAGAAATCAGTGCCGGGAGCCTCTACTGAACCAAAGCCTCAGCATGATGTTAAAGAGATATGGTATTGCAGGAGGTACCATCTGTTGTGTTTAGATGTGAGAAGCTGAAGGGCTAGTTAGAGGCAAAACTTGCTCTAGCAAGAAACTTTTTTCCTCAGCTCTGAAAGCTAACCCCTCCTTGAGCACAGCAGATCAGATTAGACCCATATCTCCACATCATATTCAGCTGTGTGTTTGGAGTGCTTTAAGGAAGAACATGTGTGCCCAGGTGGAACCTGCTTTTAGCTCAGGTTGCTGTTGGCTTCCAAAATAGCAGCTACTGACACATTACTGAGCACTGATTAATCACTCTCTGTGCAATGCAAAGCATAATTGTTTTGCATAAGCTATAACAGAAATGTCTAGAAGCTTTGCACTGCATCAGGGCTCCATGCTGTTCTCTTGCTCACATTTTGGTTGGCTTACAGGAAAACACTGAGATGCTGTCTGAAATCCATCCCAAAGATAGCCACCCTTCATGTAGGAAGAAAAGATTTCCAATCCAGCCTCAAAAAAATGAAGAAAAACAACTAAGCTTGGATCCACTACAGACAATTAATGGGGGGAAAAAAAAAGTACCTCTATCACTGAATGATGATCAGCCTGACTTAGCTCAATTAAAAACAACATTTGCTGGTAAAAGGCAACTGTATAATGCTACACCAAAGCGAGACAGAGGGAGAATTTGTGATCCAAATTATTCCACCTACTCTTTCACTAACATCAAATACAGTCACATAACTAAAATATATCTATAGGGTTCAACTGTTATCTTATTTGTGTATCAGCATTATATTTGGCCACTAAAAAAAAACCCAAATCAAACAAACAAAACAACACAAAATTTTTTATTTTAGAGAATATCAAAATGTATAGTTCCCAAGGTGGGGGAAGACTTACCTCACGCATCTTGGAAGATGCAAGAGTAAGAAAAATTTTCTCTTAGAGTTTTCTTGAACTTAACCCTCTGCATGTAACCTCCAGTCAAGATTTTTCCTCCTGTATAATAATTTTCTGCATTTAAAATTCAGCTACTTGCCAAGCAAATAGCATCTGTTTAAACAAAAGGAAGAGATTAGTGGCATCTACTGTCCATGATAGGAAAACAGCCAAGCTTTGATAAAACTAGGTTTCAAGTTTGCCTTTACTGTTTTCAAAAACTGTGACTGTTCCCTCTGACTTTTTTAAGCCTTAAACTTTCTTATATGACCTTGAAGACCTACAAAGCTGCAAAATTGTTCCAGAAGCTTGGAAACTTTCTAAAGCAATGCATTTCATAGTGTTCCCTGTGACTTTCTTTTTATGAACAGCCTCATTAAATGTATGTTAGTTAAGTTCAAAGGCACTCACCTGAGACATAAGACTTTCTTCTAGAGGTGGTAATCATGTACTTGAATGAAAAAAAATAGAAATTTTAGGGATTAACTAATTACCCCATCCAGAAATTCTTAGTAGGATGAAATCAAAGTGAGAAATCCATTACCAACTCCTAAATGCAACAATACATCAGCCCTTTAATATCCAGAGTTACATGTCTTAGAATAAAAAAATGAAATTTAAAATATTTCCTGAAAAAGAAAGTTTCACTTGTTTTTTAACCTCTTCTGTGAGATTTCTTTATAATAAGACAAAATAATAGATCATTGTCAATTACCTGAATTTAAAAATGATACTTCCCCCTCTTTTTCTTTTTAGTGGGTTCAAGCAGTTCTTTATCCTCTTGGCCAGAATGAAGAGTGACTAAAGAAAAAACATTCTAGAGTGAAGTAGCAAAAGTAGCTGTCCTTGCCCAGGTCAAAACAGCCCTAAGAACAAAAATTTCAGTTCCAATACTCAAAAAGACTCTGAAGATATCCTAATACTGTGTGGTACTTTTACTAATCTAAAGAAGCAATGAAGTCTGGAATTTTCCTTCCCTTATTCTTAGTACTCATTAATGAATATTTCTTACTCAGTAACTCTATTGATTGTATAATTGCCTGAACTTGGAGACAGACAGAGAATAAGACTGCATTATTGTGGTATGCATTGACACAGATTTAAAAACACCATGAGCCTCCCATAATATCATTTAGATCATAAAATGACCAGATTTTATATGATGCTTAATTCTTTAGTCTCTTTGTCAATATGTTCTTTACTGAGAGTTTTCAAAAGCATGAAAGCATGAATTCAGTGCAAGATCTTTGAAGGCTTATAATATTATAGGTTATGCAAGGGTTTATAATTTCACTTAATGTTGTGCACTGTCAGATCAACAAGAATTGTCAGTGAGCAACAGTTTCCTGTTTTCCAGGTATCAACCTTCCCCTGTCTC
This sequence comes from Hafferia zeledoni, assembly GCA_035583235.1. Lineage (NCBI taxonomy): Eukaryota > Metazoa > Chordata > Aves > Passeriformes > Thamnophilidae > Hafferia > Hafferia zeledoni. The sequence continues at coordinate 35,763,031 of JAWWEV010000115.1, forward strand.
CTAAATTCCTATGCTAACAGAGCTATTTGTGTCTCAAGTTGAGGTTATGAAACATCAAGGCTGCTGATCAGAGGCGACTACCAACATCCAAAAATCATTAGGCAGACCAAAAAGCCCACAAAATTTACTTCAGAATCGTGACATTTAAAAATGATGTTTTGAATTCTTTTTTGCCCTCTGGGATTGGACTCCATAGGCAATATGTCTTTTAAGCTTTCATCTAGATAAAGAAGGATGAAAAGATGATTTGATTTTTAAAAAATGAAAGTACAAGCTTTTCTGAGTTCACAGAAGGAGGTTAACACTCTACACTGAGTGTTGAATATGGTAGGGTTCATGACTAACACAAGATATTGGCATGGCTAATGCAGTAACTTGAATTTTGAGCTCCATAAAATGATCCCAGAGAGCCTCACACCGGTATTAGGTTTCAAATGGAAAACTTGATGAAAATAATTTTGTAAAAAGCTGATGTGGCTATGACAAGAAACACTTAGAATCTCTGAGTGTGGTTGAAACTCAGAGAATCTTGCAAGACACTAATTAACACCTATCAGACGATAGTCTCACTGACACAGAAAAATGCAATCAATTAGCAGTGAAATACCTGACTCTCCAAGAACAGCTGAAATATCTAAAGAAAATGGAGATAAAGGGAGGGAACCAATGAACACTACAGAATATGTGTTAAAGCTTACAGAAAAAAATATAAAGGCAGTAAAGCAAAATGAGTAATTGGTAGCTACAGAGGCTGAAGAGTGTGAGAAAATCTTTGTCAGTTATAGAGAAGAAAACAGAACAGAGCAAAAGCTGAAAGAACCAGCCCTGTGCATAGAGAGGTGCATGCCCCTTTGCTCAGCTTAACGAGGTGTTGCATTAGTACAGCTGAAAACACATTTTTGCCCCTAGACTGCAACAACTCTCTGACAGTGAAGGTTGTCGGAGGAGACCCTACAATCCGTTGATAGAAGGTCTCATGGGACCTGGGAACTCGTAAGGTAAAGAGTGGAAAGTTCTTTGCTTCAGTTAATTGAAAAAAAAAAATATGGGGGGAGAACTCTGGAGAAAAAAACTTGAATCACTAAAGGACCAATATCTTATTTTTCCACCTCTAATTCTTATTCAGTGTGATTTCTGTTCACAGGTTCATGAGCAGATTTCTGCTCACTGACAATTTTTGTAGAAAGTACAGAAGATGCGGTATCTGTAGGAAGAACAGTTCAGTGATCATTCTGTGCCAGATGAAACAGTGCTGATTTACATCACCTAAATACCTGTGTTGCCAATTGAAATACCTTAACATTATCCATAACAGTATCAAGTCAGATTTATACCTTGTGTCTTTTCTGAAGTGTTAAGGCAAGAAAACATAAAAAAAACCCAACCAACCAACCGAAAAACAGGAATAAAACAACTTTTCCCTTACTCCTTATGTAACTCATGTAAGAGGCACTCAAATTTGCAGTCTTTGCATTTGAGGACCCCGTTATCTTCCTCTCGGTGTTTTTCTGAATGGGGAATAAAACTGAATGAAGAGATCTGGCTAGGAGGAAAAGCTGTCAACCACCAGACACTGTAAAATGATAGGAAGGAGCAGGAGTCTCTCTGCCTAGTGATTACATCAAAACTTCCATAACCAGAGACCTTTATCAACAAGGACAAGGTCTTTACAGGCAAGGACAGCTGAGTGTTATCTCTACCCTGAGATATTTGCAATGTCTGAATTCCAAGGAACTTCATCTGCTTTCCTTTTAAACTTTGCCTTCACATCTAGTTAAGTGGCCCATGCTCTAATTTACATCAAATAATTCCTCAGTTCTCAACAATTAATGAAAATAACAGGCAAAAACTCTAAAATTTCTATGAATTTGTAGACATCTATCAAATTTCCACTTCCTAGTCTGAAGAGGTTTGTTTCTGTAGACTCTTCTCTCTTATCCAGTTATAATATCTAATTCTTCAATCTCATTATTTGTACATGTCTGTTTTAATCACAGAATCACAGAATGGGTAAAGTTGGAAGGAATCATAGAAGCCATCAGGTCCAACTTCCCTGCTCAACTAGGGTCATCCTCAAGCACATTGCACAGGATTGTGTCCAGATGGTTCTTGAATATCTGAGGGAGACTCCACAGCTTCTTTGGCCTATCTGTTCCTGTGCACAATTAGCCCTACAGGAAAGTTGTTCATCATGTTCAGGTGGAACTTCCAGTGCATCAGTTTCTGCCTGTTGCCTCTTGTACTACTGCTTGGCAGCACTAAGATCCTGGATCCATCCTCCTGACAACCTCCCTTCAGATACTTACAGACATTGATGAGGTGCTTTCTCAGCCATCTCTTTTCAAGGCTGAACAGGCCCAACTTCCTCAGCCTTTCCTTGCAAGAGAGATGCTCCAGTCCCTTAATCATCTTTTTTGCCATTCACTGGACCCAGTCCAGGAGCTTCATGTCTCCCTTGTACTGGGGATCACAAAACTGGACACAGATGTACCTCACCAGGGCTGAGTAGAGGGGCAGGATCACTTCCCTTGACCTGTTGGCAATGCCCTTCCTAGTGCAGCTCAGGATACAATGGGCTGCCTTGGCCACCAGGGCACACTGCTGGCTCATGGGCAGCTTCTAGTCCACCATGACCTCCAGGTCCTTTCGCTGCAGAGCTGCTTTCCAGCAGGCCAGTACCCAGCCTGTACTGGTGCATGGGGTTATTCTTCCCCAGCTGCAGGATCTTGCATTTACCTACGTTGAATTTCAGGCAGTTCCTCTCTGTCCACCTCTCCAATATTTCAACATCAGTCCAAAGGGCTGCACAGCCCTTTGTGAGATCAGCCACTTCCTCCAGCTTTGTGTTGTCAGCAAACTTGCTGATGAGGCATCTGCCCCTTCATCCCGGTCATTGATGAATTAGTTAAACAAAACAGGTCTCAGTATTGAACCTTGGGGGACACCACTAATATCAGGCCTCCAACTAAAATCTGTGTCACTGATTATGACTCTTTGGGCTTGAATGTTCACCCAGTTCTCAATGCACCTCACTGTCTACTCATCCAATCCACACTTCCTCAGATTGCCTATAAAGATATTTGTGAGAGAGTGTCAAAAGCTTTGGTGACATTGAGGTAGACAATATCTACTGATCTCCCTTCATTCATCCATAGTTTTTTGACATAGAAGGAAATCAGGTTTATCAAGCATGATTTATCAATCAATCAATCAATCATTTCTTTTAAAAGCATGCTTCTAAAACTCAATATTTCTCTTGAGGGTTCAGTACACAGGCCAGTACAGGCGAGTGAAGAATTACGTCTTTTTTTTTTAGTCTAATACCATAGTCATGTTAGCTTAACCTGAATTCTGTTTACCAGCCACCTCCTCTGCTACCAATTCTTCTGCTGGTGGAAGAATCATAGAATATGCTGAGTTGGAAAGGACCTATCAAGATCATTAAGTCCAACTCCTGGCCCTGTGCAGGACACACCATGTGCCTGAGAACATTGTCCAAATGCTTCTTGAAGTTAGGCATGGTGCTGTGACCATTTCCCCGTGGTGCCTGTTCCAGTGCCCAACCACCTTCTGAATGAAAAATATTTTCCTCATATCTAGCCTAAACTTCTCCTCACTCAGCTTCATGTCATTTCCTCATGTCCTGTCACTGGTCACGAGAGGGAAAAGATCAGTACTTCCTATCGTGTTCTCTCCCACAGATTCTTACTTTTCTCTCCCAATTTGTCTGTTCATTTTTATGACAACAACCAACCACAGCTGCACTGTAGAAGAACAGAGCCTAAACTGACCAAGGAATGATCCTCTCACCCCAGGCTAGATTTTCCAAGTCTGATGCCTTAAGATAAACTCAAAAGGCTTTCTCACATTAAGGGCTGTATATCACATGTACATTACACATTGCCTGCTCTTCACTTAACCTTCTTGATCCCACAGGCCAAAATATATCTGTGCAAACTTTCACATACCAAGAAGCTGTTCCCAGCTTAAGCATCTGAAAACAGTAGAAAACCACCATATTGGTTTTACAAAGAGGAGAAATACATGTGATAGGCCACTGCACCACAAGGATCTCCCCTTGAGAGCACAATATTCCACTGACACTCTCTGACTTATGCTCTTCACCTCTTTTCTGTGCCACACACACACAAGCCAAAGACAAATGAAAGGTCCAGCAAACGTAACTCTCCATGGGTAGAAAATAACTGCAGTCAGGCTGCACACAGTATCTGTCACACCTTGCTAACATGTGATAATGAGTATAATCCTACACAATGTACCTAGGCATGCAGGGAAACCTGCATCTCAGTCTTTCTCCCAGTTTTGTAGTTGCAGCACTCACTGGATGTGCCTTATGTGGGCACCACTATGTTGTTTGTTTATGAACACTGGGAGTAGCAGCTGAGTAATACTAAATAGATGCAATTGTTCCAATCACAAGCACTCTGCATAGGAGCTAGGAATTAGAAAAAATTATTGAACAACTTCTATAACTCAGCACTTGCTGACATTCCAGAGTCCTTCTGTGTATTATGCTCCCCAGATCATGGGCAACAACCACTCACAGCAAACTCTCATTTCAAAGACTGGCAAAAATGCATATATTGTATATATTTTATATTGAATTCACAGTACTAAGCACATGTGTGCCAAGAATGATTTCTGGCTGAACTATCATACTTTAAAATTCTCATGAAATCAGCTATGTCATGCATGTGTATATATCTCTGTGTATGAATAAAATTTCTAATTGCCTGTTAACACATGCTTTCTTTTTTATTTCTGCTAATATTATTGGAGGGTGTCTTAGAATATTACTTGTATGTTATTTGTTCATAACATTCATTTCCTGAATTCATGTATTATATTAGCTCAACCACTGAAGAGTATAGCCTGTTGATGTACAATTACAAAGCTGAAGCTGCAATTTGTGACTCAAGGAAGAAGTCATTATCACTGATAATTTAAAAAAATTACTTCTCTCTTTTTTTAATGAAAGGAAAATGTCTCATTCCCCTCAAGATGTGAAGATACAAGGCTTCCATACCATCAGTTTCGTTCTTACAATTATTTTGGTATTTAAAGACTTTTATATTGCCCTCAAAATTTCAGTCAACTCCCGTAGTCCAGTGAAGATAACCTATTTAAGGTCTTTGTATCATTTAAGCCTTACTAGAGTCCTCAAAGTAGTTTTAGGATGAAATGTACTCCCTTCTGCAGTCTCCATGAATTTTCCCTATGTAGTTATCATATTCAAAGGAAGCTCTCCTCCCAGAGTAATAATTATTAGGTCCAAAATACTATCTTAGACCAGCTACCATGTTCTCGTGACCAGAGTTGTGTAAGCTGCCTCTGGACTGCAGTTTAGACCCACTCTCAAATCCCCAGCACCTTTGCTCACCAGCCCTGCTCTTAGGCAGAGTTTGCTCCAGAGGAGGGTGAATGCCATGGAATAATGGATTTCTTGGTTTGTAGCTGCAAACAAAGGAATAAAAGAGAACTAGCAATGAGCAAAATAGAGTCAATCCTGTAAATTTTGCACATTTGTCTTATCTAGAAGGGTAATCCGGGTCTCCCTAAAAGTTGTAAGCCTCAACCACCTTTCACCAGCCTAAGCACCTTAAAGTTTCAGCATATCCCAGAAGTCTCTTTTCAACCTAACCAAAAATTATTTTAAGGTGGAAGGCACTAGAAGCAGAAAATGCAATCATTGTGTGCATTCAGTTTTCAGGGACTTAACTGGCTCTTACATGAGATTGGTGAAAATTTCATTCGGCACAAATCACACTTTTAGCTTGACTTGCAGATTGAATAGGTCTTTAAGAATTACATAGAAGATTTTCAAACTTCACCTTTTTGCCAGAATCTTGAATTTCTCAGATCTTGCCAAATGCATTAATTTTAGTATAAGTTCATGTGGTTTAATGGTTGGCATCAGAATGGCTGTCAGTTCCCTAATTGCAGTTTGAAAGGTGTCAGGCAGAATGGATAACACTGTCCTCTCAGTTCCTCTGATAAATTTAGTAATCTTACTGAACACTCCATGAAAGAGAAAATTAAAGAGTATTTCTCTTTACCCTTTTTTCCCAGCCCAACTTTTTCCAAAGTGGTGTAATATATATTATATTCAGTGATTCAAATCCATGTATCTGTATTTCAGAAAACTTCAGACTCTGTTGAGCTAATTGGGTTTAAAGGCCAAGGAGCTATTCTAAACTGATATAATTTGCTTTTGTGTGGTTGGAGAGGACTGTTTGCTGATTCAGGCTTTCTGAAACTCAAAAGTTCAAGTGTCAAAGAAAATCTCTGTGCTGCCTCCAATGAACCAATAATCTAGAGACTCAAAGTATTTGGTAATAATACCTTCACGAAGGAAGTACAGATATCTTCCCTCTTTTTCCTTACTGTAGATTTCAAGTTACTTTTCTGACATAACAGTAAATCTGCAGATAGAAAAAGCATTGAAAATACATCACTCCATGAAATGGAATTATTTTATTTCCAGTCACATGCAGTACTTTGAAGGTGAACTCTATTTCATTTTCTGATGGTACTCTTTTCTTTCTATTTTTGAAAGCTTTGTGCATGGGAGAACAAAGGGAAAGAATTTATTCTCTTCAGATGTAGTTAGCAAAAGGAAAATACAATGCAGTAAATGCAGAATAGATCTAACTAAATAGGTATTGTTCTACAAGAAAAAAAGATACTTATCTCCTGAAAGCAATATGACACTAAAAAAACTTGTAAAGAAGCCTAGTTAATAGAGACTAGTCTAAATGCTCTATTTAGCACTGTAATTCTGATTAATTCTTCTAGTCATGTATTAGTGTAAAGAATTGTAAAGAAACAAAATGCATAGATTATAGGCTTGACAAGGAACTCTAGCAGATAAAATGTATTTCTCTATTTCATGTAGTGAAGTTATTTGATTTGAGTCATAATCTTGATAAGGTCCTAAAAAATCTGTAGACTGGCTGCCCCTGCAGTCCTGTTGGGAAACTGGTCCAGAATTACTTTTCTCCCACAACAAAAAACCTTTTGATTATTTTCCATCTTAAATGCATTTACAGTTAATTCACAACTTGTTTCTTTCTACAGTTGTCTCTTTTTTTTTTTTCATTCCTTGTATTAGGTAATTATTTTTGCAGTTCAACTGGTTAATTACAACTTCTACTTTATGAACTATATTATAATTGTATAAAAGATTGTATTTAAATTTTATGGGACAACCTTGTGTTTTCTGTTGCTCGGTAACACTGAAAAATATTTAAACCCAAATATTAATATTTGCATTTGTGTTGCAAGGATTGGATTTCACAAACTGCAGTGTTTGGTGTAGCAAAAATTACTGCTACCCAGGGAGAAATTCCTTCCTTTATACATGGGTTATGTACCCATTAATTCCTGCTGCATCCCTCAAAATTGGGATTAAATTGCTGGTCAGAAATCAGAGTTTCCCTTTGTCCAGGGACATATTCTCCTTGATTGAGTAAATTGATTTTAAGGACTCCAGTGTCTTCTTATTCTGCAAATTCTTGGTTACTTTATACTTAAACATTAATATTGTGGTTAGGTAAATAGTAATAAATAAAAACATTTAAGACTCCCAACCACAGGCCTCAGCATTTCCTAGACTGCAATAAATAATTCTTGATGTTTCCTCAGGGTATGGAAAAGTCAGTTATTAAAGCCTGCCAAAAAGGAAATACTGTAAACCCCATAAGCACAAAATATTATCAATTCTAGCAGAGATATAATGATTCACTGGAGGAAGAATTTGTGCTTAAAGATTGTTGTGAGCATCTGTGCCAACAATCAGGTGCTACAGGCATTTGCAAAATTTCTCATCTCATCCGAGAGACATGTCAGCACCTAATTTTGCTCCTGTCAACTCTTTCACCTTACTTTTTCTCTACCTGCCCTTTCTTCCAACCTTATAAGAATTGGCATGAAAATTATATTCTCTTCTCACCCCAAAATGAAATGGTTAGAATAGTAACCAATTTTGAAAATTGTTGTTTCTCACTTTTCCTGAGAGTGCATAGCTCAGGTCCTCCACTTTCTATGTTAGTGCAGCCTAAAGAATTCTTCGGAACTGTATAAAATAAGAAAAGTGGATGTGAGAACATCCTGCTTCAGAACATACTTTAATCTGGAGCATGAGAGGAGTTGAAAAACCTGAAGAAGAGGAAACAGAAGCCTATCTCCTACATCCTAAGAGAGATACCCAGTGAAATGGGGTACATGCTGCAGGAGAGTGTGAACAAAAATATTTGCTAAGGGTCCTAGGGGTTAAGGTACCCAAGTCAGCAGAATAACACTCTTTTCCAGATCTAAGTTTGACCCTCATGGCACTATTTTTTCAAAGATATTTGATATGACCCACTTGCCAGACATTAAAGTCTTCCTGAGTCTCACAGACTTGGGGCTTCTGATCCTGGTCCCCAGCAGCCTTCAGGAAAAGCCAAATCACTACCTCAATCACTCTCTGTCCCTGAGGACAACTAAAAACTGCTTGCACCTCTTTTTCCACCAGAAAAGCCATGACAGAGAAGCACCAACAACAAGTAGGGTGCTGAACATTCTCCAAACACAGCAGCTCTGCCAAGTTAGCTGTGCTGATGACCTTGGTGCAATGGAGAATACCAGGCTATAAATCCTTTGCAAGACAAAGGCTGAGAAAAGGGCTTTTTTTTTTTTTTTTTTTTTTTTGGTGGCATTTCCAGCAGTATTTTAGATCCGGAAAAAATCCCAACCTTTTTGGCATTAAAGCTTTCACACAGACCACACGGAAAAGTAAAGCAACTATTTTGTATGGTTTGAGATCCACTATGCTGTACTTGGTTAGTCTGGCCAAGAGTGTGTTTCTGCTTAGGCTCCAAAGGAAACTCCAATAAGGAAAAGGTAGCCTCAGCCTTGCAACGTTTTCTTTGTACTTTCCCCTAGGAGATTACTTAATCTCAAGTGCCCTAAGACCATTGCCCGCTACTGCCCTGCATTGCCTCCATAATAGCCACAAGCAGGAGAGGAAACGGTCCTACAGGAAGAGTTTCTCTTCTGGAATGACAGCTAGGATTCTCCTCCAGCTCTCAATTCAACAATGTACTACCTGCAGAGACTCAATACAATTCCAAGATTGTGCAATAATGGTTTTGATCATTAAAAAACAGCAATGGGACATCGAAGCAGATATGTATGTATGTACGGCCAGACTTTGCGAACAAGATTTGGGCTGGGCTCTCCCCACATGGGTGTGCCCTTCAGCCTGCGCAGTGGATTTTTTAGGTGAGGCACAGCGTGCACAGAACTGGCCCCACCGTTTAACTCCTAAGGTCCATCTGCCATGGCCGAGCGAGCTTGGACAGTGACAGTGAAGTCCTCAGGACTGTCACAGCACCCGGTACTAACTGGGGCTGCCCTTGCTCAGCATCCGAGATCTGACGGGATGGGATGGCAGGGAGGCATTGAACTGCCAGGGGACGATCCCTGCTGAGACTCAAACTCATGACCTTGGGATTCAGAGTCCAGAGTGCTCTCCATTACACCACAGGACCGCCCTGAAGGAAATATGACTGCATCATCATATGATATGGGATCTTCTGTAAAATAGATCTTTTCTGATTGTATAAGCTATCAAATATACAACTTCAAACTCCAACACAAACATTAATATATCCACAAACAATTCCAAATCTGAGCATGGCCTTATTTACCCAAGCCTACCTGAACCCACACTCAAACATGACAAGCAAAACTCTACAACTGATTAAAAGAAATCTGAATTTACATATAAAACAAAGCAGTTATTGTTCTTCTTTTGCAGAATATTTTCCTGAATATTTGTCCTACTTCTGAATAAAAACCAGAGAATTCTTAATCTCAACATCTTATGCACATCTAAGAAGAACTGCAAAAGCATTCAGGTATAACTCTCTGGAGGAAGGAGAGGCCATTTTCTTGTTTCCATGATCAGGATACTGAAAAAATCCACAAGAAGATGATTCATTCTTGTTCCAAGAACTGACTTTTTTTCAATGTAGTTTACTAAGTGATTTAGGCTTATTTCTCACAGTGATGTACTTCCTTTGCCAGTGCTGATTACCACTGACTCTGACCCCAGTTCATCTCAGTTATATAAAAATATGGCCTTGCTGAGAGACAATTTTCAGTGCTTCTCATCCAGAAGATCATTGCGTTCTATACAGAGGAGATGCACAGACTGAGGAATGGATGGTTTTTAAAGTTTCCTTATACTTAGGTCTGAATAAATCACTAGTTTCCCATTAAAAAACAAAACAAGCAAAACAAAACAAAACAAAACAAAACAAACCACAAACTTGTTTTCTTAATGTCTAAACATAACCTTTGATATACAGAATTAATAAAACATTCCTGTAATCAGTCACCCAATGCAAAAACCAAAAAGTTTCTGATCTCCAAGAATCATGTTAACCTTCAAAAAAAAGACAAATTTTACAGAATTTGTTCTAAATTATTGACTCACAGCAATAATATGTAGTCCAATAGTTGCTACTAAAATATTATGATTTAACCTGGCACATAAATAATTGTATGGTGATGTAGCTCTATTCCCTAGGGAATATTTGGTCTTCAATCTTCAGCAGGTTAGTTTAGGTATCACTCAGGTTTCACTTAGGCTTTAGAGTTCATTGAAGGCATAAGGGTCAATTTAGCCCTCTCTGCAGGTGATTCTCACCCAAAGAGTGGTTATGTCTGACATTTTTCTTTCTAATGCCGGTAATGTTGGAAACTGAAACAATTTTAAAAGAATGTATTTAGGAAACAGTTTATATATGATTGGCTCATTATGTCAATGTTGATTTCTTGGATGTTCATAAAATATGGTATTTGTTATCTCCTTTATTAGTTGCCCAATGTTTGTTAAAGGTTGCAGATGTTACCACCAGTGAAAAAATGCCACTTAATCCTCTATAGTTCTGATTCAGCTTAAAAGCGCATTTTTACATCTTTTTGCTAAATGTAGGGTATAATGTGTACACACCATTCTGTTTTACTTTCACACTTACTTGTTTGGAAGCCGGTATATGCTTTGTAGTATCTGATGTTTTTCCAACAATTTTTCTTGATGTAATATTTACAAGAAGTTGTGGCTCCTCTTCTGACACTTGTGGAATTTTTCAGCGTGAGACATCTGACTTGCCACCATTAGCACTAGGAACTAAATTCAACTTTGAGAACTGCTAATCAAGGTTGGATACACAACATTTTTTAACACTTTCTACTTGCCAGAAGATGAATTCTGTGAGTACTAGTATCTCTAATAAGCGGAGAGCAGGATCATACAATGCAGTTAATTATTTGCTGCTTCACAGCAGTTTAACACTTAAATTTTGCCAACACAATGCCACATTGGTAGTTTACTTATTTTATTTTATTGTTTTGTACTGATTTAAACACAAGTAAAGTGGCACTTTGAATGGAATATTTGCAGATTTTATACTAGAAAGTGCCCTTTTCCCTGGGAGGAATCTTCGTCCGTCTTCAATTCTTGGCTGAACAATTGCAAATTAACAGACACCCTGGTGCCAAGGAATCCTTGAGCTTTGCACCAAGATAAAAGGTGGCAGCCTTGGGCTATCAGGTGCCAGTAATATAGCACCATTAACAATAGAAAACACACTAACCATGACTCTGACCCTAACCAAAATACTAACCCTAACCCTAGCCCTCAGCCTAACTCTAATCCTAACCTAAATTTACCCCGAACTATTTCCTGAATTGCAGAAGGGGAAAGGGGTGGGAGTCCAGCCAAAAAACAATTATAGGCCATCCCTTTGTGTCCTGACACATTTTCCCTGGCAGAAATCTTCGTCTGTCTTCAATTCTTGGCTGAAAAATGGAAATATCCCAGCCCCACTGGTGGCAAGGTACGATTCAGCTTTGTGCTAAGATAAAAGGTGGCAGCCTTGGACTCTCAGGTTCCAATGATGCAGCGCCATTAACACTATAAAAGCAGCAATCCGCTTGTGTCCTGGCACCTTTCCCCTGGGAGGAATCTTTGTCCGTCTTCAATTCTTGGCTGAAAAATGGCAATTTCTCAGACCCACTTCTGCCAAGGAACGATTGAGCTTTGCGCCAAGAGAAATGGTGGCAGTCTTGGACTCTCACGTGGCAATGATCCAGCACCATTAACACTAAAAAAGCAGATAACCTTTTCCCTCACAGGAATCTTCATCCGTCATCAATTCTTGGCTGAACAATTGCAAATTAACAGACAACCTGGTGCCAAGGAATACTTGAGCTTTGCGCCAAGATAAAAGGTGGCAGCCTTGGGCTATTAGGTGCCAGTAATATAGCGCCATTAACAATAGATCCTTTTTGTCAACAGGACTGTGATACAGATGTTTGTATGGCTGAATGGTGCATTAGTATTTAAAATTCTATTCTCAGGCACATATCAATGGATACACCAATTAATGCCAGTAAGAATGGGTGGTTTATGAAGTGTGTCATCCACCTGTCTATTTAATGCAGAAGTAAGATGGTCCAATTAGCACAAAGCTGGCAGCACCTCAGAAGTTCATTATAAATACTTTTCACAGTGTAATCTAATTATTTAAAATACACCTTTTTTTTTTTTTTTTTAGTTTTCTTACCATTCAGGAAAAGTTTATATTTTAAATCAATGTCAGCAAGCAAGTTTGGTTTATGTCCATTGTTCACAATGAAGAATGCCCTGAATGTCACTGCTTGGAGGTGCAGGATGGGGGAGGGGGGGGCGGAAAGGGGTGGGGGGGGACACACACATAGATATGAACTCTAAAAGGTGTGTATTCTTTTACATCAACACTATAAATTTATTCCCAAAAGTAATTATGTGTCCCTAAGCTCAGTGAGATTTTTCTACATGAGAAGCATAACTCCAAAGTATTAAATAGTGAATAGGTTTCCTACCAATGGTTTGGGTACTTCTTTTGTGCTTAGCTTCAGCATGTCTCTCTCTATTAAAAACAAAGGTTGATTCAATGTTGGTTCTAACACCACACATTGAAGGACTCATATCATAATCCATCATTCTGAAAATACAAATGAATAAAGCAAGGTCTGTAAGTCCTTTTGCAAAAGTATGAAGTGCTAACCATTTATCACTGATAAGACAGGTAATACTGGAACATTAAAAGCTGAAATGTTTCAGAAACTTTTTAAAATAGCACTTCTCCCTACAGTTGAGATGAACTGAGATTCCCATCTTCCCCTCATTCTTTGAAGCAGAATCCATCATGTCATAACACAGCTATATATTGTAGCCTACAAAAGCCCAATTCTGATTTCAGCCTCTAGATACTATCAAAAATTTAATTTTTTTTTAAAAGTATTTTTCTTAAAATGAGAAATATATGCTTCCATATCCAAAAAAATTGTTTAATGCACATAGCTGAAAACTTGTCTACATAGGGAAATATTACACTAAATTTCTGAAGGGTCCTACATACATCCATAGACATACACACACACACACACACACACATATATATATATATATATATATGAATAAGAAATAAGATTTCTTCTGATGCCAAGTTCTTTGTGCTTTTTCCTGGCCTTCTTTCAGCATCAGATCTGGTCACAAAAACATCTTCCATATGAAAGGGTAAATAGTCAGATAATAATGCAAAGCAATGATTACTGTGAGTATTTAAGATAAAAGCAGCTAAAATGTTTCAAGCTGTAGCCCTGTTCACTGAAATATATCTTTTCAAGAACACTGATGCGTATAGCCAAGTAAAACACACAGATAAGACATCTATAATATCCATAATGGAAGGCTACTGGAGATTTCACTTCAGATATCAAAAGAATACATGTGATTAATGTCTGTACAGAACCACTGGGGGGAGAAAACACCCAGGACATATCCTGCCATTTCAATTTAGAATTGGTAAAGAAAAACTCAAACAATAGCAAAAATATCTGTTCTGACTTTTTCTCAATGTTTTGCTCTAAGGTTTTGAGTAGCCTGTGCAAACTTCTGTTGCAGCATCACACAGACCTTGGAGATCCCTTACTTCTTTTATGTATATTATGATATATATGTGACACCAATGAATTTGAACATTGTTTAGGGAATGGAAGGAAAAAAACTAGAAGCAAAGTGAGAAAAGTTTGTTCACTAGGCACTACACCAATTTAATGGCTCTGTTGTATGAGGTACCTCTTTAATTTACATTTACTGATAACTTTTTTAACAAAGCAAAGGCAATATTGTTCTCAGCAAGCCACAGTGTGCTCAGACTCATACTAATGTTCATGCTGCTCTTTTCTCTCACTGTGTTTGTCATCTGTCACCCTCTGTGAGAAAGCAGGTGAAATAAAATTATAGGGATTCACTTCCTTCAAAGTAATGACATTCAGGAACTGCCAGGGGCCAAACACACAGGTGCTGCAGTCAAAATACCCTGAACAGCAGAAGACAGAATAGAAAGGCACAGAAAATGTGAAGAGAAAAACAAGATACAGCAAAAAAGACAAAAGCAAAATGACCATGAAGAATAGAGTGTAAAGTATAGCCCCAACTTTTCATACTCCAATGTCTAATTGTAAGTCTGGAATCTTTATTTTTCACCGACAGGAATTTCCCTGACTTCATAAATTCCTCTACACCACTGTAGGTAAGAAGTTTCTAGTACCATAAGAAATAAGGCTCCTATCTATCCTGCATGAAAGTGCACAATTCAAATAAGAAAACAGGTTCTCTATTTCCTGAAATATGCATGCAGCCTTTAATCACAATGGTGAGATTTCACTGTACTATCCATATTTTTTGCAAACTAGTTAGCTAAAATAGTGAAAAATTTGCTTTGAATCTGCTTATTTAAATCAGTACTTTAAGTTTTCTGGTTAAAAGGCCAAGTCAGGATGAAGACATCTACCAAAGCCACAGAAACTGCAAACCTTGCAGCCAGATATTTAGGAGGAGGGGAAGGGGAAAAGAAAGAGACTTTTTTGGGGGACAAACACTTTTTTCTTATAAATTTTTTGGACCATTTTCATAAAAAAACAGAAGCAAAAAAAGTTAAAGTGTGATTTTAAAAGTCTGAAAAATTCTCTCCCACCATCTGGATAATCTAAATGTAATGTCAAAACGTGCACTGAATGTGATGAACCAGAACTTACCTCAGACATTCTGGTACAGTGTTCCTCAGTAAGAATGCAAAGAATTTACACCAGCAAGGCTGAGAACTGAATCTGACAGTCTGTGGCAGAGCAGTTGAGAGAAGGTTCTTGACTAAGTGCAAAAAGTAGGACAGATTATGTGGTTGATTATGTTTATATTTATTGCTAATACCTAAACATTGCCAATGCAGTATCCAAAATGACAAGTCTATGATTTATTAAAAGGGTTTATAGCATAACCAGTTTGTGGTCTCTCGTGCTGAGTTATGAGCTGCAGTGAGACCCCTTGCTCTCTAAACTTGTCAAAGAAGTCTAAGTATGGCTAGGTCCACTTAGTCTCTGATTTGGTCAACAGTCTGTGTCTAAAGGAGTATAACGTAAGCAGTTCCAGCCAGAAACATAGGTTTACAGTCTTTTGCCTTGCAGAATTCACAATTACAAAGCAACAGAACACATATGTAGCTGCTTCTGGATTTTACCTCTGCATTTGACCAGACCTTAGCGCTTTTTATTCACCCATCCAAAAGAGGGTGTTCCTGGTTTCCAGGTTGGCTATACCCCTCAGGCATCCCTGCCTGGTGGGACCCTCACAGAAGCTGCCTGCAGCCTCAGAAGGCTCGTTACCCTGCTTGACTCCCTACAACGGCCCCTGTTAAATGGGTTGTTAATCTGTGTTCAAATGTCTTCATATATACAACAGGTTGCATGCCGTACATGTGCACAGTTAAGCAGGTAGTTAGTTTTCTTCAGGTGAGATGCATACATGAAGTATTTGAATGAAGCTGGATATTCTTGTGATTTTTTTCTTGTTGTTCTTTGTTCATGACAGGGACAGAAACCGTTCGACATACCTTGTGGGTGGGTTTTTTAGATTAAATGTAATGCTAAAAAACTTTGCATTATTATATTGACTCAGTGTATGCTAAGGTCTAAAACCCTGCCTGAAACCCATTAACATACCCAATCTTTAGTTAATACACCCATCCTCAGTTAATTTAGCTTTAAGCAACACACTGTTCACCATACATTAGCCCCAGAGTTATCTTTCAGGGTCCCAGACAGGTTTCATAGCCTAATCACAGAATGAGTAAGGTTGGAAAGAATCACAGTGGGACATCTGATCCAACGTCCCTGCTCAGAAGGGGTCATCCTCAAGCACATTGCACAGGATTATGTCCAGATGGTTCTTGAGGGAGACTCCATAACCTCTCTGGCCAATCTATTCCCATGTTCCATCATCCCCACAGGGAAGTTCTTCCTCATGTTCAGGTGAAACTTTCTGCCTGTTGCCTGTTGTCCTATTGCTTGGCATCACAGACAAGAGGTTGGCTCCATTCTATTACCACCCTCCCTCTGGATACTTATATTTCTTGATGAGGTCCCCTCTTAGTCATCTCTTCTCAAGGCTGAACAGATGCAGCACCCTCTACCTTTCCTCGTAATAGGGATGCTCCAGTCCTTTAATCATCTTTGTTGCCCTCTGCTGGACCCAATCCAGGAGCTCCACGTCTCTCTTGTACTGGGAAGCACAGAACTGGACACAGCACTCCAGGTGCAGCCTCACCAGGGCTGAGAAGAGGGACAGGATCACCTACCTGGAACTGTTGACAATGCTCTTTCTAATGCACCCCAGGATACCGTTGGCCTTCTTGGCCACCAGGGCACACTGCTGGCTCATGGATGGCTGCTTGAACACCAGGATCCCCAGATCCTTCTCTGCAGAGCTTCTTTCCAGCAGGTCAGCACCCAGCCTATACTGGTGCAGGGGGTTATTCCTCCCCAGGTGTGGGACCCTGCTTTTTCTTGTGTTGAATTTCAGGTAGTTCTTCTCTGCTCATCTCTAAGTAGAGCTTCCTGTGTAACTTCTTTCACAGGCACCACAGTTGTGATACAGCTGAGAAAGCTGTCCAAATTTTTAAACATCTTCTAGCCTACAAACCACAGGAAATCACTGATGCCAGACAACAGAAGCCAGAATATGATGATTCTGACTTTTTTTATTAATCACTATCAATGACATACATACCACATGGATTTATAATTCTGTAATTGGTATCATTCAAGAAGTATTTGCCCATGAGGAATCCTCATGAAATGGAGAATTTTCGCTAGATATTCACCAGATTAGCAGTAGACCGAGTGCTGTTTACTGCAGAAAGTTGGCAGGAGGAGATGGAATAATAAAGAATAAACAATTACAAGACAATAGCAAAATAGATGAAAATAAATGAAAAGAGGTTGGGTCTGGATAACAGTTACATTGACAAAAGGGAATACATATGAAGACAGAATGTCTGCATATTAAGACACAAAATAGATGACTCTATCTCCACAAGACTAGAAAGAATTTTAAAAATCAGAGTAAATGAGGTCCCACTGTGATGAAAACAGTCTATGGTCATTACTATATGAACAGAGGAGGACTAAAGAGAAATTGTGGAATTTTACATTAATCCATGTATTTTGTAGGTTGGTGGTAAAGCTGATTAAGATTTTACGTTCTGTATTTTTAAAGTGATGTTTACAAAATTAAGTAAGGCACAGAAAACTATCCACCAATATATTTTAGAGTTGCAGAAAATATCTTACAAAGAGAATCTTAAAGAACTCATAATTGTTTAGCTTATCAAAACAACAACTACAAAATGTTTTGACTACTACATAAAGATCTTCACAGGGGAAAAAATACTGTGTAATAAAAGCATTTGTAATCTGCAAAGAAAAAGTCAGATGAATCAGAAGTAATATTCTTAATCACAGTGGAGATACATCTGTGGAGACTGGTGGTGGATTCTATAGAATGTCAAGTTTTGAGCCTGATATTGGCATCCCTTCTCAGGATGATAAGCTTTGGCTGAGAATTAACAGGAACATCAGAATTCAGTGGGGATTGAAGGAGTCAAAGTGAGATTCAGTGGGCACATCACGGATCAAACCAGATGACCTCCTTTTGTGAGTAGTCACTTATATAGCAGGTCCGGTGACCTCAGGTCTTTGAGAGGTCAAGGGAATTGGTGAGGTAATTTTGCATTGCTTTGTTGTAGATGCTGATCAGGAAGGAGTAGGAGGGGAACATCAAAAGAATCTTATTCAGCTTTTCCAAGTGAACTTTTGTCAATTTGCAGCTTTAATCTGAGGCAAAAAATAGGAAATATCTGATTGCTAGAAAGCATGCTAGTTTTCATCTCCCTTAGCTATCCACTCCAAACCACTTCTGTAGGATCAACCTCGGAAGAAAATTAATGGTCTGATTATAAAGTACTGCAGTGTCTCAGGTAACAAACGCATGACAGCTATTTAACCAATACCTGCGTAGCCAACTGGTAAGGGTGGCAATAATGATTTTGCAGAAAGTTAACTAAGTACATCTATCACTTTGTCATGTCGGGTAAAAGAAAGCATCAGTCAAAGAAAAAAGAGGGGAGCGGTCTATGCTTCGTTTTGTAGGTTCTGCTGAAATCTCTTCCAAGAATCAATAAAGCTGGAGTGGTGAATTGTACTCAGGCTGATTAAATGTAATAGGGGTAGAAAGGGAAGGAGCAGGGCCAGCCACTGACCTGTAAGTAAACAGAAGAAGAATATTATGAGTCAGCGAAACACTAGGGGTTTACTAAAAGGCTTTCCAATGGTCATGCCCTAAAAATCTGATTCAGGGGCTTAGCCATTCCAGTTATCTTCAGAGGAGTGTTTCACCTTGGCCAGTGACAAACTTGGAAGTGCTCTTGTTCACACACTGACTGCACTCTCACAGTCAGACATTTCATACGTTCCTGAGAAGGACCATGGTGACTTTATCCCCACTTGGGATAGACTTACAGCTGGAGTGAATGAGCACCTTCAAATGGAACCTCAGTTTACAGGATCTAAGGTTTCAACAAGACCATTTTTACAGCTCCTCACTGCAATAAACAAGCCTAAACAATTCCTCTCCTCTCCTTTCTGCCTTGAAAAAGAAACATTGTATACACCTTTGTCCATTCCTTTTCCACTTGCTAAGCCTCACACAACTCCCACAATGGAGCTCCTTCCACCCGAACAGCTCTTTTGATCTTTGATCTTTTTTTTCATTCTTAAGGTAACCTGTTCATTGCTAAAGCCTATACGGCTGGCAGAGTGCTTTTAGATAAAACTTTAAAGTTGGTTGAAATATCTGTGTTTAGAACTGCATTTTTAAAACTGCTTTTCTGAAGTGGATTTTTTTTCTGATTTTTGACACATCTGATTTTACAGATTTTAGATTTAGTTTTTATTTTTCCCTTCCTGAAGAGAATGGAAAGTAGAATAGTGAAGTAAAAGTAAAGAATAAAACAAAAAGTCATAACATAGTATCAGAAAAATTCTAAGTTAAAAATAAGTCTTCCAGGGAATATTTGAAACATAAATCTATCCCTTAAAAAAAATTAAAACCTGAAAATGCTAGGAAAAAACTCACATTAAAAAAAAAGTCAGTATTCTAATCCATATTCATTTTAATTACATAGTAGACTATATACCAAAATCTGAAGAGCAGTGCTCTATAGATAGCAATATATAAATATCATCTACACATAGTTTTTAATTATAGTGAAACAATGTATTTTTTTGTTTATTCAGATATGAAAATAGAAGAACAAAATATATCCCCACTATATATTCCTAAAGTTCAAGTCAGTTTTTTTAGTTACTATTGTTAGCAGTTTCCTTCTACTTCTTTGGAGTACCATATACCTCTTTAACTTGACAAACAATTCCTTTATAATTAATTAATTACTAGGGAAACAGCTTGTCTGTTTGAATGGCAAACACGAACAGGTTGCTCCAGTACCAGAGGGCAGGCATAACATCTGATTGCAACCTGCTCCAATTAATAGCCTGCCAGTTCCACCCTTTAAAACTCATGAGGTGAGCACTGTTTCCACCACAGCCTGAATCTGCTGTGCTCCAAATCAAGTGACTAGTAGGCATTCTGGTTCTTTGTCTTTCACCACCAGGAAAATCAGTTCCAGAGGGTCATATGGGAGCTGACACAGCACCAAAGGGAATTAATTTTGCAATGGCCACTACCACTTTGCTATGGAAATAAATAGGTAGGAAAAAAAAATCTAATAACTTCATTGTATCTTTGCACCAGTGAGTTTTGCATTAGTTACTCACCCACTAGCAATTTGATTAAAATACTGAAAAATTAAGAAATGCTGCAAGAATTAACATATTCTTTGAGATGTTAGGAGCCTATGCACCACTTAAGTTGCTAGTCCTGTATGTGAGGCCCGCACAGGACATTCCAATCAGCCACCTGCAAGCTCAGGTCCCGCTCCAGCAAAGCATTTGAGCACCGGCTCCTTAAGTGACTCCAGTGTGATTATTTGCTTGCTTATAGTTAAATGCACACTTAGGCATTTTGCTGGGTGAAGCGCTAAATTACCTCAAGGCAGTGATCCAATCCACACTCCTCGAGGCACTCTGAAAAGGAAAGAAATAATGGTGTTTTCACACTGCTCATTCAGCTTGTGCTGATTTTCTGTTCTTTTTGGGGCAGAGTGTGAGGGACAATTACTGTCTCACATTAGTGCAATACTGAGCCTTGGGGAACACCACTAGTGACCTGTCACCAAATAGATGTAGCATCATTTACCACCACTCTCTAGGCCTGGCCTTACAAATCAGGACAACTTTCCCAAGATAGATCCAGCCTTAAAACTGTAGGAAACTGCCATATGCCTGCTTTCCCCTCTTTTCCTATACAACCTAATTCCCTACTCAAATAAACAGGATTTATCTCCAGATCACTCAAGCAATGCAAGCAGTTAGTCCCTGACTGAAGCATGCATGGCACATATGACACATCATCTTAAGCTTTTGGATTGTAAACATTTAAGTCTAAGTAGTTAATACTATCCATACCCCTAAGAACGAGACAGACCATGTTAACTGTTGGTCCATGGAGGGACATTTGGAGAGATATGTTAGCAAAACTGAAGTACCTGTTGCCTACGTTCTTTGGCCCTGATCTACAATCAGGAAAAAAAGGCAACGGATTGATTAAAAGGCACTTGAACTATGAAAAGACTGTTCTTATTGTGGTACTGTTGTCATCTAAGTTACTTTTTACCTTCCCACACATGGGCAGCAATTACTTCAACAATTTCCTAGGTTCCCCCACCCTGTATCTATAAACTTCATTCTTACCTACCACACAAACTATGTGAATAAGAACAAAAAATATTAAGAACTGAGAAGTGCTGACATACTAAAATGGCAGAACATTTATAACTGGCTTACATAAGACCAAAGAAGCCAAGTATTAGCTTACACTGAAGAAAACCAGAGTGATTATTGACCTAGAAACATTACATTCTCAGCAGCACCATAAAGGCTCTAGCCAGTGCCTTGCAGCCCTGCACCTCCCATGCCTCCTCCCTCCTCTTTCATTACAAAACGTGCCATTGCATTAACGTTCCCCCAGCTACCAATAAAGCAAAAGCTATACTGCTGGCTGTGAAATTTCTATAACTTTGATTACCTTCAAGAATAGCCCTTCTTTGTTTTGATAGGAAGCAGTAACACAGGAAAGCTATCTAGTGTGCTGGGTAAATGCAACTTCTACTAAGCACATGACTTAAGGTGTTTAAAAGTTCACACCTGCTGTCCTTGCAGAAATAACCACCTTCCTGGGAGTATGCGAGGACATGCTGTCCTGATGTGTAACAGCCCAATTATAAAAGATAATTCAATTAAGGGAACAAAGGAAAAATAAAGGTAACAGTAGCACACCTCATGTGACTACCACAGACTAGCAGAAAACCCATGGACATTCAGATGTCCTGCCATGTTTCTTTTCTGAGGAAAAGCCTGAAATAAACAGACCTTCCTACCTTTCTGCACAGATCTGCAGATATCTCAACAGGAACAAAAAAGCATTTTCATCAAAGTGTCATTCATCTTTGCCTCTTAAGAATGAAATATTTCTTTTTCATTTTATGTGAGCACTGTATATTCTGAGACCTAATACATGCATCTGTAAGGCATCCAAGATTTCTTGTGTAACCCCAAAGGGAAAATATACTGATCCAATCTCCTTGGTACTGCATCACAGGGCACTGAAGAGAAAAGTCAATAAAAAGCATCAGAGCACAAAAAGGCAAGCTTTAATCAATATCTGATCTTGATATGGGCTGTCTGGTAAAGAAAAATCATTTAAGACTTAAATTTACTTCCTTGTGCACTCTGGTTAGACAATGAAAAAATTGAGGGGCTAATTCCTAGTTTATTCCTTTATCCTGACTTCTTTTTACTCATTTTCTTTTCTTTATCTAAGGAAGCAGGCAAATATTTTGATACTGAGTCAATTATTCTAGCAGAATTAGGCAAGAGAACAGTAGTCAGGCTTCCATCTTCTTCAAGGGAAATGCTGTTATGTCCAAGTCACTGCCTGCCAGCTATTCAAAGTCAGACAAAGTCACCACAATGAAAAATTGCTTGTTATTTGATAAAGGAAGAAAACCCTCAAACCAGCATTTATTTGTAATTCCATCCTGATCCAAAGAAAACATTATAAATTATCTACAGGTATGAAAAAAATAATATAAAAAAGCAAAATCTTTTAAAAATTACCATTTCAGTGTTTATTCTTTTACTTAAGTAAACAGTGTAATGCTTGGCTAAGTGCAAATCTCCCTGACAGTTTCTTCTTGGGGATTCATCCTAAAACAGAATACTCACACTCTGAAAAAAAAGTATCACTCAATGAGTTTAGATATAATTTAAACAATAATCTTAAACTAGGCACCTCACTGTCAAGCAGTAAGAAGTCAGATAATTGCCAACAGAATTTTGCTGAAGAATGATAGGCACATGCTTCATTATGAATGGCCCTCTTTACCATGAACTGAAGTTTGACCCTGCTGTTAATACATTTGATGACTGTAAAACTTTCCTTTACTCTTCTCTAAATTTTGCAGTGGCTTTTGTTAGAATTGACACAGTTTTGCACTTTTAATGTCTTTGGGTTTTGCTGTTTTAATTGTGTGTAAACCCAGCTATACGCATGCTTTGTAGTTGCGTTCAACTCTGTCTTTCTAGATATTTTAAATATTTAAATTTCACTTCCTCTTTAAACCATAGCTGTTTATTTTTTCAATCCATTGTACATTCATTTGCCATACTGTCTTTTGAGTGACCAAGAAAAGATGTGAATATTTCATCCCATATATGAATATGTAGATTGCAGTCATGTCAAACAGTTTTAAGCATAATATGCTACACTATGGCTACCTAATAAATTTCTGAGTACCTAATGGGAGTATCCATCTTTCTGGACAAAAAGCTGAAATATTTCCAGCAAAGGTGTGAGGAATAATAAATGAAAAAACAAGATCAAAGAACATGCAATGCTTTTCCAGGGGGGGTTATCATGAGATTTTTGTCCATGCTAAGGCTTCCAAGCTATTTCAGATATGTTCAAGTCAGAAATAGCAGACAATTGGAAAAATACTAGACAAATAATATAAATCTCACAAAAAGTAACCAAATTTTTTTTGTTGTTCTCTGTTTCTCCATTTGTGGAACATTTGCAAAATACTTCACATTCTATATAAATGACCAGCTGAGAAGGCTAAGTGATTTTTAAAAGTAAACACAGTGCAAACTCAGGATATTTCAGCAGCATTCTTATATACAAAACCACATTGTTATCCTACAGGTGCTGCTCAGCAGTCCATTTGCCAAAGCTAGGCCCTACCAACACCCCTGCAGGTAATACTCATTTCCACCCAATGAAAGCAAATTATGCCACTAAAAAATAGAGCCAAAAAAAGGCCTTTCTCATGTCCATTACAACAGTACCAGCCATATCAGAAAATTTTAAGACAACTTTCCCACAGCTTCATTTTCTATATTTTTAAATACATTTCTGTCCTACTTGCCTTTTTCCCCATGGGGTTTTTCAGTCCCATTTTTTTCTGTCTAATTGCCAAATTCTGCTTGTTCACATGAAACTTGAAAGCTAATCAGAAAGGAACTATGTTCTCTGAAATGAACATGCTTTTCCAAGAAAAAAAAAAAACCCTCTACATTAAGTGCACATTAAATTCACAAAGATAAATACGCAAAAGTTAAGAAATACCAGTATTACAAGCTGCCACTTAAGCTTTGTCTCAAACCCCTGTGCATTACCAGTGGCCTTTTAATTTCCTGATTGTGCTTTATTTTTCCCATCAGATCTTTTTGTTTCTACTGATGCTTCTTAATGTAACTAAAATTGCCTTCTCTGTACTGATCTTAATATCTTTTTTGTCATACTATACCTTCAACACAGGTACATCACCACTGTTCCCATAACTTCTGAATTAGGGTACCACACGTTACCAGAGACTAAGTTCCTTTATCCTTGTAGACTGGCACATGACATAGTCATTAACCCAGCCTCCTCATCCAAAATGTTCCCTTTTGCTCCTTAATCATTTCAGTTGCTCAACTGTAAAACCTACCACAGAAACAAATCATGACTACGGGACAGTCTCTTATATCTCTGCTCTGTGATATCATGCCTGTATTGCTGCCCTGAATGGAAACACAGGTCTCTAAATACCAGTGAAATCCATGTTAATACTGACCCCACAGGATCAGACTGAGAAACAACCTACACCAGCATCTTGCTTCTGGCAGTGGCTAAAAGTGAATGGTTAGGAAAGAATGTAAAAGGAGTGCTGCTGCCTTACCATGCTCTCAGAGCTTCTGGCAACTTACAGCTCAGCTGCTGAGCTTCTCAGCTGGAGGTGGTATCTTCGGATTTAATTGCCCATAAAGAGGATTTCTCGTTCTTGAATTTGTCTCATTAGTTTTTGGAGCCACCACAAGACACTACCATCAACAGTTTCTTACAATAATGTATTTGCACAGTGTAGTCATACATTTGGTGAAAAATTACCTTTCTATCATTATTGTTTTGAACTAGTACTCCATTCACTTAATACCTCTTAATGTTTTTGCTTGTTTATTTGTTTAAGGAGAAACTGCATATGCGTCCATATTAATCTTGTCTGTACTACTTATAGTTACAGATCTCTATTTTCTTCCTTGCCGGTCTCAGTGGGTATTAGAATATGTGGTCCTTTCCCATACAAAAGTAATTCCATACTTTTGATCATGTTCTCTTCACTATAAATTTTTGAAGCTCTAGCTCATAGAACTCAAGCTGTGAGTGCTCCACAGATTTAGAAAATGTCATAATTATTACATTCTTTTTTATTTTAGGTCTTTCTTCATAATTCCTCACATTCAGTTTACACTTTCGTCTGCTATTGAAACCACAATTTACACTTTTCATAGAGCCATAACTATTATTAGGTCTCTTTATCATTCATTTTACAGTCAATGCTGTGAGATATTTCTGCACATCTTCATTGTCAGTTTATTACCTTGACTACCTCACTACCTGTTTCCCATGTGTTTTTAAAAATACTCCATCCAGCACAGAACCTCATGTGTCTCCAGAAGTACCAGGTCTCTACTGAGAAAACTAGCCTTTACTTCTACTTTGTTTCCTATTCAACATTTATATTAGTTACCACAATATCATGGTTATATATTGGAGGTCATTAGTGTTCCCAGGACGCCCTCAGTACACTCTTGCAACTATAGTGCCTGAACACTTATCCCTTCTCTTGGGTGGGTGGAAGATTTTTCCCTTTCCTATTACACACGACAACCTAAAGTTCTACCTTTTTGTTGCCGTGTGAAATGCCTATGGATTTAGTATAATGTCCATTCTCCTCTGTTATTTTTTTAGTTCTAGATAAATAACTTTTATAAACTCACCCTGCTGATTTCACAGGAATTATGTTTTACATGACATTTGTTCCACTGTCCTATCAAACAGAAGAGAGTTAAAAATATATATCATTCATTGTAAATATTAAGTGCATGGCCCCTTAGGCTTAAATAAAAAAAAAGAAAAAATTCTTATGCACTTTACTACCAGATTTATTGTCCACTAGAGTACAATTAGCAGCTTATCCCTGGCACAGAAATTAGAAGGAAAACATCTCTGCCCACTGCATACTTACAATATCCCAAAAGCAACTGCCATTCACAATATACATTTTGCATCAATGTCAATACCAGTGAAGAAAAATAGTCTTGATAGGCTAAGAAAATCCAACCTTTCAAGACCAAAGCCAAAATCTTAAAATTAATGGAGTTCATCCAGCCTTCCACCAGAAA